>JAKLTH010000237.1:3755000-4355000 GCA_025175895.1 Wurfbainia villosa | reverse complement strand
CCATCGGTTCTAGGGATTTAATCTCAACCGTCGGATCTAGAGATTTAATCTCAACCGTCGGATCTAGAGATTTAATCTCAACCGTCGAATCTAGAGATTTAATCTCTACCGTTGGATATAGAGTTTTGTTTTCAACCATTGGATCTAGGCTTCATGAGGTTTTAATAGGCTACAATAGGGACCATGAGGAGGAGTTGGATCTTGGTCACCCAATGGATCAAGCCCACATAAAGTCCGATCCATTAATGATAATCCAATCCACTAAAGGATTATCATTGATCTACCTCACCAACCCCCATAAGTTAATATGAGCTTTATATATTATTTGTATATTTTTCTCCCCGTGTTTAAGATTTCGAATGTCCGTCAATTAATTAATCAACATCTAACTCCATGAATAGTACCACTCAACCTTATCATCATGCCGGACCAAGTCCGCCTGCAGGGTTTACATGATGAACCTTATGAGCTCCTCAAGGGGACATCATCATCCTAATATATAGGGCACAGTTTCCTCCTATAATCAATGGCACACCATATAAATAATATCATTTCCCAACTTACCGAGCCTATCGATTTAATCTATAAATCTCGCCCATTGGTAAATCAAAGAAATGAATACTAAGTATAAATGCCCGTTATTATATCGGGATTAAGAGCATGTACAATATAATACCTGAGGTCCGATTCGATTATGTAGTCAGCAATAAATCGAATCACCTCTAAGTCGATCCTGCTCAATACATACAAAGTGTACTAATGTGATTCTATGGTCAAGACAAATCAATACCAAATTACACTACAATCATACCAATGGTTTGTCCAAAGTCATCTAGGTTGTGAGTCTTTACTTATACTTTACAATGAACCGATAACATGATCTCCTGTGTGACACTACACACCATGTTATCTACAATGTAAAGTATCAAACTATATGCATAATCACAAATATGCAAACAATGATTATGTGATTCTTATTTCAAAAATAAAGATGTTCATACAAAAGATAGACTTTTCAGTATACATCCCAACAGTCAGCCTAGTGGAGACTGACACAATAGACCGTGTCCTGAACTAAGTGGGTATAAGACGAATGAAAGAAATGAGGCATGATTCATTGTAGCTGTTGAAGGGTTCGAAAACGATTCTGAGATTAACCGTTGATTTTTCGATTAATTAGGGATCATGATGTACTACTAGGTGTCACTCATGATCGTTCTATAATTAATAGTTAATTATGGACGATCAACATAAACCGAGAACCTATAAGATCACACGCATAACGAATCCTTCGAAGAGACTTAAAAACGGGTTTGATAATTGGATTCTCAAGATCGAGAGAGATCGAGTTTGGTTGGACCAAACACATGATAAATATAGAAATATTTATCAAGTCGAAAATGCGAAAGGAGCACGTCTTATGAAGACGGATTGGGCCTTAAGAGGTTTAATTATAAATCAAACCCATTTAGTTTTAATTAAATGGATCTTCTTTTGGTTAAGGACCCAATTAGGATTTAATGGATGAGATTAAGCCTTAATGGTTATGGACTTATGGATTTGATCCACTAACCCATAACTCATTAGGTTTAGAGTCTATATAAAGAGTTATAAAGGCTATAGCTAAAACCTAATTAATGGTCGTGCTTAATCCCCTCATCTTCCTCCTTGCCGCCTACTCTTTCTTCTCCTTCCTCTTCTTGCCTTGTTGGGGTTTTCCTTGTCGTTGGCCCTAGCAAGTCCATCTCTTGCTTTAGGTTCGGCCAACTCCTCCACAAGGGAGTGGGGAACTTCAGCTAAGGCTTGGAACAAAGGTTTCTTCCTTTGTGCCCTTGGTCGAACCTAGGAGAGTTGGATTTTGGAGTTTGTCGTCGGCCACCAAGGAAACAAGAGTTGTTTTCTATTTTGTTGGGTCGGCTTTTTTGCTCTCCGATCACCTAATCTTCTTGCTTCGTCTAGTAGTGAAGAAAAGGTCAAACTCGTGGCTTAGAGAAGTCGCCCCTCCGAAGATTCAACGTGGACACGAGTAGAGACGAAGCTCCGTAAGCATCGTATGGTTGATTCCCTTCTAATTCAATATCATCCGAAAGGTATATCTAGGATAAAATTAGTTTTTTTTTAATTTAATATAAAATTTTATTTAGCGGATATGTCTGCACGTGTTGTAATCTTGCATGCGTGGATGTGTGTATTATAATAATTTAGGAAATTATTATATTTTATTCCATTGTATTCGTTTATGAACCGATAAAAACACATCTACACATCGGCTGTAACCTAACACTCAAGTTGGAGGATTTTATAACGATTTTCTTGGATATTTTGAAAGGAAAGTGATGTTGCATTCCAAACCTTCAAGGGCATCTCAAACCAACCAAAAGTGTTCAAGTGATCAAGCAATTTTGTAAAGTGTTCTTTGTATTTTATTCTTTCTTTACGCTTGTATTTGCTTGTCTTGTATTATAAAATTTTTGTACGAGATTTCTCTACCTCCGACGTATTATCGAGAAGGAAATGAGGTTTAGTGGAGCAGACACTAAAACCTTGTCGTAGAATAGGAACTTGAGTTATAAACCACGTAAATTCTTTGTCTTGTGCTTGCACATGTGTTTGTCTCGTGCTTGTATTTATTTATATTTATATTCCGTTGTGCACACTAACATTATTGTAGAGACTAATGCAATTGAACGACGCAATCGAAAAATCACTATTCATCCCCTCTAATGCATGTCAAATCGGTCTCTACAAAGACTAAGCTAGATCATTATTTGGAAGACAAAGTGCTATAGAGAAATGTGGATTTTTTTACGTATTGGAGTGGTGAAAGACTAATAAAATTAAGTATCTCACTTTATTAAGGATGGCGTGAGATATGCTTATCATTCTAATATCGATTGTGGCTTCGGAATTTGCATTTAGTATAGGTGGCAGATTGGTGAGTACTCGTAGAAGCAGGTTTCATTCAAAAGACTTGAAGTGTTGATGTGCTCTGAAAGTTAGTCATTGAAGGAGAAACAAGGTAATATAAATTGTATTGGTTTTTATTATTTTTTAATGAAAATATTATTCTTTCATAATCTACCATAATAATTTGTCTTCATTGAATTTTAGAGCTACAAGTTCATAAGAAATAAATGCATATTACTCTTCTTTTTTTTTTTTTTACTCTTTAGTTGAATATGATGAGGATACTATTGATGTTAATGGAATAATTTTTAATACAACTTAATTTTATTAAATTTGATGCTAAAGCGAATTATTGGATCAATTATTTATTTTTCTTCTTGTTATTTTGAATTTTTACAGGACACTATAATGTCAAGTGATTTATTATTAGTTTGGAGTTGAAACTAATTTAGTTTGTTTTTTAATGATGATATTTAAATATGATTAAATTAGACGTAACATATAGATATTTAATCTGTTTTTGTTAAATTATATTTGTTTATATGATGTTAATTCTAATATGCTTATGTTGAATGAAATGAAGAAAATTACGATGGATTCTTCGATTTCTCAACGGATCGTGTATCTATATTTGTAATCAGAAAATTAAATGAAAATAAAATGATCTGTACACATAATCTTGTCTGACGATCTACAATGAGTATGCAAAAAATAAAATCGAAAATGAAAGCGTAAAATAATGTACATGATTCCGATGTCTGCATCGCCGGAAGAATCTGAAATCGAAAGAATCTGACGAGTCAAAAGGTTTGATCTTCCACAGGTCGAGTGAGATGGCCTCGAATGCTCTGCCCGATAGGGAGAAAAAGAGTCGGCCAACCTTCCTACTCTCCCGTCGGGATCACACCCTTTATATATAGTATTAATCCAAAATTCATTAACATCCCATCAATATTAATGGTACGAGTTAAAGAGTTCTATACATATAGATCCAAAATCCATTAACCCATATATAATAACATAAACCCGTTAACTTAAATCATAATGATTAAATCACTTTTTAATTGGATTCGAACTAATACAACACACTTGAATGTATTACGATAATCATATATAAATACGTCACCAACAAATTATTCTAACTGTTCACACACGTTGACAACATATGCAAGTACTTAGTGCAGCGAGTAAGGCATTCAGTGCAGTGCTTTTAGAGGTTGCCTAACACCTTTATAAGGTGTGCGTCCAGATGATAAAGTGGGGAGAGTGAGATTGATAGTTGTCTAAGAATGGAGAGACTTTGTATCTCACAATTTCGAAGAGAACATCCAAGCTTCAAATCTTAGTTTGTAGATTGTAAGAACGGTTCGAATGCGTGATCGTTCTTTAGACGCTGAGCAAAAAATCGAAAGACTCCTTCCTAAAATAGATCATCTTCAGAAGCTTGATGAAATTCGATGAATTTGCTATAAGTTTTTTTTGTTTACCGTCAATTAAATTCATGTAAATTTATATATAAGTACAGTAAATCCTACAAATATATTGTTGATGCAATTTTTGTAGGGTAATGGCGTTGGATAAACTATTTTTAATATTTTTTTTATTTCTATGATGTTTAGTTTGTTATTTTTTGATCTTTATAATATTTTTTCTTATTATTCTTTTAAAAATTTGATAAATATCCATGACTTTATGAAATAATTCAAATTTGAAAAAAAAAAATACAATTGTATATGATAATAAAATATTTAGATAATGTATGAATATTTGATTTTCTAACTGGTATGAATATAGAGAGAGGGATGTATATAATAAATAGGGATGAAGATGAAGGATATGAAATTAGATTTAAATCTTACCCATTGTCATATCTAATTATAATAGATTATTCTTGCGGAAAGAGTCTAGTGGCTAGTACATGTAAATGTTCTATCATAGGACAACGAGTCAATCTCTCGTAAATGTGAGGGTATCATCCCTCCATACATTAGTTATTAGTTTCAAAAGCTAAAGGTCTACCGTGATTTATCTTCTTTATAATAGTCCGAGAGCAGATTTATAGGAGTCGCTATATTGACGGATTCCAACCTTTTGTATCATATAATAGGTTTCTCTACTTCAGATTTTGTATGAGAAGAAGAAATTTTTAACAGCGGTAAAAATGCTAAGACTAAATCTTAGAGTAACAATCTTGGGAAATTGTGACCCATGTAAAATTTTAGTATTGTGTTATGTGTCGATAAAATTTGATGGACTATCGAATTCAGACTTCAGCTTTGAAATTAATTGATGGATCATGATAAACAAATAAAACATGATCCTCTCCCAAATGAATAAAGTCTCAAAAATGAAAATAATAAAAATTCAATTAATTCAAAACAATTAAAATACGAGAATTTACACCCTTTTATACGTTTAACTCAATAATGAATATAAACATAAATATTTTAAATATATATAATAATTTAGTTAGATTATAATTATTTATTTATTTAATGGAAAATATTAATTATTAAATAATTTATTGTGCAAAAAAAGAAATCCCTCTCAAGGCACTCTCATTGGTTCCAAAGCGAAAAAAAGAGAATAAACTACGTTAGATCTTTAGTCTTATTAACGTCTGACATAATGAAAAATTGGAATGCATCGGAGGTGAAGATTCACTCATGTTGTACTGTGTTAGTCATCTGATTTCACTCGCAAGGTAAGTCATAAAACATAAAATATAAATTACTAAATAACTTTTAGTAAATAATATTGCCTTTTTCAAATTATTTCCTGTTATAAGGATTATAACAGGAAAAATTTTGAAAAAGACAATGAAAGAAAAAAACTAAAAAATATTAACAAATAAAACAGCTATAAATTATTTAATAATTAATATTGAAATCAAATTATTTATTACGCCTAAATTATAATACATATAACTGAAAATAATCTGCGGTTAAAAATAAAAAAAGAAAAATTGATGACGTGGCCTTATCTCTATATAAAGCTCTGGTTGCTCATTTCCTAAAAGAGCAAAAAAACCAACTTCCAATACAAGTGCAGACACGATTTTGGCCACGATGATGATAGCTTATCTCGACCACCACCAGCAGCAGCGGTACTGGCTCGTGTCCGCCGGCGAAAGCAGCTCCGACGAGACGATCCTTTGCGCTATTGACGTAGAAGACGCAGAAGATGTCTCCATAGCCTCCCGAGACTTCGGCGGCGCGGTCTTCTTGCGGCCGGCGAGGTTTCTGCGCCCGTCCACTGCCGACGACGTCGCCCGCGCGCTCCACCTCGCGGCGCGCTCCACCGGTCTTACAGTCGCAGCCCGCGGCAACGGACACTGCGTAGGTGGGCAGGCCATGTCATCAGGGGGGATCGTCCTTGATATGCGCGCGCTCGGCCCGCCGATGTCCCTGTCCCCTGATGGCGCCGCTGTCGACGTTCCCGGAGGCGCGCTCTGGTCGGAGGTGCTGGAGTGGACGATCCGCAACAAAGGAATGGCGCCGCCATCGTGGACGGACTACCTCGGCCTCACTGTCGGCGGGACGCTCTCTAACGGCGGTGTCAGCGGGCAGTGCTTCCGCTACGGGCCGCAGGTCGCCAACGTGGTGGAAATGGAAGTGGCGACGCCCGATGGCACGCTCCGCCTCTGCTCCCCCTCCTCCAACTCCGACCTCTTCTTCGCCGTCCTCGGCGGCCTAGGCCAGTTCGGCATCATCACCCGCGCTCGGCTCCCCCTCCTCGCCGCCCCTAAAATGGTGAACCTCTGTTTACTTTTTCCAGCGAAGTTACTAGGCCATTATTTCACGGGACCCAAATTTTTGTTCCTTTTCGTAATACACCTTATAGTTTGTTTTATTCTTGCCATTGACACTATTACGGAAACACCTTTTTACTTCCTCTCCTGCTCTAACAGGAGTAGCGGGGTGAAATTATAATATTTGTAAATATATGAGATACAAACGACAAAAGTAAAAGATATAGCAATATTTTGATAATATAGAAGAGTAGTACGAGGTGTAAACTAATAATAATTAAACTATACGGGCCATTTGAAAAGAATTAAAGTATGTTGTAAAACAAAGTTGTCGGAGACAACTAAGGAATCAGATTTCAAAATCTATTAGGGGCACAATGATATTTTTGAGCTAGGGCGGGGACGGTGAAAATTTCGTTTGAATCCAAAAAATTTACTAAATTCGCAATTCATGGACGCAGGTGAGGTGGAGACGAGTGGTGTACACGGACTTCGAGATTTTCGCCGGCGACGCCGAATCGCTCGTGACTCGAGCCGACTCGTCGACCTTCGATTACGTGGAGGGGTTTGTGTTCGTGAACGACGTGTCCGATCCGGTGGGCGGTTGGAACTCGGTGCCGATTCTGCCCGACTCGGCCTTCGACCCGGCTGGGTTTCTGGCCGACTCCGCCGCCCCCGTCCTCTACTGCCTCGAGCTCGCTCTCTACTACGACGACCGCGTAGCTGACCACCTCGACGAGGTAAAGCAATGAGCAATCAATTCCCTAAAATTCTCCGCCTTCACAGTAGCGATTTGTTGGTTAATTGTTCCCGATTCTTGGTTTGGGGTTTGGGCAGCGGGAGGAGGAGATGACGCGGCGTTTGCGGTACGTGAAGGGAGCGGAGTTCTCGGCGGACGTGGGCTATGTGGAGTTCCTGTCACGGGTGGCCCAGGTGGAGGCGAAGGCGCGCGCCAGCGGGACGTGGGAAACGCCGCACCCCTGGTTGAACCTGTTCATCTCCGCCGGTGACATCGTCGATTTCGATCGCCATGTGTTCAAGCGCATCCTGCGCCGGGGCATCGGCGGACCGATGCTCGTCTACCCCATGCGGCGGAGCAGGTGAGTTCCCTCGGTTCTCTCGATTGGGAGGCAAAGGTGCGACCTTTAGTGGTTTAAAATTGTGGCGGCGGCTGTGGGATTGATCAGGTGGGACGAGCGGATGTCGGTGGCGCTACCGAGGAGCGAGGTGTTCTACCTGGTGGCACTGCTGAGGTTCATCGCGCCCGGACCAGGGGAGGCGGCGGCTGCGGAGGCGGCGGAGGAGCAGAACCGGCAGATCCTGCGGCACTGCTGGAGTAAGGGATACGACTTCAAAGTATACATCCCTCGATACGATAGCGAGGCCGATTGGGCGGCGCACTTCGGCGGAGGCTGGGGCTGCTTCGTGCAGCGGAAACGGCGGTACGACCCGATGGCCGTCCTCGCCCCAGGGCAGAACATCTTCTCCCGAGCCCGCCCTCCGGCCCTTGCCGCCGCCGCAGCCACTGAAAGCATCGAACCGCCGCCGGCGATCGTCGATGACAGGGACGATTGATCGTTTGATGGAAGGAACCAAAACTCACTCGCCGGGCCGCGACAAAAATTAAAAAAAATATAAATTGTATTTTGATTCCAATTGTTTCAAAACTATTCCATTCCGTCCCTATTTTTTGAGCTAATGTACAAATTCATTTGCTTCAGGGAAAATTTTAGTTTACTCCACACTCTTACTCTTTCTTATGAATACCCCCTTATAGTTTCATCATTATTCTTTTACTCCACATATTTTATTAATGCAGTCGAAATGCCCCATATTGTCTCATTATTCTCATGTTGCCCTCCCATATATAGGAAGGGTTAAAAGTGTTGTTTAATTCGTCCATTAATATAACAAGTATATTCTGATCATTCTAAAATCAATTCTGACAAATATTCAATAGTAACATAAAAATTTATTATGATTATTTTAATTTCAACGCATATCACTTAAGAGGGTTAGAGAATTTTGATTGTTTAATGAAATAATCTTCACATACTTACTCTTCTCCATGATTATAATAAATAATAAGAATTATACATTTTACAATTTCATTTTTTTTTAAGAAAAAAAAACTTATCGTATAGAGATAAAGTGAGCCTCCTCGTAGTCCTCGAGATTCTGTACTCATAAAAGTACGTAACTATGAGTTACTTAGCTCTGGAATTGATAATTATACTCATAAAAAATAAAAAAATTTGGCCGTTATTTTTTATATTGGTATTATTTGAATTTTCAATTCGATTGATTTCTAAATGAGAGTGATCGGTTCTACTCTATAAATTTTAAGATGTCTCATCAATAATTGAATCGAATAATGTCAAATCCCAAGCTGTCTTCATCGGCCACTAAAAATAAATTAAAAAAATATTTATAATTTTTTCACAGTTAAATTCGGACTCTATAGTAATATTATTCTTGAACAACAGTCCAACATCAAAATCATACTCCATCTATCGGGCATGGGTCTTAGAATTGTCGGAATGAATTTTTTTTAAATTCGTCATCGAACGATATCGTAATAGATAATAAAATTATATTTGTCTTCACAATATCCCTGTACTATTTTCTACGTACTGCTCGTTCAATTTAGGTACGAAATTTGCATCTAAATTCGAGGCTGAATAAACAAAATAGAGAGAGAGAGGAAAAGATGTGCAAAAGTAAGTGGAAAAAAAAAAGAAAAAGAAAAGAAAAGAAAAAGAGCATCAACTGTATGCTCCACTTTTTAGGGTAGCGAACAATATCTGATCTACCTTTTTAATGCCAAATTTTGTGACTTTTTCATAAAGCAAGATTCTGAAAACCCTGAGAGAGGTGTTGTAAATCGAGTAGGGTCGATTTAGATTGTGTTTGACATGATCTACCTACTAAATAATAGATTGTATCGGACTCGATTTGATTCGTCAATCTTAGTTAGGTTGGACGTGGAGGATATGACTAACTCATCGGTCGAACTATGCATAAATCGATCATTTTTTTTTTAATATTTTTTTTTA
This sequence comes from Wurfbainia villosa, assembly GCA_025175895.1. Taxonomy (NCBI): domain Eukaryota; kingdom Viridiplantae; phylum Streptophyta; class Magnoliopsida; order Zingiberales; family Zingiberaceae; genus Wurfbainia; species Wurfbainia villosa. The sequence goes on along the minus strand of JAKLTH010000237.1, from coordinate 4,345,286 downwards.
AAAAAAAGATCTAGTATAGTTTTACATGATTTATAATGGATGTGTTGTACATAACTCAAAGTCTTTTAACTTAATTGTTTTCGTGGAGTAATTTTAGATGAAGATGTTTGTAGCTCGAGGAATATAAAAGCGATACAATGTGTTAACGTAATACAAGATAAATATTTTTATTTAATTATATATGAACTAATTCTAAATTTTAAATGTCTTTATTAATTAGCGTTCAAGGAAAATCTTATTTATACGGTGAAAACGAATATAAAATAAATTTGAATTTGTTAATATTCATAAATTATATATCTTACTAAAGAAGAATATTTTAGCGCTTATATATATATATATATATATATATATATATATATATTGACACGAAAATTATGAAAATTGAGTGTGAGAAATGATAAATCCATAATTTACTGAAATAAAATTAAAGGATATATATAGGTTCGACTTCAAATTTAAGAGGAAAAAGTTCGTCTAACTATAAAATTAATTAGGCAACACATGTATTTATTTAGTTATTTATTTTAAAAAAAAAGGATCTTTAATTTAAGAATACCAATTAATTAATGATCATCAAATCTCTACCTTGCAAAAGTTGGGAGTTCCTCCCCATTGCCCTGCAGCAGAATTAGGGCTGCACGTCGAACGATGCAGATTTGGATATATCACTGCATGCATGCATGCAAGAACTTCCAACGCAGGGGCTGCTTTTGAAGTGAGACCACTTCCACTCTACTCCACTTTAATTTCTCTCTCTCTCTCTCTCTCTCTCTCTCTCTCTTTCTTTTTCTCCAATATAATGTATAAATATAAAACTGTACAACTACCGAAGTAGATTGTCAAGGGATCTAAAAGTATAATCGGATAATATATACATATGTACATACATACATATGTATGTAATTACTTGTATATATTATCAAGTGCATGGGCCGAATCTCTGTGGCACAGGGAGCTTCTTTTTAGCATATCGCTTTAGACCAGGGAAAAGTAATGTGGGTCGAGTTGAAATGAGAGAGAGAGAGAGGGGCCAGTGCTTTATTGGCTATCTTCTGACATGGTGGATTAGGTTTAGACTGTAGAACTTGAAAATTATGTTTAATATTTGATAGTTTCTAGAAGGACGTACACTGATCGATAGCGAAGGCAAAGAATCTTACTTAATTAATTAATTGGACAGATTATAAGTGAAAGGGAAAGAATTCATTAATCTGATTTGCAAGAAAAAATAACTAATCGTTTTCCTTATTGATTATTTTGTGTGCAAAGAGAGTCTGGAAGGTCGATTAATTATCCCTCTCGTTTTGGCAAATGAATGAAGAGAAAGTATAGTTAGTAGTTTGATTTACGTATAGTTACTACTTTTTTCACTTTAGATTATCGACGAGACGACGACCTACATATGGTTAATGTTTGCGTCCTAGCCAACTCGTCTTAGCGAGTTCGATCGACATCGAGAAAATCCCTCCATCGCCCTTGTGTTCGCCGAGGAACTATACATAAAAGGAGATTGACATAGATTGAATACCACTAGAGTCTAGAGGACCAACAGCCAGCCAAACAAAGAAATGTAGCTCAAGAATGCCATTGTTTATACATACATGCATGCACATTGATATACCGATTCTCTCCCATCTACCCCCAAGAAAATAGCTAGGAGATGGATCTTGTGCATGAGTTCAACTTACTCAACAGTGTTCGATCAACTAACAAGTAATTTTATTCGAGAAACATTTTATTCATAGGTAGAAAAAGACAATACAAGATTGGTGGCTCTTTCCTAAATCCATTAGGGATAAGTAGACAAATTCATTTTGCACTTGCAGGGAAAATACACCAGGATAGGTATCTAACAAGTAATTAACAATAGCACCCGTGAATGGACATTTCTTGGTGGAACTATCAACTTATCAAAATAAATACAATTTCCATTCCCTCACATCGGCACATAAATGCTGACATAAGATCAAACACAAGCACATTATACTTCCTCGTAAACACGTGTCTCATGTACGATGTGTCTTCTCTTTTCATAACTCTCATTCAAAGCTATGAAGTATAAACATAGTAGGTTTAGTTGAGGGTTCTAAAAGTACAGCATGTGCCTCTCCAATCATCTTGAACAATCTATCAGCATCCTTGTGGGCTTCTTCAGCCACTTCTCTCCAAAGCTTGTCGAGATCTGGCCAACCTGCAGCGTTGCAGTTAAAGTTGTTTTTCAGATCTAGTACTATTTCAATATTTGCATTTTATGACAAGAAATAGTTGAAGATTATCCATGGCATGTACCTTATCTGGGTGATGTCTCAGTGCAGCTTTTCGGTATGCCTTCTTTAAATCTGCTACCGAGTTTGATGCTCCAAATCCCCTGAGAATTAAGGGTGCCCAAACATTAAGACTAGTAATTATGTCAATGCATTGAAGCTTTTGTAATCCAAGAACACTCTGTATCCAATTTCAGGGTTGTGAATAAAACATTCTTTCTCTTTTGGCATCTGAAACTTCTTTTTAAGTTATTGATCAGAACAGAGAGATTAAACAAAGTAAATAAGGTTACAGAACAAAACCATAATATATAAATATTTTCATAGAGCTAATCCTAAATGGCTGAATCAAACTTATTACAAGGTCTTTCCCCTTCAAGTTGCTAAAATATATGTGGGAACCATAACTTGTTACAAACATATTCATTTAGGAGCTCTTGGAGGCTTTATTAACAAGTCTACCAATGGCCAACTGATCTAATAAAAGATTTTCAACAATTAGGAAGAGAACATTGAGGTCATCCATAGTTATTTATTCCTAGCTATATAGTAGTAGGTATTAACCATATCCACATCAACAAACTGGATTAGTCCTAGCTATTTAGATTGGGTACATAAATCTTATCCTTCATTCAACTACATCAGTATTAACATTCAGATCTTAATTCACTATTAATCAAGTTAACTAGAGTTTCCTTTGATCTCTGTCTACTTCTCACACCTTCAAATCTAATTGATCGGCATGTTAAAATATTATTGGTTGCTTTGAATATGCCCGTACTAACTTTGCTTATATTCTCTTATTTTATCATCTAGGGTTGCACCTAGTTGCTAATATATAGTATCAACTAATTAGGAAATAGACAGATTGAAGGATGGGTCTATAACAGTTGTCGAGCATCACCAGTTCAACCCGGCTGATCTTGCCTTAATTCTGGTGTCATAAATGTCAGATTATTGGAGAAGATGGCATTGTAATTTAGAACATGAATACCCAAATTAGCGAGAACTCGAAATAAGGTACATATCCAAAGGGATATCTTTCCTACCCTCTTCCTCTACAATACAAAGCCGCAACAGAGCTTGACATAGATCACTTTGGTTAGGGACAGCACTTTCCAAAGTACCTGCTTGGTTATCCTTGACTTGAATTTGCTTTTCCAAAAGGGACACAAGCCTGCGCAGATCATTAGATGCTTGTTCATAGTCTCTGATCCTCGCATATAAGGCAGCCCTTCTAGAAAGTGCCTGTTGTAGGTCATCAATGAAAGATATTTAGTACATTGAACAAAAGTTACAAATAAAAGAGTATCAAAGAGATATCATTGTCAGGAACATTTGAGTTCTTATGGCAACCAAACATAAGATTGAAGGTGAATTGAAACTAAAAAATCCAACTGGTGCCATGCTATTGTATGCAGTCTGATAACTGCTCCTGACCAAAAAGTGCTTGTCCATATGTGCATGTTGTTCAGAACACCATATTTAGAAACATCTTGCGGAGATCAGAGATCTGCCTTCAATGTACAGTGAAACATTATCTTCCTCTCAGAAAGGAAGCAAATATTGATTTGCAAAACATGCAATATATATTATCTCAGCTCTCCTTATGTGATGAGTTTGATGCAAATTTGGTTTGAAACAGTTTGATTCCAGAAATTTTAGCTTCTGACCACTTTAGACTTTTTCTCAATTTGAAGGCCAATTTGTAACTTTTTGGTCCAATTTTTTGAAGAGTTTCCTACTTAGGAATTGTCACCAAATTGCAGATTAATTTGAAGAGATTTGTTCTTCCAAATTTTAGTGCATATATAGATATTCTGAGTGCATGTATGGATTGTGGTGGCCAAAGAGTACTATGCTTTCCAATTAAGATCCAATGTCCCTGTTGAAGAAAACCAACAAAAGTGGATAATATCATGTATATAAGCATTTGCATAGACTAGGATTGTGTGAAGAGACTTGCAATGGCTTAGGATCATGTGCAAATGAAGAGGACAAGGACTTGAAACCGACAAACTTAAAATTACCATATGAGAGATTAAGAAATAAAGCTAATGACCAAGCTTCGGATAGGTAGCATCAAGGGCTATGGCCAGACTGCAATCCGCAATTTCATCAGTAATTTGGCCTATAGATTGATATGCAACAGGACGATTACAGAGGCATATTGCTGCAAAATGACGGGATTCAATATTAAATGCTAAAGCAGCACTGTAATGCTTTATTGCATCAAGATGCCTTCCCTCTTTAAAGGCGTGATCTCCAGCAGTCTGAGAATGAGAGTGATAAAGATAATGACATCGAGAGGCTCATCTCATGAATAAACACAAATTTACACTTTTTTCTTATTTTAAATTATTGTCTCAGTTGAAAAATAGAGATAGAGCAATATTATTAGCAGTTCAACATAAAGAGGACCATAACATGGTAACTATAAAAGTTCAACTGACCATTCATTTACTGTTGTCAACATATTAGCAGTTCGACTGACTTAATCTTCTGCTACACCAGCATTTCCTCACATGGTTTGCATTTTGTCATCGTTATTCATTATTCATTTGATAGAAGCTGCTACCTGTCACAGAAACATACAATAGAACATTTCATCTTATATTCCTACCTAGTGACACCTACTAATATAATTTCTATTACAGATGGACCAATATTCTTATGCACCAATCTATTCAATGTCAGAATTCAAACTGCTATTAATATCGGTATTTTTGTTTCCATAGTGGGATCCACAGCTCAAATTAAAGCCATAAATAAGTAGCCAACAAACTAAATTGGAAGTACTGCAATTCGTGGAATATAAGTGTTTTCACAATTCGCTTGTGATCTTTGATAAAACTACTCATAATCAATTGCTAGAGATCAATGATCACGGAGTTGCTTAAACAATTCCAATTAGATCCTCTATATGAATAATTTTGATATTGTTGGTGAGATTGAAATTTATAAAATATTCATATTCCTACAATTATATTTTAAGCCATGATAAATTATGTACCAATCATAATACTAAAATTTATAGTTTAGGCTCATAAAACTACTCTCTATTCTTACGATCCGAGCTTACAAACCTCTCCCCATTACCTAGGTAAGATCTCAATTTCAACAACCTTGCCAATGTCCATATCTTCTATGACTTGGAAAGTAAACCTCCACCTTTTCCTAGTCTTACACCAATCTCCTGCTACGACCACTCCCTTTCATGATTTCCTATTGTCATCCATGATGAGATGATTGAATCATTTCTTATTCCTGTCCACAGCACTCGTTGATACATTGTTTCTTACTGAGATATTTAATAAGCCATAGGTGACTTGTAATGATTATGACAATGAGAAGAAATATGAAGTTTTTATTACAATAACTAAAGATTTTTTTTTACATTCCTTTACACCTTCCACTCTAAATGAATTCAACTCTTCTAATTATAAAATATATTGTTGCTTTAGAGCATGTCCATACCATGATCATACATCCCAACTTCGAGGCTTCAACAATCCCATGAAACTTTCTGATAAGAGAGAGAATATTCATAGAGAAACATTTGGAAAAAAAAACCATAAAAATCACATTCCAAAGAGCATTTAGTGGATTCATAGGCTATAAAGAGAATCGGTTGTAAAATTTCTATATACTTTTTATATATCAAAATAAATCCTATATCATGTTGATATTCAGATTTTAGAGCATTTGAAATTGTTAATATGTAGTATCAGGGACTTCCAGCTGCACAAACAAAAAACACATGCTGAGTTGTACTCTCAATCTAGTCTTCATGTTAGCTTTAGGAAGCTTTCATAATGCTGAATTTTTGTTTGGTGGAATAATTGGATAACATAAGATTCATTACATGCTAAACAAATAAGATTGTACCACAAACAACAACAAACACTTGCTAAATTTTATCTGACTGACTAGACTTCAAAATTGTCCTGCTTAGCATATCCCTTTTGAAAATAGCATGATGCACATAAATCAGATATATAACCTAAGAAGGCTAAAGCTATCCCTTTCCAAAAGCATACTAGTCTTTATATTCTGCTACACGCATGACTTTGTTAGTACAAATTCAAATGACAAAAAATGAACTAGTAAAAAGTCAGATCTTAAGGAATTGCTTGCAGGCAAATTAGTTACCATTTTCTCAAAAGATATCACAAAAACTTTCTGATCCTGCACAACGTTATTGAGGCAATCTCAAAACATGTAATAGAAACCATACATCAGCCTGCTGTATCAGAAGACCAAACAATCAGCACAAAGATCAAGTGCTACCTGAGCTTTCTGAGGTTCATAAGAAGACTGTCAATATTTTTTCATCCTGATTCCCATCATGTTTTGAGAGTAAGCAGTCATTAAAAAATTTTACCGCTTCATCAACTTCACCCAGTGCAAGATGGCAACTATATCAAGTAACATACTATAAGTTAATAGTTTTTGGTTGTACAAATTATAATGCAACATAAAACAAAAAAGTAACCAAAATATGCTCAACCAAACATCTGACTATCAATTACATTAAGTTGAATAAAAATATATACAAAAAATAACAAGAGTGCTCTGGCCATCACAACAGAAGGTAAGATAGAAGTAATCTGCAGCAGAAAAGACTATTATTTAACGACTAGTGATAGCCATTAAATCATCCCAAGTAAGGGGATCTTTTATGTAATGCCAGTGAAAGCTCTTAGAATATGGAACATGAACCCATGTAAGAAGAAAAAAAAAGAATTTGTATACCAGACTTAATGGCCTTCATTACAACTTGACATGCAGATTATAGGCCAAAATCACTAGTTACTAAGAGGATTAAATTACAGCCATGAATGGAAGCCACAGTCCATTCCTCCACCATATTTGCAGAAATAATTTAAATAACTGAATATTTAACTTTCACATCTTAGTCTCCACTTTTCAGCTCCAACGATTAAGTTCAATTAAAAGAGAATTGATCAGTGGTTGGTCTATCTCTTCCATTTTTACTATGATTTCACTGAATTACATTTTAGGGTTATGTCCATCCTAGTTTGTGTTAAGTTTCAAATGTTAATTGTAATATTCTTTTTTTAAAAGCAAAAAAAAAATGTCTCCACGTAAACAGAATTTTCAAGGAACAAATAGTTAGAAAAAGGGCTTGATTGTTTTGGCACTCAGAATTAGACAATCCACTTTTTCCATCATGATGACATATAATTCATTAAATGAGCATGCTTTTCAGAAGAGTCGAAGAAAATATCCCGAGATTCACAGCAATCATCAAGCATAATGTCTATGCATAAAAACGGATTGAAATCAAATACTGCACGTAATGAATAAAAATATGGCATCGACCATCAAATCAATAAAGGCGACTTGAGCCTGTAGGAATCACAATAGCTAGCATACAGTCATTAAGAGCATCTCATTCTTCCAAGGGAAATCCGTGCAGCTGAATGATTACTATAGAACATCAATGCTCAATTGCAGCTTTGAGTATTTTCTTTCTGAGAGATAGAGTTCAGCCCTCGTGTATAGTACCCTTCAGCTTCAAGATGTCCTTTTGCATAAGCTTGATCACCCCTAAGGCACGTCAAATTGTCAACTACGTAATGCCCATTTGTATTAACTGATAACATTTTGCGAACAACAAGCCCTCTTAATCTTGAATAAAGTTAATAAAAGTTACTGTCATAGGTGTACAGTTACAGGTGCTACTCCTTGCATCTTACAAAATATATGAAAGTGCACAGAGTTAATAAATGAGAAAAGATATAAGTACCTAAGTCTCCACTTTTCACAAGCTTCCTGTTCTGCTACTCTTTTAGGGTCAGAAATTATGAACTCTTTCTTGACCTCCAGGCTGGTATTTGTGTCGTCTCCAGTATTGCTCACATTTTTTTCCCCTCTTGCATGATTTGGTTGCATAGAGTTGTTGGGAATTCGAAGAATATTCATTGATGAATCCATGGGAGCAAAATTTGAAATGGGATTTAAAATCTCATGAACAACTTTCATCTTGTTTTTCTTTTGGTATATATTGATGCTTTGATGCTGACAATGGAGTTTGAATCAAAGATGAAGCACCAAATATAAAATTTTCACCATTAAAGTCTTCTACAGTAGAATTGAAAGTAAAACATGTTCCTCCCTGACTAGCACCTAGAGGTTCAATTTCTGTTGCAGCAATGCTACTTTCACAAGCAACATCCTCAGTTTCAGACTTTGGAACAAATTTTTCTGAATATTTGATACCAAAGTCTCTGTCTAAATGATCTACGGAATCATTTTGATTTAGTTCATCTTGGATCATCTCCAGTGTTATTCAAGTTGTGTGGTAGAAATAATGCATTCACTTTCATCTAAATGGATTGATTTTTGTGTATCAATAGATGCATGGGATGAGGCAACATGTTTGGATTCATCTGAAGGTATAGAATCTTCTCTTAAACTTGGCTTGGCTACTAAGTTATCTTGATAAGGAGAGTAATCCATCGATAAGCAACAATCAACAGAATCTGGATACTTAATTTCAAACACTTCTTCAATGGAGGAAAACGTTTGAGCATAGGTTTGATGCAGTGGAATGATATTTTTCAGTTAACTATTTCTTTTTCTCATTCTGAAAACTTTACAATCAGCCTTCCTTCCTATGAATGGCATAGTTTGACATCGTCCAGAAAATAAACTCTCCTTCAATAGGTGTTCTGTAGTTTTTGAACTTCTAAAGTCTGTATGTGCAATTCCTGCTTGCTCCTGCATTCCTGTAAAATCGAAGACAGTCCTGTCAGAATCTGATTCTAGCTCTCTCTGAATCTCCATTTTATTATCCTTCTCAGCTGATGGATTTACAAGACTACCGCCAGAGGAAGTCGAAGAAGACTTGTCATTACCAAACACGAAAGCACTAGCTGTCTTGTGTTTTGTACTATCATCAGCTTGGTTTCTCATTTCGGAGGAAATATCATCACCTGAATCTTGCAAATTCAGCTTCTCCATTTCATCATGAAGATCACTAGGAAAACATTCACCAAACACAAAAACATCAACAGGAACATGTTTTGTGCTGTCATCATCTTGGTTCCTCTTTTGAGAAGCAATATCATCGCCACAACTTTGCAAATTCAACTTTTCCACTACATTCGGAAAGCTACTAGGAACAGACTCATGGGACATGAAAGGATTAACAGGATTAAGTTTAGCACTCTCAACAGCTTGGTTTCCCCTCTCTGTATTAATATTATCACCAGGAGTTTGCAAATTCAGCTACTCCAATTCATCATGAAAGCTACTCAGAGCAGACTTACTATTACCAAACATGAAATAATTAGCAGAATTTAGTCTAATATCATCTTTGCCTGGTTTAATCCTTTTAAAAAGAATAGCATCATCAGAATTTTGCAAATTCAACTTCTCCATTTCATCATGAAGACTAGAGAATGTAGGACTATCAGAAGCTTTAAAAGAACTATCAACTGAATTAGAACTTATCCGCACCCTACTATTAAATAGGTTTTCTAGTGCTCTTAGCAACGCTATCCTTTGAATCTGAATTGCTTGCTCAATTTGCCCAAAAACAAAGGTGTTTTCAAGGTACAAAACTATTTACAAATGAAACCCCAGGATTCAGCAGGTTGCCACAATTCAAGGTATCACCTGTGCTCAGACCTATTGAATCAGAATGCACAGGTGTTCTATCCACAAAGGCAGATGTTTCGCTGGATAGTTTATTAGGTCTGTCAATTTTAAAACTATTGATTAACTCTACGGCAAATGGAACACTTTTAGACTTCCCTAACTGAGAACCACCAAATCTAGATTGCCAAAACTCTCAATAGTCAAATTAGGTTTGGAACTTTTCTCCTTGCTGTCGACTAATGAAAATGTATCCAAACTGCACTTCTTACTCTGATCCCCAGTATTATCGCTATTGAAATTTGCTGACGATCCAACACCAAAATCAAATCCAGAACTTTCAGATGTAGTCGATGCGAATTTACCAAAATGTGGATCAACCACTGGCGTAGTTTGACCTGAACTAGTGTCTTCCTTCAATTCCCTCCCAAGCAGGAACATATCATCAGCAGCATCACAACCGCTTCTGTCATGGGTAAATGCAGTATTCTCAACTCCTAAATTTCTGGATGCTGGACTAGACTCATAATCACCACGCTCCAGCTCCGAATAATTATATTCGGTGCTCTGCTCCAACCTGGAGCTTGTCTTCGTGCCACTCCGAAAGACAAAATCATCAGCATCAACTCCATGCTTCAAAGACTCAAACTTACCTGACTCCGAATTCTCTGTAACTTTTTTCTCCTCTTTGGCATGAAGTGGCATCCATCCAATGAACTTCTCCTGATGCCCGTGCGTTCCTCCAATCTCATTCCGTCCGATAGCATCCGATGCCGCAACTGCCGCACCGTTACGAACGGTACTGAACCCTGTTTCATCCTCAGTGTCCAAAATCACATCCAGCCTCACACGGGACGAAGCAGGCTTCTTCTTTGCATTTTCAAGACGGGGTTTTGAGTCTTTTGACAGCCCAGCGGCCGTCAACTGCTCCCCGATCTTCCGACCCATGAAAACATGAGCAGAAGCATTAAGGACGCAGCTGAAAGGGGTGAAGCAAGGAGATCTCACGATGTTAAAAATAAGGAAGGAAATGCTTGGATGGAATCCGGCGAAGTCAATGCCCAGATCGATCGGTGGGTTTCGTCGTCTCCTTCCGCTGCAATGGCGGGGACGTGCTCTTTTTCCAGTTTTTTTTTTATTATTATTAAATCGCGTTTCGTTCGATATCTTAAAACCGTTTAAATATCTGATATTTATGAAAACATAGCTTGCCCCTTAAAATTTATATTATTTTTAAATTTGGTCTTAGAATTTGCCTGTGAGTTGAGCTTATTCTTCGAGTACCGGATAGTGTTGCTGAGCGCCTTGTCCATACGCGCCTGTGCGCGGAAACCTGCGTGAACAGTGATTTCACTGTTCACGTAGGTTTCCGCGCACAGAGACGGACGGATCTGACGTCCAGTGTATATATATATATATATATTTTATCAAATAAACATAAATAAGTACTTACTAAATTAAATATTAATTTTATTTAGAAAATATTGTAATGTTTAAAAATTTAAAAGATAAATGATGTGGTCTTTTTTCTCTCTCATTGAGTCAGAGAGAGAGAGGGGATGAATTCTTACAGCCATCGTAGTAATATTTACATAAGATATTATGTTAAAGTTTCGAAATGTCCAAAACGCACACTATACTTTCAGAATTATTAAATCGCGCACATAATTCTCAAAATACCCCTCCCGTCAAACAGCGTTTTTAATGCAAAGATCTCGCATGCATCCGAGACACATTTTCAAATCCCGAGTCATCGAAACGTCCCGTCCAAACAAGTCACCACATTAGCGTCCTCGTTGCTTCAGCTTCCGGGAAATCTTCGAGCGCACAAAAACTTGGAAAAGCTTAGACTCCATTTTTCCTCCTGCTTCATTACGTTAGCTTCCGAGTTCTTGGAATTTCATCGAGACGCTTCGAGGTAATATGGTGTCGTCCTCTCATTTAACTAGAGTTTTACCCATTTCTTACTCGGTTTTAGGGTTTCCGTTGAAAGGCGTACATCTCATTGGGTTTTTTTCTACCATTTCGTGTTGCGAGAACGAGTCACATCCGGTCAACCTCTCCTTCACCGGGCCAAGGTATGTTTCGCATTCCTTGGTTTAGTCCAATAGTATGCCATATGTTTAAAATGATTTCTCCGTTATGGTTTTTGGAATGGTTTCAAACATTCAAATACAAATGGACGATCTCTTCAATCAGATATGAATTAGATAAATAGAGCCGTAATCCCAAAGACGTGGTAATGGGATTAAAACTCCCACAACTCCATGGTCTTTGGGAATGTAATTTCGACACCATGTACATAAGTTGCGATTTATTGGTGGTGTGCCGAATTAAAACCCCAAAGAACAGTGGTTCTCATGTTTAAATATCCCAAAGACTGTGAGATGGAACTGTCGAGATAAATGGTGGTCTTTGGGAATTTATATCCCAAAGACCACCGTGGGCACAGATATAAATTTCCAGCACCATGGAGAGGGAACCTGGCCGAGAAAAAGAGTGGTGCTGTCAATTTTTTTTTACAGGATTATTGCAAAGAATTGCCGAATCTCAAATTTGTTTTTTACAATTACAAAATGAAGGAATAAATTATGTATTTTCAAATTGTTAGGGAAATAATGAGTGTGAAAAGCTATGATGGACCTTTTAGGCCACTTTATTGAATTTTTGGAGGTCCAAGTGCTAAAGGGAAGCAACGTCAGTCGGTTTGTTTACATGAAAGGCACAGAGAGATAATTAAACAAACCTCATTTCTGCTTTTTTGAATATACAAGACATTCCACAAATCAGTGGAATATTGGTCAATATATTTCAAAGTTGGGATTCAACAAGTCAAAGCTTTAAGTTTTCAATCGCACGCTTGCTTTCACCGTAAGAGATGTGTCCCTTTGCTCAGATATTGCAGATAGAGGGGCTTATGTTCCTATGAATTCAACTAATGCATCAAGTGCTCTTTCAATTCTCAATTCTCCAAAAAGAACCAACTAGATCGAGGTTAGAGTTTTTGCTTAAAACATTTTCTACTAGAGTAGAAGTAGATGAAGATGTTTTGGTATTTTGTAAGTCAGTATGTATTGTATATATTTGCTTGTGTGTTGTTCAGACTATCTACATATAAGGTCCCCATAGGTCTTGTAGATATTGTAGATGATTTTGACAACATAGGTAGTTTCAATTGGGTCAAGCCATCCATCAATTTATGGCTCCACAATTGCCTACTATTGAGATATATGTTCATCTAATATCTGATTCTTGTAAGAGCCTAATTCCTTATCTAAAGGGGCTCACTACTTTTGGTGTAAGTTCTTTCTTATTAAATAATTTTTTCTTTTATATTTACGTAAGTATGTAACACTTTCGATATGAGCATGCTTGGTTTCGGAACATGTCCCAATCCCAGACCATACAATAATCAAGGGCCACGAATAAATAAGTGGAGGGCAACTCCTTCACATATTAGCAAGGTCAGAATTTATTGAGCAAGTCTCCAATGTAAATAGAAGACCACAACTTAGCAGCTTTTTCATTTTCAAGTATCTAAATAATTGCTGATTTTTCGATAGGTCATTGTTGATCTAGTATGTACCGTAGTGAAAATATATTGCTTGATAAGGTTGACTATTATATTGAAAATACTCTCATCTAATAGAGACATCATCATCACAAACTATACAAGAAAAACCCTAGTGAATGCCATGAGTGTTTAGTTTATCGAGACAACTCAAAGAGTTAAGAATGGAAAACATGGCACTAATCAAAGGGTAAAAGAACTAATGGAAATTATAGGAAGAGAAGGTATGGAGGTGAACCAAATAAGCTCAAGTTGACCCTCAACCTCAACCAACCAATTGCCACAGAACAAGACGATTTAGATAGAGCCATGATTACAGAGATACTCCCGCTGATAGTCCATCGTGGGCAAAATGGTTCCTCAAAGCAAAAGAAAAAGATAGAAATTTCGATGTTGAGTTATTAGAAGGGCAACCTGATAAAGTCACAAAGAAGGTAAGTATTTGACAAGAAAGGCAAACAAAAAATTGGTATGGATGAATTGCAAGCGAGGGGTACTATCTGTATTTTGGAAGAAGATGAAAAAGATCTTGACAGGGATGAAGCAATAATTGATAAACTCAACCAAATGAGAATGGAAGCCATTGCGGTTAGTCAGAATACTTCCCAAAAATAGTTTGTGTTATTTTATTTAAATAACAAATAATATTTTTGTGTCATAGTATGTCAAGAAAAATTATAAGACGGCAAAGAACAAGAAACAAGATGCTGATGTGACCTACTTGCTAAAAAATTTAGAAACAATAAAGTATGGTAGTTACATCCACCATTACATTCAAAATTTCTATTACAATATTATAAAGTGAAAATATTTATTTACGATAAAAAAATTTTGTAGGCGATAATAAAAGTTATGTTTGGGAGGAAGGTCCTTTTCATTAACTCAATTCTTTATACTGGAGTTAATGGATCTGCTTTCTGATGGGAGGTTATCGATACATTTTGCTCAATTCTTTTTAGGGGGGCCTCCTCTTCATGTAGGTCATATAACAAGTCTGTGTATTGCTCATCCGTGTTCATTGTAAGGGAATTAAATTATCTTGTATTTTCACGACATTTGATGTTATACTAACTGTTTAAATATTTTCCTCTACACACAATTTCACCAAGATTAAGATTGTCGTGGAAGATCACAACACAAATCATAAACACTATGAATGATGGAGAGGTTAGATATATTTTTATACCTCTAAATACTGACCAAACTCACTTTCACCGTGTGTATCGACACAAAGCAATGAGTTTCAATCATTACAACTCCATTTCATATGGTGGAAGATCAAAAGTGATTTTGAAGCGGGTGAGTAGTTAAATATTTTAAATATAGATATTCCATCAATATAACATTGTTATCTGTTAATGAATAGTTATGTTAACTTAGTCATCATGTAATTATATGTATCCCAATTTAAAGGATATTCACACAAGGAGCTTGCAAAGAATTCATCCATGTTTATAAGCCTATTACCCCATCGACAATTTGGGTTTCTATAACGGATTGTCTCAACAAGTGACAAGGTACTAAAAGAAAAATACTGAACGTGAAAATTATACTTTTGAATTGAAATATAAAATTTTTCTTTGCATGTTTACAGCAATAATTATGCCTTCTTTGTGATGCAATACATGAGATGTCTGCTTTATGGTGAGAAGATGGACTTCAAACAAGCAGACATGACCAAATTCAGAATAGATGTCTCTGTCTCAATTTTAAGGGATGAGTTCTTCCTGATGTAATTTTAGAAGTGTTCAGGTGGCAGTATGACAATGCATTGTTGTAATTAATGAAATTTGCTAATTTGTAAATGGTACTGCTTCCCATAGATCAACAGTGACTTTAAATATGTTTATTGTTTGTGTTTGAGCTTTAATAAATGTTATATAATATATTGTTCAATACTTTGCTGGTGCTGACAATGAAATCCCAGGAACACAATGGCCCTGGGATTAAATTTTCCAGCAACACAGTGGTTCTGGGATTTTAATTCACAGCACCACGTACAATTTCGAACTCACCGACAACTACGGTGGTGCTGGGAATTTAACTCCCTGGAAGACAGTGGTGGTGGGAATTAAAGTCCCAGCACCATGTACAATTCGAACTGGGCGAGAAATAAGGTGGTGCTGGGAATTAAAATCCCAGGAACTCAATGGTCCTGGGATTTTAATTCCAAAGACCACGTACAATTTCGAACTGGTCTAGGAATACGGTGGTGCTGGGAATTTAACTCCCAGGAACACAAGGGTGCTGGGAAAAAAAGTCCCAAAGACTACGCATGCGATTCGATCTGGCCAAGAGATAAGGTGGTGCTGGGAATTAAAATCCCATGAACACAATGGTCCTGGGATTCTAATTCCCAGGACCACATACAATTTCGAACTGGCCGAGGAATACGGTGGTGCTGGTAATTATAATCCCAGAAACTCAGTGGTCCTGGGAATTTATTTCCCAGGACCACGCATAATTTCGAAATGATCGAGGAATAAGGTGGTCCTGGATATCAATTCCCGGTGACCACGCATAATTTAGAATCCAGGGAACACATGGTCACGGGATTTCAATTCCATCCCACGTACACTTTCAAATACGCTGGAAATAAGGTGGTGCCGCAATTTAAATTCCAGAACACAGTTGGTCTGGTAGGGCCATCAATGGATTTTGGCCAAAACCCATTGATGGACCCACAGAGTCCAAATTTCAAATCTTTGCATCGATCGAAAGACCTAACGGCTTCACATGGTGTGCGCCGAGGAAACTTCCTTCCGATCCTCCTACCTCCTGGCGCGTGCCACTGCGCACGGGCCTGATTCAAAATTGGGTGTAAACCTAATCACGCTTGAAAATCAAAAATTTTGACACGATACACGAGGGGCAAGTCCCAAAGCCAATGGAGTTGGCGACCGGTTGAGGTGACTAGGCCATCAACGGGTTTTGACCAACCTTGATGGACCTACAGGAGTCCAAATTCGAATTCTTTACATCGATTGAAATACCTAACGGCTTCATGTTGTCATGGCCGAGCAAACATCCGCTGTGATCCTCCCCGCCTCCCGGCCTCGCGCCACTTGGGACGGGCTCGATTTGAATGTAGTGCCGGGAATTAAATCCCAGAACACGTGGTCCCGAAATTTAAATCCGTGACCACATCCATTTGCGACCTGACCGAGAAATAAGGTGGTGCTGGGAATCTCAATCCCAGGAACACCGTGGTGCTGGTAAGTGAATTCCCAGCACCACGTACAGTATCGAACTGGACGAGATAAAATATGGTGCAAGGAATTAATCATGGCTTGAAAATCAGAAATTTTGGACACGATACATGAGGGCAAGTCCCAAAGCCACTGGAGTTGGTTTGGACCGAAGTTGAGGTGACTAGGGCCATCAATGGGTTTTGACCGAAACCCATTGATGGACCTGCAGGCGTCCAAATGCCGAATTCTTTACATCGACTGAAAGACCTAACGGCTTCACATGTTGTTGCGTCGAGCAAACTTCGTTGTGATCCTCCTGCCTCCCAGTTTCGGCCTCGTGCCACTTGGCACGGGGCCTGATTTCTGAAAATGTGGTGCTGAGAATTAAATCCAGAACATAGTGGTCCCGAAATTTAAATCCCAGGACCACGTCCATTTGCGACCTGGCCGAGAAATAAGGTGGTGCTGGGAATCTCAATCCCAGGAACACCGTGGTGCTGGTAAGTGAATTCCCAGCACCACGTACAGTATCGAACTGGACGAGATAAAATGTGGTGCTGGGAATTAATCATGGCTTGAAAATCAGAAATTTTGGACACGATACACAGAGGGGCAAGTCCCAAAGCCACTGGAGTTGGTTTGGACCGAAGTTGAGGTGACTAGGGCCATCAATGGGTTTTGACCGAAACTCATTGATGGACCTACAGGCGTCCAAATTCCGAATTCTTTACATCGACTAAAAGACCTAACGGCTTCACATGTTGTTGCATCGAGCAAACTTAGTTGTGATCCTCTCGCTCCTGATTTCCTCGTGCCACTTGGCACGGGGCCTGATTTCTCAAAATGTGGTGTTGGGAATTAAATCCCAGGAACACAGTGGTCCTGAAAATTTAAATCCCAGGACCACGTCCATTTGCGACCTGGCCGAGACATAAGGTGGTGCTGGGAATCTCAACCCCAGGAACACCGTGGTGCTGGTAAGTGAATTCCAAAGACCACATACATGATCGAATCGACGAGATAAAATGTGGTGCTGGGAATTGAATCCCAGGAATACAGTGGTCCTGGAAATTTAATTCCTTGCACCACGTCCATTCGCGAACTGGCCGAGAAAAAATGTGGTGCTGGGAATCTTAATCCCAGGAACACAATGGTGCTGGAAAGTGAATTCCCAGAACCACGCATGCTGAATCGCCGAGGAATACGGTGGTGCTGGGAATGTAACGCCCAGGAACACAGTGGTCCTGGAAATTTAATTCCCTGCACCACGTCCATTCGCGAACTGGCCATGAAAAAAGGTGGTGCTGGGAATCTTAATCCCAGGAACACGGTGCCGAAAGTGAATCGCTGTAACCACGCATGCCGAATCGCCGAGGAATACGGTGGTGCCGAATTGAATCTCAGAACACGGGTCCCGAAATTTAATTCCCGCACCACGCCCATTCGCGAATCGCCGAGAAAAAGGTGGTGCCGGGAATCTTAATCCTGTGAACACGGTGGTGCCGAAAGTGAATTCGAACCACGCGCTAATCGCCGAAGAATACGGTGGTGCTGGGAATTTAACTCCCAGGAACACAGTGGTCCTGGAAATTTAATTCCCTGCACCACGTCCATTCGCGAACTGGCCATGAAAAAAGGTGGTGTTGGGAATCTTAATCCCAGGAACACGGTGGTGCTGGAAAGTGAATTCCCGCAACCCACGCATCTGAATCGGCCGAGGAATACGTGGTGGGAATTTAACTCCCATGAACAGGTCCCGAAATTTAATTCTGCACTACGCCCATTCGCGAATCGCCGAGAAATAAGGTGGTCTGAATCTTAATCCTGTGAACACGGTGGTGCTAGAAAGTGAATTTCGTAACCACGCATGATTCGAACTGGCCGAGGAATACGGTGGTGCTGGGAATTTAACTCCCAGGAACACAGTGGTCCTGGAAATTTAATTCTCATAACCACGTCCAATTGCGAACTGGCCGAGAAATAAGGTGGTGCTGGGAATCTTAATCCCAGGAACACGGTGGTCCTGGAAATATAATTCCCAGCACCACGTAGATATCCCATCACAAAATCATAAAGTCGAAGTTGTTGAAATATTTAACAAAGTATATTTATTCCATAATCAGACAGATACTACACAGATTGCAAAACACCTTCAAAATGACTAATGATTTTTTACAGTGCACCTTGGTGTAGTTACATATCTAAAACTCTATAGTCTTACAACATATCTCACTAAGTGAATTCGAACCACGCATGCTAATCGCCGAGGAATACGGTGGTCTTTGGGAATTTAACTCCCAGAATACAATGGTCCCGAAATTTAATTTCATAACCACGCCCACCGCGAATCGCCGAGAAATAAGGTGGTGCTTTGGGAATCTTAATCCAGAACACGGTGGTCTGAAATATAATTCCCAGACCACGGATATCCCATCACAAAATCATAAAGTCGAAGTTGTTGAAATATTTAACAAAGTATATTTATTCCATAATTGTACAGATACTACACAGATTGCAAACACCTTTGCAGCTGACTAATGATTTTTTCGGGCAGGCACCTTGGTGTAGTTACATATCTAAAACTCTCTATAGTCTTACAACATATCTCACTATACAGCACAGTCATAATTACAAACAAAATTGTGAGCTGCGCATTATTCTATTCCCCACCACGAATCTGAAGCTCCTCATATCCTGCTGTCTGAATCTTTTAGGGTACCCAAATAGTAGGCTCTCAATGTATCGTATTATAAAAAATGTGCAATCATAGCTGTAAAAAATTAAAAATTATTAGTCCAATGCTAGCTTATAAAATATGGTATTTACACATATTATTAGATGTCTTACGAAGAGCTTTATGCGGGACTGACTCGACGCAAAAAGTTTGCATTAAATTTTTCACCGAGATGCCGATGCCAGTTATCATAATACGAAGAGTGCATCTTTTTAAAGAATTCAACCTGGGACCGAAATAAATGCTATGAATCCTCCATACACAAATGGTTTATTTAGCTGAAATCTAATCTAATGCTTACTGTTTCTTCAAATTGCGTAGTGTAAGCCTTCCTGACGGACAAGGAGTTGTAGTGGATGAACTCTGAATTTTCCAAGTCGGCCACTAGTAGGTGGCAGTGGTCGTCACGGATTATTGGACAAAATATGTATCTGATTGGATTGCCTGGGGTTTTAAAAGTTTGCTCGAATGCTTGGGCGTACATAATATTAAACATATCCTGTGTATAAAAAAATCTGTCAAAACACCGAGGCCGTAAAGTCTACAATTCCTTGCAAAAGGGCCAAAAACTTACCGGGAATCCAGCCCCACAGAAAATTGAGTTATAGTACGCCTTATCAGTCACCTTGCACTGCTCAGCTAAGACTGAAAAATATGCGCTTATGCAATCCCCATGTGTCAAAACATTCCAATCAAATATTGTAAGGAAAGAGTCCATGTATAAGTTAATAGCATCGGTCTTCCACACGTCACGTCTTTGTCACTACACAAGGAAGGGGTTATTAGCAACTCTCAAAACATAAGATGAAAGGTATATACAAAGAATATAAGACTGTCTTACTCTATTTTTTTTAGTTTCAATAAAGACTCCCCGACGTTTGGATCCATCTTACCGGTGAATTCTGTATAAGCTTGCTGTATACAAAATAAAACTGCTCGGGCCGTAAATATTTTGTCTCTGAAAAATAGGATGACAGATAATCGATGCTCACCTCCAATATCCTCTGCTTGACTTCGTCGAGTGTTGGTTGTCTGTCTGTGGAGACTTGTGTGCCGGTATCTGATATTTCGGGTTCACCCTCCTCGGCAATTGATTTCCCTTTTATATCCTGGCCTGACTCCTGCTCAATGTTTGCCTCTGCAGGAGAGATATTAGGGTCTACTGAGGGATACTCAATAGCCCTGCTGGGGACAATTTGAGTTTCAACTCTCCTTCTTTTAGGGATGTTTGAAAACCATGCAGGAGGGAGGCTTCTAAGGCTAGGGGGTGATAGACCATCAAGAGTCTTCTTCCTCACACAAACCTTCCGCCTAGGGTATGCAGAAGAAGGCTGTTGGGTTTGTACAGCTTGTATAGGCTGTGATTGTAACCCCTCTACATCCCGGGATTATAAATTGAGTTGAAGCTCCAGTATTAAACTGTCTTTTTCAGCAATTATATCATCCCTTTCACTTATCTCGTTGTCCTTCCTGTTCCTAACCTCCTCTAACTCTTGAAGAAGCTCCTGTATTGTCTTTTCTTGTTGTTCGATGGTCGCTTCCTTAAGTAGGGAGGTGCTTTCAAAATCACACCTTACTTCAACTAGCTTGGTGCTTAGAGTAGATACAATTTCTGCATTCTCCTAGCATACTGGACAGGCCATTCCTCTTGTGTCGACATGGGTTTCGGGTTGAGGACTTGATGCAGAAAATCTAGGTGGGGAAGCGGTATGTACCAGGTGCAGCTCTGACTGTGCTGAAATTAGATCGACAATGATTTTGTCAGGTAGGAGACCATCTACCATCTTCTTATCGAACCGTAGATTTGTGGAACTCCACCTCCATCTAAGAATTCTTGGCAAAGCATGAGGGACGTGTGGAGGTAGGATACACAAATGCTCACACATCCATACCTGGAATGACAAGATTAGTTGTTAATAGACTGATTTATCTATACTATTTGCGGAAGACATAAAATATATTCACTCACAGCCAATAAGTGTGTGAAACCCTTAAGCATTGGTCTCGTGGATCCACCTACGACGTCTGCTTTTGGTCGCAATGTGACTCCCATACCAATTGACTTCATTTGAGGAGCCATGTACGTATAAAGTGCTTCGCACCAATTGTACCTGCCTAAGCTATCAAAATGCTCTACACAATCTATAAGTGATCGCATAGCTATTCTAGGCTTACTGCTGGTGGTGGTAAAAAACACACAAGAGAAAAAATATAAAATAAACAATTGACAATAAAGTAGTGCAGATCCTGAATTATCAGGAGATCTGGAAGTCTTCAATAAATCCTCCAGATGCTTGTTAGAGCAATCAGCTTCCACGAAATATTGAAAATATAGCTGTCCAGACGGAGCTTCATTATTCATAGGAACTTCGAGTCCATCATCTGGTAGACCAAGGATGAGGGAGACATCCGTCTTTGTGAAATGCAATTTCTTGTCTTGGAATATAAAACATTTCTCCGTGCAGTCCCAATTATCAAACATATTCTGAACGAGGGGTCTGACATGGGTAATATCTGGAATGTCCAAAACCCACGCAAAGGGGGAGCTCCGAATAAGCGTTTCTTCTTCCACACTCGGCGGCACACTTGCAATAAATTTTTTAAACTGTGAAACGTTGCTTTTCCAGTTCATTCTCTTGGTTCTTCCTCGCATCAACGCACGAGTTCTTGCAGAAGTATCGCTTGATGATTCACCAGTTGAAGCCATCGTTAACTGAAAAAAATTCCTTAGGTTAACAACCAAATGCATTGTAATACAGCGATTTTAAACTAATAGATGAAATGGATTGAAACATGTGTGATGATACAAACATACGTTACCTCTGCTTAAATGGTAAACCCTAAAACCCTAAACCCTATCAGGCCCGAGTTTAAACGAGATCGTGCACGGAAAAAGGCAAAAACCCTAGATAGATCGGAAGAAACGATAGCGACACAGAATTTAAGAAATCTACAAAACTTACTTAGGTCAAAAATCGCGTTGAGATGGTGTTGAGCTGGTGTTGAGATGCTTTAACTCGCACCGGGGAGGTTCAACTGACACCGGGGTTATGGACCGCACCGAGTTCAATCGAACCGAGACTTTAACGGCCACGGGAACTAGGCGGAATTCCACAGATGTAACGCATGAGGAGCGATAGAGAAATGAAATGTGGTGTTGAGATGTTTGAACTTCCACCGGGGAGTTTTATATTAATGGGTCGGGTGCGGTCGGACGGATTTAGAATACGGTGGTGCTGGTAATTATAATCCCAGAAATAAAGTGGTCCTGGGAATTTATTTCCCAGCTCCACGAACAATTTCGAATGGCTACGGAATAAGGTGGTCTGGGATCTCAATTCCTGTGACCACGTGCATAATTTATAATCGTCGGGAACACACATCGTCACGATTTCAATTCCTGTGACCACGCATAATTTAGAATCGCCGAGAACACACAGTGGTTCTGGGATTTCAATTCCCAGTACCACGTACACTTTCAAACAGCCCGGAAATAAGGTGGTGCTGGCAATTTTAATCCCAGGAACACAGTAGTCCTGTGTAGAGTCATCAATGGGTTTTGGTTGAAACCCATTGATGGACCTACAGGAGTCCAAATTCTGAAATCTTTACATCGACTAAAAGACCTAACGACTTCACATGTTGTTGCATCGAGGAAACTTCCTTCTGATCCTCCTACCTCCAAGTTTCGGCCGCGTGCCACTTGGCACGGGGCCTGATTTCTGAAAATTGGCTGTGTAAACGTGATCCTGCCTTGAAAAACAGATATGTTGGACACTATACACAGAGGGTCAAGTCCCAAATCCACTGGAGTTGGTTTGGACCGAAGTTGAGGTGACTAGGGCCATCAATGGGTTTTGACCGAAGCCCATTGATGGACCTACAGGAGTCCAAATTCCAAATTCTTTACATCGACTGAAAGACCTAACGACTTCACATGTTGTTGCATCGAGGAAACTTCTTTCTGATCCTACTACCTCCCAGTTTCGGCCGCGTGCCACTTGGCACGGGGATTGATTTCTGAAAATTGACTGTGTAAACCTAATCCTGCCTTGAAAATCAAAAATTTTGGACACGATACACAGAGATATTGAGATTACAATTTTGCAAAATAGTGTACCAAAATTTTCCATTACAATTCTGCAAAATAGCTTAACATTAACATTAACATTAACATTGTTTCCTTTAAAAATATTTACACATCCACAATAAACATACTTAGGAATTAGTAGCCGGTGGCATTCTACAAGACCTCCTATTATGCCCAAGTCGCTTGCATCACGCATTTATTTTTCACCCTCCCAAGATGTTTGGACTCTATGCGCCTTTTTCTTTCGCCTGCCGCATAAGGCTACGAGGAGGTAGAACTCAAAATTTTGTCACCATTAGGCCAAAATTTCTTACTTGACATGGGTAAATCGATCCATGTAAGTGGCCTCCTGTGTTTCCCTTAGAAAATAATGCTCGCAGATAGCGGTATGGATCCATGTTAGATATATGATGGCTATGATAGCATGCGAGCAAGGAATTCTTGAAATTTGAAACTCACATGATATGCAACTTCGCTATCCAAATCAACAATATACTGAAGAAGCTATTATCAGTACTTCCATTTCCGCTTTGTGAATATGGGAATACCGAATATAATCGAGTTCTTTCTCTCCTTTCATCAATCTCTTTAATGGTGTAAGGTGTTAGAAAACCTGACCTTTTTGAAGATTCTTCCCTACGGTTATAGAACCATTGAGCAAGCTTTCTTCTAGTGTTGTCAATTAAACTGGTGATGGGGAGTTCACGTGTTTCCTTGAATAATGCATTTAAACTCTCGGAACAATTAGTGGTTAACATTGTGTACCTCCTGCCAGGAAAGTGTGCATTGGCCCATCTTTTTGGATCGATCTTTTGTAGCCACGCATATGCTTCCTTGTGTTTGTCATGCATGTTCTGCATTAATCGATCAAAGTCAACTCTTGTATTGACTCTTGCTGCTGCCCAAAATAAACCTAATGAGGATCTATCCTGGGTATCTGTTACCATGTTACAAGACAAGTGATAGCAACAAAAAGCATGATGGGCAGATGGATACACTTTGTTAACTGATATAATCCCCCGATGTCTATCCGATACAATGCTCAACGACTCTGGCAGGACATCAAGGAATGTCTTTACATGATCCAAAAACCACTCCCAAGCAGATCCACATTCAACTTCGACAATTCCAAATGCAACTGGCATAATTTTTGCATTACACAATCAGCAGAGCTATTAGCAAAACACCGTGATACTTGCACATATACGTAGCATCAATTCCAATTAGTTTTCGCAAATACAACCTGAATACTCTTCGACAAGCACCAAATGCCCAAAAACATCGCTGGAATTGATTTTCACCATTTCTTAGTACTGCAACATATGTATCAGGATCTCTAACTCTTAACTCACGCAAGTACATTGGAAGATCAATATAGGTCTGATCAAAATCACCTACCACTCTTTTTAATGCTTTCTGTCTGGCTGTGTATACTTTCTTGTATGAAATGTGAACACCAAACCTAGCTTACATTTCTCTTCGAATTGAACTTGGTTTGTAATCATCAGAGGTAGCTAATCGCCCTACAATCGGTTTGCTACAAATGTGGATGTCAAGCATGATGATCTTTGTTTCTAACATCGCTACATTCATGTGCTTTACATATTTTGTGACAGTGAACTCTACGTCTCCACTTGCAACTAGACTCCATGAACAAGGCTGACTAAAGCAAATAACTTTAATTCTATTGAGTCTGGTGTCAACTGGCTTGTATCTAAAGTTTTTTAGCATCGCATGCCTTACTAGTGCATCTTTAAACTCTTGTCGAGAGGAAAAAACTTGTCCAGTGAAAAATTCATTTGGATCTGATGAACGATCTGCCAATAGTCTTATTTGTGGATTTAAAACATAGAGATCATCGTGATTGGGAACACTTCCTCTAAGTCACTGTACTGATCTGGGTTTAACTCACCTTCTTCATGTTGGATATCATCAGCTAAGAATTCTTCCGAAGAATTTGTATATTCTAACTCTTCTATCCCATGTATATCACTTACCTCCTCTTCACTCCAAGTTTGTTCAAAATATTCATGATCTACTGTAGTAGCAGTGACAAACTCTTCTTGGAGTATGGAACGAGCATCTCTATTTATATCAAGGTGTTGATCACTGGTAATTCTATTGCCCACATCAGTAAACTGAGATGAAGATGGAATATTACTTGGGCACAGATTTATGGAATCTTGATCATCTAACTCTCTATCCTTCAAATTTGATTCAATTGTTTCCAAAAATGTTAACACTTCATCAGGAAGGGGGTCGTCCCTGCAAATGTTTTTAAAATCAACACTGTTATATGTAGTGTGCTATGCAAGTAGGCTGAATTTTTTTAACTAGGCTTTAGAAGTCTGAAGACAAGTGGAGGATGAGAGTTTATGGTTAGGTTTCCCAATTATGCACTTAACTAATTAGAACATTTGATGTTGATAGGGCCATCAATGGGTATTTACCGAAACCCATTGATGGACCTTTCAATGTTGAACTTATGAACGGTTTATATGGAATGGAAGAGGAAGACATTTACAGGGTTTATGTGCAGAGGGATACTTAGTTCCCACACAGTTATGGGTGCGTGCCAATTGGCACGCAGCATGCCAATTGGCACACTCGTCTGAATGTTGGCACAGAGCATTAATTTTCATAACTACTGTTTGGGAGCATAAGGAAAGGTGGAGAATGATAGTATAGGTCACGCTTGGACTCATCCCGCCTAGAGGACTTTATTTATCTCCAATATAAATTGACAGCACCACTCTTTTTCTCGTGTTCCTCTCTCCATTGTCTTTGGAAATTTATATCCCAGGCCCACGGTGGTGCTGGGATATAAAATCCCAGCACCACCATTTATCTCGACCAGTTCCATCTCCCTGGTACTGGGATATTTAAACGCAGAACCACTGTGTTGCTGGGGTTTTAGTTCCCAGCACCACCAACAATTCCGGCAAATTTTATGTACATGGTGCTGGAAATTTCATTCCCAGCACCATGGTGTTGCTGGGGGTTTTAATCCCATTACCACGGTGGTGCTGGGATATTAATTCTCAGCACCACCATTTATCCTGGGTTCCATCTCCCCGGTGGGATTTTTAAAGCGAGAACCACCGTATGTGTTCTTTGGGGTTTTAGTTCCCAAAGACTACCAATAATTCCGAACTTATATGTACATGGTGTGGAAATTACATTCAAAGACCATGGTGTTCTGGGGTTTTAATCCCATTACCACGGTGGTCTTTGGGATATAAATTCCCAAAGACCACCATTTATCTCGACCGACCCAATGCCAATGGTGCTTTGAGAGTCTTATTTCATAGACCATAGTGTTCCGAGGTTTCAAATCCCAAAGACCACCCTTAATGTCGACTCACTTATATCTCCTGGTCTAGTGAATTAGATTCCCAAAGACCAAGGTGTTGTTGGGAGTTTGAATCTCATTACCATGGTGGTCTTTGGAATATAAATTACCGGACCACCATTTATCTCGACAAGTTCATTCCCCATGGTCTTTGGGAGTATTAAACTCAAGACTACTGGGTGACGAGATTTAAATTCCCCACTGCATTTTATCCCGAATTTGTTGAACCTTAATGGTCTTTGAGAATTTGAAGCCCGGCCACGATGTTACCGGATTTAAATTCCCAAAGATCACTTTTATCCGGACCGGGAATTTCATCGGCCACCACCTACTCTCCCATGGTCTTTGGGATTTTAAATTTTAGGGATCCGGTGGTGCTGGGAATTTCATTGCCAGCACCACCTACTCTCTCAGACAGATTGAATCTCCTAGTGCTGGTAATATCAATCAGGGAACTTAAGTAATCGTGAGATTTAATTGGAAGCATCACCTTTTAAGTTAGGTGGAATTTGTTTAGGTGGCGACAAAACTCGATTATGAATCTCCTGCATCGCAATTATGGGTGCATTGGTCTACTTTGGTATGATATGCCTACATCGTATTTATGGGTGTGTGGCAAACTTGGCTATACAACCACCTACAATGCATTTATTAACCTCATAGCCGTCTCAAGAATAAAAACATATACATACATGATAATACCATGTGAAGAGGCTGGTGAGTGAGCTGCGCCAATTTCTGGATTAAGTGCTGATATATTCGTGAGAGCAGTGATGTCGTTGATAACTATTAGGGTTTCATAAAAAATGGTGTTGCTCAGTTGGTTTACGGAGGAAACCTGTGTGTGGTGCTCATCAACAGCATGGTCCTGCCACTCCCACGCGGCTGGAAGTGACGTTTGGATGGCTCGGGATTTCCAGTTGTGGCTCGGATGGATGCAAATCTCTCTCTGCATTAAATTGCAATCTGTTTGGCGGGAGGGGTATTTTGGGAATTATGCACGCGATTTGGTAATTCTGAAAGTATAGTGCGCGTTTTGGGCATTTCGAAACTTTAGCAGCTGTGTTTGGTAAATTGTCGTAAGATAATACAAATCAATCGGTCATCGATGGTCTTATTACAATCTTTCGATACTTAAGTCAAATAAGGAAAGATAAAGAATATGAACGTAGAGAGTATTCAATAGTAAAAAGTATCAAAATCTTTTTTTATCTTAATTTGTTTTTATATAACATCTTTGTTGTTCTTCGTTTCCATCACTAACGTCCTTTATTAGATTGTTAAAGGACAATTATTATAGAAAATCTCCATCTATCATGTCATATATGCGAGGGTAATCATTGGATAATGTTGTTAATGTCGTTACCTGTAGTTCAGATTTTATCTGGGATGGAGTTTTAGAGCTCGCGTCGAAGGAGTGATCACCAAACTTGGAAGACTCCTCTGGTTTCCACAAACCAAGTTTTATTCGGATGTTCCTCTGAACGCCTTTCTTCCTCCTCTGCACCTCTCTCTCGAAAGCCACCAGCCAAAAAAAAACTCTTGGACGCACTCCTTCCCTTTTTTTAAGGGAAGGAAATGCACGCACGGCTTCAAGTCGTGCGTGCTTGAGGCGGTTCCACGAACTGCCTCTGCGCAGTTCGTGGAACTGCCCACATCTCTCACTTGTCCAAGGTATGTCACATTGACAAAATGATCACACAGACCATTTTAGAAGAGGTGTTTAGTCACATAGACTAAATGATCACACAGACCATTTTAGAAAAGGTGTTTAGTCACATAGACTAAATGATCACACAGACCATTTTAGAAAAGGTGTTTAGTCACTTAGACTAAATCGAAGCAACATCTATTGTCCCAAATGACTAATAGAACAAAGATTAATAGTCACAAAAACTAAATGAAACATCCAATTCATATATTAGAAAATGGTTCATGCGACAGCAAGCACATTGAGCGTTCAAATGCTAAGAAAGTTGTTACACCTTACATAGTTGCTCATAGAGTGATGTTTGCTAAGAGAAGTTGTTACGCCTAACTTAGCCACTCTCCAAATGATACATAATCATTCTCCCGATGACACAGAGTCATCTCCAGGTGGTACAAAACCATTTATCTTATAGCACACAGTCATTCTCCAAGTGACACACAGTCGTTTTCTAGATGACACAAAATCATATTTCTGGTGGTACATAACCGTTTACCTGGAAACATCCATGTCTTGCTTTTTACCCAGATTAAATAATCTCATTTACATCAATATGAACATCTCTAATCTCTTGTAATGATCATCATGTCAAGAGCATGTATCATATTCCACCAAATATTCACAAACATTTCTGTACACAACAGAAAAGAGTCGACTCGTGAATAATACTCATTAGATGTAAACCTATTTAATCTTCCTTTTTAGTGTGAATCTATTCATTTTAATCAATCGTTTTCTTAGTCATGTTCCATAGACTGAATCATACATAGTCATAGGTAGACATGCTAAAGTAGCAAACCTTGATTAAAACTTCAAGTAGACACCTAAATAGTCACAAAGGGCATTTTTTTGAGATCAACATATAATCTCAAAGGGCTCACATAGTAGAGAAGCAGGGATCCATTCTCCTACTACCCTTAGTGTCGTCTTAGCACATGTGGTATGATTCACATGCTACGATGTCTTTTCTCTTTACCAATAAAGAGTGCATGTTTTTATCAAAGTAACATCGTACAGATTTCGATCTAGACATTTCCAATGCCTAATCCAGAATTCAACATATGAACTCTAATCTGGCTCAAAACAGGTATAATAAATGGTGGGTTCATTTATTTCGATCATTTACCACAAAATGATCTTATCTTGATACAAATATCAAGACGACCCTAACTTATAGGAATGTAACAAATTTTACAGCTTCCAAAGCTAACAACCACATAGGCTGACCTATAAGCAACGGTCTTACCTCTATTCATACACAACAAATAGAGATGATTGTCCATGTGAGAGGACCAATCACTACCTGCCAACATGCTTATCGAGATCTTATCACTAGAATGTAACATAACATACACTGAATAGATTATGGCTGGCATTTCAAACAATCAAATCATGATATTCAATTGTCATTGCAAAACCTGTTACATTCTACGAAGTCCCATGGACTTTACATGCTGATTAAATGACTCTCTAGTCATTGGCTTAGTAAAAGGATATGCAAGCGTAGCTCTTGTAGGGATATACTCAAGAATCACCTTCT
This sequence comes from Wurfbainia villosa, assembly GCA_025175895.1. Lineage (NCBI taxonomy): Eukaryota > Viridiplantae > Streptophyta > Magnoliopsida > Zingiberales > Zingiberaceae > Wurfbainia > Wurfbainia villosa. The sequence continues at coordinate 4,315,207 of JAKLTH010000237.1, read as the reverse complement.
TTTTAGCAACAACATCCCTTATAAAGTTGTACTTTATAGCTATATGCTTGCCCTTGCTGTGATATTTGGGATCCTTGGAAAAAGCTATCGCAGCTTGACTGTCACAATAAACGGTTACTGGACTCCCACTGTCCTCAGCAATCTTCAAATGCTTTAGGAACCTCCTCAATCAGACTGCTTCTTTCACAGCTGCTGAACATGCCACATATTCAGCTTCCATTGTAGATAAGGCCACACATGCCTGTTTCTTGCTGTTCCAGGAGATGGCGCCACCATTCAACAAGAACGCATAGCCTGATATTGATTTTCTATCATTCAGGTCCCCAGCCCAATCTGCATCTGAATAGCCCTTTAGGCTCATATTTGATCCTTGATAACAGAGACAATAATCTGTCGTCGCCTTTAGATATCTGAATATCCTTTTTACTGCTTTCCAGTGTCTCGATCCTGGGTTTGACTGGAACCAGCTGACTAAGCTCACTGCATAGCTGATATTGGGACGAGTACACATCATAGTATACATTAAACTACCTATGATACTTGCATATGGTTTTTTATTCATGTCGGCTATTTCAGCTGGAGTCTTGGGACTCATACTTTTGCTCAAAACAGTACCTTTCGCAATAGGTGTCTGTTCACTATTGCAATCAGACATGCTGAAATATTGTAACATCTTAGTTATGTAAGACTCTTGTGACAAACCCAAAAGTCTCTTTGATCGATCCCGGATGATCTTAACCCCTAAGATGTATTCAGCTTCTCCCATATCTATTGTGTCAAATTGAGAAGACAACCACTTTTTGACTTCTACAATAAAACCTATGTTATTTCTTGCTATTAGCATATCATCAACATATAATGACAAAATGATATACTTTCCTTTTTCCTTCTTTAGGAAAATGCAATGATCCTCATTAATCATTTCGAAACCATAAGATAAAACCACTTTGTTAAATCTTATGTTCCATTGTCTTGACGCTTGCTTCAACCCATATATAGATTTCTTCAATCTACATACTTTATCCTCTTGGCCTAAAGCAACGAAACCTTCTGGCTGAACCATATAGATTTCCTCGTCAAGCTCACCGTTAAGGAAAGCGGTTTTGACATCCATCTGATGTAATTCCAAGTCATAATGCGCCACAAAGGCCAAAATAACTCGGATTGACACAAACTTTACTACGGGAGAAAATGTCTCTTCAAAGTCAATACCCTCTCTTTGGGTAAATCCTTTTGCAACCAAACGAGCCTTATATCGGTTAATCGATCCATCAGACTTCCTCTTTATTTTTAGAATCCACTTATTCCCAATAGCCCTTCGGCCAGGAGGAAGATCGACTAACTCCCAAACTTGATTCCGAATCATTGATTCCATTTCTTCTTCCATTGCACTTTTCCACTTATCTCTAACCCTACATCCCAACGCATCCTCAACTAATTGAGGTTCATCTTCGTCAACTGGGAGTGTCATCATTGTCTCATTCTCAATGTCAAACCTCCTTTTAGGTATGATCTTACGAACACTTTTTCATAAGTTGGGCTGTTGAGAAGTCACCCCGTGATCAGGCACATTACTCCCACTCGGTTGATTAGGCTCAGGTATCTCACTAGATACCTGTCTTGTTGATAACAACTCATCCTCCTCAAAAAGAGGAACTGTCTTATCAACTTTACCTCTATTGGGAACTCGCTTTAGAAAAGTGGCATCTCTAGACTCAATCTCAGAGATTGTTCCATCTTGTTGCTCACCTATAAAAACATAACCTTTTGAGGTCTCAGAATATCTTATAAAGATACATTTCTTACCTCTAGGTCCGAGTTTTCCATATTTGTGAGAACTATCATGAACGTAGGCAGCTGACCCCGTGGTCTCAGTTGCTCAAATCGGTTTTCTCGCCTGGCCCAACGTTCATATGGGGTCGATGGAACTGACTTTGAAGGCACTTTGTTAAGTATATAGGCCGCAGCTAGTAATGCATCTCCCCAATAGGAGACCGCAAATTAGCTCGCCATCATGACCTAACCATTTCAAGAAGAGTCCTATTTCTTCTTTCAAAGAACCCCATTTTCGTGGAGTTCTAAGGATCAATTTACTAATAATCCCTTATCATTACATGTCGTCTTGAACAAATCGGATAAATATTCACCTCCCACGGTCGTCGTAAGGCCTTAACCTTACGTTCGCTTTGATTCTCAACTTCGTTCAAATAACAATGAAATAATCCAACGCGCTTCAGATTTTTGAGAAATCAAATACACATGACCATACCTAGTGAAATCATCAATAAATGTAATGAAGTAGGAAGCTCCATGCCTAGCCTTCACACTCATCGGACCACAAATATCCGAATGAATCAATTGCAATGGCAAGTCTGCTCTAATAGCCTTTCCAAATGGTTTCCTAGTTGCTTTTCCAGCAAGACAATGCTCACATATAGACAAGCTAATCTTAGCACGAGAGCCCAATAAACCCTCTCTAGCTAATCGATTCATGCGATCTTGTCCTATATGTCCCAATCTAGCATGCCAAACCTCATCAGATATATCCGCATTACTAGTAAGAGCAATGTTCGAAAAACAACTATGAATCGCATAATTCACATCAGGCACCACATCTAGTACCATAAAACCATTAGATAAATAACCATATCCGATTGACACAGAGTCAATCTTAAGTTCTACACAACGACTGAAAAAATTTACAGAGTACCCCAAATCAAGAAGACAAGTAACAGATACAAGATTCCTTCGAATCTCTGGAGCATACAAGACATCATGTAGAAACAAAGTACTTCCACCACGAAGGTTAAGTTTGCAAGTGCCGACTCCCTTGACTTCGACTCTTGCATTGTTTCCTACATAAATCCATTTGTTGCCAGCAGGTACCCGGCGGTACTCCACATATGTAACCCGCTCTCGAGCTACATGGTTGGTTGCTCCCGAATCTATAATCCACAAAGGATAAGAATCAGCCATCAACACAGTACTAGCAACAAAATGCTCAGAAGACAGACTAGAAGTTACCTTCTTAGGCTCAGTACACTCCCGAGCAAAGTGACCCTTCTTGCCACAATTAAAGCAAGATAACTTGCTTTTAGGTTTCTTCCCTGTCTTCTTCTTCTTGATTTGATCCTTCTCAGCAGCAGTAGCAACCTTCTTATTCTTTCCCTTTCCCTTCTTGTACCATTTTTTCTTGGATCCAGATGATCCAGCAGAGCCGGCAGCCAAATAGGCTTGGCCAGAAATCCTCGCGAATTCTACTCTCTTAGCCTCCAACTCAACATGGCGTGAGACATCAGCGAAAGTCTTAATACTCTCACTGTGAGTTAAGGTCTGCTTCATGGTCTCCCAAGAATCGGGAAGAGAACGAATAACTGCCTGAACCTGTTGTTCATCGGTCTGTTAGTAATATATGAGAGATGTCCTAAGGCAATTGCCTTATGTATGAACCATTTATATGATAAATGAAGATTCACTATTTGAGTATACATGTTTTATTTATTTGATTGGATCTTAAACTCATTTACTGAATGTCCACGATACGATTCACAGCATGAGAGAATTTGTGATTAGATCACAACTAGTGAGTATCTCTACATGTGTAATTGTGATGTATTGGAATTATCCCTAGTCGATGAATTGATGGATTTGGACACCATTAATTCTGTCGAGACTAGCACGAGGTATACTCCTTGGTGTATCCAAGCAGCTGATTCTCACTGGCTGGAGACATTGTGATGTCCGGAGTTGATCGTGGATGCTAGTTATGGTAACTAGTTCATTGGAGTGACCAGCCGTAAGACTTCATATGGTTCTCTGCATATATAGATATGTCAATGAAGTTCTTACTGTAGCTTAAGTGCGATGTTCCTTTGACTTGCGGTATTCAAGTCATCTTGATCATGGAGACTTATGCTTTGACATCTTAAGCAAGCATCTCTAAGGAGATGTGGACCCGGGATGATTGGGTAAAAGTCGAAGTGATCCAAGGTGTTTGAATAGCCTATAAAGGATTCACCACTCCTTGTGAGGAGATGTATACCCATGGCCTCTCGTCGGATTGTTACTAAAGTCTTTGGCCAAAGCATTACATGTTTAGAGTAAGGTACTCTTCGATACATGTGCAGTAACTAGAATCCGTAGGACGACTAAGAAATAATACTTGGGCTAGGTGTGACGTAGTCACCTAGTGGGATCGACACTATAGACCATGTCCCAACCAAGTGGGTATAAGATGAGTGAAGGGAATGGGGCACGAATCATTCGAGCTGCTGAAGGGTTTCAGAAATAGTTCTGGATCAACCGTTGATCTTTTCGGTTAATTGGGGATCATGATGTACTACTAGGTGCCACTCATGATCGTTCTATAATTAATGGTTAATTATGTTGGATCGAAAGTGTCGCTAGAGGGGGGGGTGAATAGCGATACGATGTCGTTAAAAAACTTTTGCAATAAGTAAAAAGCAAGTAGAGAGTGCACAGCGGAAATATAAAGTAGACAAGATATTTTTACGTGGTTCACAATCTTTCGATTGCTAATCCACGGCCCTAGTGATCCTTGATCACGTACGGAGGGCAATTCACTAAAACCACTCCTCCTCGCTTGGAGGTAGGAGCAACGACATAAAGAAATCAAGGCAAAGGACACTCCCCTTTCCTTGTTACGATTAAAGCACAAAGACAATTTAAAGAAGTAGAACTTAAATAAATATACCGACAACTCTTATAAGTAGAAGATGTAGCTTTCGTTGTCGGCGCACTTCGTCAGAAAGCAAATGTGAGTAGTAGTAGCGGCACATTTGACGGCGTGTTGAGAGCTCTTGAATTCTTGTCATTTGCTTGGCTTGAACATGTCTATTTATGGATATTGATCTATGAATTTAGACATAGGTAGTGTCCAAGGTGAGGTTCTTATCCCAACTCAAGGATGAGGTGTTTCATCCAACCACCTTGTGCCACCTCCAACCTTCTTGTGCGCCAACTCAAGGATGAGGTGTTTCATCCAACCACCTTGTGCCACCTCCAACCTCCTTGGGCGCCAACTTGAGGATGAGGTGTTTCATCCAACCACCTTGTGCCACCTCCAACCTCCTTGGGCGCCAACTTGTTGGAGCCATTCAACTTGTGCCACATCATGGAGCCAACCATCTTGTGCCAACTCACCTTATTTTGGGCGCCCACCACAAGGAAGCTTGGTGATGGTTTGATGTCCACCTTGATGCCACATCACCCTTTGTACCAAAACACGAGTCAAGTCCAAATTCACCCTTGAAATTCGAGCTCTTCTCGAGGTCGAACTTGACTAGCAATTGATGTAGTCAAAGGGTTTTGACTGCAGATAAGTTAGCTTAAAATATAAAGTACGATGGTTCTAACCATCTGATCTCGACCTAGACCTTCCATTGGAGGTATTGGGTCGGATCTACGCTTAACGACCTTGCTTCGCTTTCACACGAGCTTACCTTGTAGCCTCGCTTCCGGTCTTCACCCGAGTACCTCGGCTTCCTCCGAAGTCCCTCTGGCGTTGCCCGACCACCTCGGTTCCCACCGGGTGTCGCAGACCTTCCGCTCAACTTTAGCATTTCTGCACACTTAATTGAGCTCGTAAGATAACAAATATACCCTTAACTATTGAGCCTTTTGCCATAATCAAAATACCGGTTCGACTTTGGTGCCCACTGCACCAACAATCTCCCCCTTTTTGATTCATGGCAAACCGACACAAAAGTTAAGGAAAAATTAAGCATAACAGTAAGCTAGCATAATGATTAAGCATGAATGAGCTAGCATAAAGATTAAGTATGAATGAGCTAGCATAAAGATTAAGCATGAGTGAGCTAGCATAAAGATTAAGCATGAGTGAGAAATATTATTGTTTCAAGTTCTCCCCTTTGAGGTAACCTCCCCCTTGACCGAAGGTGAGTTCTTGAAAAATAATTTTTACTCCCTTAATAGTTGCTTAAGTAAACGGAATTACTTAATATAAAAGGTAATAATTTTGTTTACTTTCTTCCTTACTTTTGTGACTTTCTCCCCCTTTTGCCTTAACTCAAAAAGTTTGTAAATATATTTTAAGGTTTGTAAGTCCAAGCAAGTTCCCAATATAAATATATTTTTTTTTTTTAAATAATAATAAGCTTGAAAATATGTTCATCTAAAATGTACAACTCCGGTTGGACTTGATTGATATAGAATGATCAATAAGTCTTGAAGGAGTTGATTAATTTTAAATAATTATACTCCATGGTTCATGTCGATGCAATCAATCTACATCCGGAACCAGGAGTAAGGTCCTAACATCTCACGCCTGCCTACGCATAAGTACACAAACACATTAGTCCTATGTGTTGTGAGATGTGTTGGCTCCTTAAATCTATAGGTATATGATTTCTAAGGTAAGACTTAGGCTAATTTCATAAAAAGAAGCAAAAGTAGAGTACATATATAGAAAAATTTAAATCCTACTCTATTACGCACATACCTAACTTTCGCCTCTTAATAAACTAAATTCGCCGGGTAGTGGTTTGGTGAAGATGTCCGCTAGGTTTGATTTGGACTCAACATACTCTAGTTGTATAGTTCCATTAGTTACATGTTCCCTAATGAAGTGGTGTTTAACTTCTATATGTTTTGTCCTAGAATGACATATTGGATTTTTAGTTAAGTTAATTGAACTAATGTTATCTATGTAGGTTTTAATGTTGTTAAAGATTAAGCTAAAGTCTTGGAGAGTGTGCTTCATCGAGTAGAGACACACTCACCCATCGCAACGTATTCGCTTTCTGGTAGATAAGGCAACGCAATGTCGCTTCCTACTGCACTAACTTACTAGACTCGAGCCGAGGATTTGACAACAACCACTCGTGCTCTTTCTATCGAGTTTACTACCGCATAGTCGAGTCGGAGTAGCCGATTAGATTAAACTCGGTAGATCTAGGGTACCAAATACCTACGCTTAGCGTGCCTTTAGATATCTAAGGATACGCTTGACTAGGGTTAGGTGAGACTCCTTAGCGCAGGTTTGTAACCTTGCGCACATACTTACCGCAATAAAATGTCGGCTCGCGGTTATTAAGTATAGGAGACTTCCTATTGCGCTCTATAGTATTTTAGGTCAACGGGTTTTCCTTCTACATCTTCGCTTATATTAACATTAGTTGCCATAGGTGTATTGATTATTTTAGCATCTTGCATTCCAAATCGATTTATTAAGTCCTTAGTATATTTTTGTTGATGTAAATATATTCCATCTTTAGTTTGTTTAATTTGTAAACCTAAGAAGAAACTTAACTCTCCCACTAAATTCATTTCAAATTCACTTTCCATAAGTGAGATGAATTCGTTTAGGGGATCGAGTTGGTAGTTCCAAAATTATATCATCTACATAGATTTGGGCTATAAAGATTTCTTTTCCTACGGTTTTAACGAATAAGGTTGGGTCGACTAAACCTTGGTTGAATCCTTTGGACTTAAGATAGATCGAAAGCCTTCGTACTCAAGCTCTTGGGGCTTGTTTGAGTCCATATAGGGCTTTCTTAAGTCTAAGGACATGGTCAGTTTATCTAGATTTTCGAATCCGGAGGTTGGTAGACGTAAACTTCTTCCTTAATGTATCCATTCAAAAATGCTGACTTGACATCCATTTGAAACAATTTAAAACCTCGATGTGCAGATATGCTAACAACATTCGGATGGACTCTAGTCCACACGGGCGTAGGGTCTCATCGTAATCTAAACCTTCGACTTGACTAAACCCTTTGCACTAACCTAGCTTTATTTCTAACTACTTCACCTTTATCATCAAGTTTATTTCAAATACCCACCTTGTTCCAATAATTGATTTTTCTTTAGGTGGTGGTACTAATTCCTGCAGACTTCATTTCTAGTGAATTGAGCTAGCTCTTCTTGCATAGCAATAATCCAAATGGGATCAAGAAGTGCTTGTTCAATAGTTTTGGGTTCGATTTTGGAAATTAACGAGATTTGACTAAGGTTTCGATATGAAGCTCTAGTTCGAACCCCTAAATTTGGATCACCTATAACTTGATTGATAGGATGATTTGTTTGAGTCTTAGTGTGACTCGGGTTAGGGTCATCTATCACTTGGTCGATAGGATGACTTGGGTGAGTTCTAGTTTGACTTGGGTTAGAGTCATCTATCACTTGGTCGATAGGATGACTTGGGTTAGGACGAGATTCAAGTTCAAGATCAGAGTCGGGTTCGCTATAAGTTGATTTGCTAGTTGGTTTTGTTAAGGATTGAACGGGTTCGTGTCCTTCGTCGAAAACTATATTAATGGTTTCTTCGACTCTAAGAGTGTCGTGATTGTATACCCTATAAGCTCTATTGGTGGTTGAGTATCCTAGAAAGGTTCCAGTAGAGGTTTTGGATTTGAATTTCCCTAGGTAATCCTTAGTGTTTAAGATATGTACCTTGCATCCAAATACCCTAAAGTACTTGATGTTCGGTATTTTATCGTGATAAATCTCGTACGAGGTCTTTTGGTGCCTCTTTACCATAAGGATCCTATTTTGGACATAGCAAGCCGTACTAACGGCCTCTGCCCAAAATCTATCGGGTAGGTTATACTTGTTTAACATTGTCCTAGCGGCTTCTTGTAGGGTTCTATTTTTCCGTTCGACTAACCCATTTTGTTGTGGGGTTCTAGGACATGAAAACTCATGGTGGTATCCGTTTAGGTTACGTAAATCAGTAAACCCGTGTTTTCGAATTCACCACCATGATCGCTTCTAAGTCTTTTAATCTTAAGGTTCTTTTGATTTTCGATTAACCTACAAAGATTGATTAGTTGGTCTAGGGTATCATTTTTATGTTTGATAAACCTAACCCAAGTAAATCTAGAATAGTCGTCAATTATGACTAAGCAAAATTGACTACCATTGAGTGACTTAGCTCCATGTGAATCAAATAGATCCATGTGTAGGAGCTCAAGAACACTTTTGGTTCGTTCTTGATTAGTTAATTGATGTTGTGTCCTAGATTGTTTACCTTGTTGACAAGCATTACATATTTTATTATCCAAGTTGTTTAGTTTAGGCAAACCTATAACCAAGCCACTCGACTCATCTTGTGGGCCGAGTCTTGGAGTGCGAGTGTCCGAGTCTTGATTGCCATAACCAAGATTCCTCTTCTTTGTGTCATAAGACACTTGGTTGAGGAGTTGGGTAAATTTATTGTGTAGATGTTGCTACTCCTAGTTCCTTTAAGTATTATTTTAGATGTTGCATTTATTTTGATTACGCATTCATTTTCTAGAAATATGACCTTATAATTGTTATCACACAATTGGCTTACACTAAGTAAATTATATTGAAAGTTTTCTACTAATAAGACATTTTGAATTGTAAAGTTAGAGTTGAGCTCAATATCACCCGATCCGATGATTTTGAGCTTGCTGCTATTTCCGAAGGCTACCGATCCTTGTCGTTTGAATCGTAATCAAAATTTGAGTTGATCCCGGTCATGTGTCGAGTAACCATCGTCAACATCCATTGATCCTACACATAAGGTAGTTGGATCGATATTGGAATTAATAAAGGGTTGTTTGTAAGTTTTAAACCTAAATCATCTCACCAATATCTACATGATCAAAACATGTTATTCCTATGTGTTATTGTGAGATGACTATCAATTTTACTTGATTAATTTTAATGAATTTAAATTAACCAACATTAGGTTAGATTCGATTTAGTCTAAGCTCATCAAGTAATCTTTTCAAGAGATTAGCTTCCGGTCGTGGCGAGGCACAGAGAGGCCTTCTTTGATCGGAACAACGACCACTTCCTTAGACAAAGCTAATTTCAAGAAATTGATAACTCGACTTACTTGAGACTACGTCTTGGTCTAACTAGTTATTTTTGAAAAGAGGCTCCCGAGGCTCAATCTTTCGTAGGATTTTAGTTGGTTTATTTTTGAAAAGAGGCTCCCGAGGCTCAATCTTTTCGCAGGATTTTAGTTGGTTATGAGTCCTATCTAACCATTCTAAAAATAAAGGAAAAACTAAGCATGCAATTTCTAAGACTTAACAAAAATACATTTTGTATTGGCTCACCCTGGACCATTGAATCGAGTGGGTCTATTCACATAGTGAATTTGGTCCTTGGGAACCCAATACATGTTAGATCCTAAAGTTGAAATCAAAGTGGTCTTAGGGACCCATGCTTGGACATTTTTCTTATGTTGGTTTACTATAGACATATATGACTTATTGGTTGTATTTGAGTTAAACCCGAGTCCGGCCTTGTTGTACACGGCCCTTTGTGATCCAAGTAAGAGGTCAAGTCCCTTGGATCCCAAAGTGAACCTTTCCAACGTGTTCCTAAGGTCTTCGACTTGTGTTTTCAAAAGCGAGTTCTCAACTTCAAGCTTTTCAACTTGAGTTGAGTCCTCCTCTTGAATACGAGTAGTCGAAGAGGTTAGGGAGACCTCATGTTTGAGAAGGTTAACCTCCTCTATTAGGGTCTCGACCTTGGACTCGGACTTAGCTAGTTTCTTATTTAAAAATTTAATTGCACCATACAAAGTATTAAGTAACGACCGACTTACCCTTAATGATTCTTTTGAACCGGATACGGATCCGTGGCTTGTCTTGAATGGAAGCTCATCATCGGATTCGGACTCGGACTCTTCTTCGGTTTCGGAGTCGTGCTCGGTCGGCTTGGCCATTAGAGCTTGGATATCGTCTTCTTCCTCCGACAACTCCTCCCAAGTAGCGTTTAGCGCTTTCTTGGTCTTTGATGCGTTATTCTTTAGCTTTGGGCACTCGGACTTGATGTGACCGAACCTGTTGCACTCATAGCATCTAAAATTAGAAGTATTTGAATTAGGTTTAGGCTTACCCTGAGTTGTTGGTCGTTTTCGTCTCTTGATCATCTTCCGAACTAGATTGACTAGTTCGGATTCTATTTCGGAGTATACTTCCGATTCGACTCGCCTTCTTCCTTCGGGGTGGCTTGCTTGCGGGCTTCTTCTTCTTGGAACCCGCAACTAACGCAATACTCTTCTCGGCCCGACCACGTTAGTTTGCTCATGTAATTCAAGTTCAAAACAATTCGTCTAACCTAATTTTAGAAAGGTCCTTGGAGACCTTGTAGGCATCGACCATGGATGCCCACAAGGTGGTCCTAGGAAACGAGTTAAGAGAATACCTGATAAGGTCGCGATTCTCGACCATTTGTCCGATGGCATGGAGTTGGTTGACGATGTCTTGGATACGAGCATGTAGTTGAGTTGCGGTCTCGTTTTCCTGCATTTTCAAGTTATACAATTTATTTAAAAGTAAATCTCTTTTACATACCTTCGTGTCGTCGGTGCCTTCGTGTAGTTCCACTAGCTTGGTCCATAAGTCCTTTGCACTAATGAAGGGGCCGACGCGGTTGAGCTCTTCCTTGGACAACCCACATTGCAAGATTTGAGTTGCCTTGGCATCGGCTTCTACTTGTTTTTTCATGGAATTTGACCATTGATCGTAACCCAAAGATTCACCATCTTCATTAATAGGAAGTGTGAAACCGGTTTGGATTACGATCCACATCTCGATTTGGGTTTTAAGAAAGCATTCCATCCGACCCTTCCAATAACGAAAGTCATTACCGTTGTAAAACGGGGGTCGGGCGGTGCTAAACCCTTCGAGATGGGCCATTTAAAAACAAGAAGAAGAACGATTTAAAAGAATCTTGCAAAACACACACGGAAAGAATATTCCAAGACTTTCTTCTTGGATTAGTAGTGCGTGAATTAAAAAAAGATATATAATATGTAACTTGCAAAAAGAAATAAACAATCAAATGCGAATGTCGTTGAAGTTCCGGAGGACAACCTTACTCGGGATCTAACCCGAAGGACAACCTTATCCGGATCCTAAAGCCTCTAATGCAATTCTATATGTAGGAGAAGATAATCAAGTGAAATAATTATACGAAAACAGAAATAAATAAATAAAAAATCTGTAAAAAAAAAGAAAAACAAAGCTAGATTGGTGGTTTCACCGAATCTTAGCGCCCCCGGCTCTGATACCAATTGTTGGATCGAAAGTGTCGCTAGAGGGGGGGGGTGAATAGCGATACGATGTCGTTAAAAAACTTTTGCAATAAGTAAAAAGCAAGTAGAGAGTGCACAATGAAATATAAAGTAGACAAGATATTTTTACGTGGTTCACAATCTTCGATTGTTAATCCACGGCCCTAGTGATCCTTGATCACGACGGAGGGCAATTCACTAAAACCACTCCTCCTCGCTTGGAGGTAGGAGCAACGACATAAAGAAATCAAGGCAAAGGGACACTCCCCTTTCCTTGTTACGATTAAAGCACAAAGACAATTTAAAGAAGTAGAACTTAAATAAATATAACAACTCTTATAAGTAGAAGATGTAGCTTTCGCTGTTGTCGCACTTCGTCGTAGCAAATGTGAGTAGTAGTAGCGGCGTTACGACGGCGTGTTGAGAGCTCTTGAATTCTTGTCATTTGCTTGGCTTGAACATGTCTATTTATGGATATTGATCTATGAATTTAGACATAGGTAGTGTCCAAGGTGAGGTTCTTATCCCAACTCAAGGATGAGGTGTTTCATCCAACCACCTTGTGCCACCTCCAACCTTCTTGTGCGCCAACTCAAGGATGAGGTGTTTCATCCAACCACCTTGTGCCCCCTCCAACCTCCTTGGGCGCCAACTTGAGGATGAGGTGTTTCATCCAACCACCTTGTGCCACCTCCAACCTCCTTGTGCGCCAACTTGTTGGAGCCATTCAACTTGTGCCACATCATGGGAGCCAACCATCTTGTGCCAACTCACCTTATTTTGGGCGTCCACCACAAGGAAGCTTGGTGATGGTTTGGATGTCCACCTTGATGCCACATCACCCTTTGTACCAAAACACGAGTCAAGTCCAAATTCACCCCCTTGAAATTCGAGCTCTTCGAGGTGGAACTTGACTAGCTTGATAGTCAGTCAGGGTTTTGGACTGCAGTACAAGTTAGCTTAAAATATAAAGTACGATGGTTCTAACCATCTGATCTCGACCTAGACCTTCCATTGGAGGTATTGGGTCGGATCTACGCTTAACGACCTTGCTTCGCTTTCACACGAGCTTACCTTGTAGCCTCGCTTCCGGTCTTCACCCGAGTACCTCGGCTTCCTCCAAAGTCCCTCTGGCGTTGCCCGACCACCTCGGTTCCCACCGGGTGTCGCAGACCTTCCGCTCAACTTTAGCATTTCTGCACACTTAATTGAGCTCGTAAGATAACAAATATACCCTTAACTATTGAGCCTTTTGCCATAATCAAAATACCGGTTCGACTTTGGTGCCCACTGCACCAACAAATTATAGACGGCCAACATAAACCGAGAACCTATTTGGTCACATGCACAACGAGCGTAATCCGAAGGATTTAAAACGAGCTTGAGAATGAGATTCTCAGACCGAGAGAAACTATGTTTGGTTGGACCAAACATGGAGCGAGCATGAAATCGTTTCAGGCGCAATGGAAGCGTGGATGAGCCGTGTCTTATGAAGACATAATGGATGGACCAAAATGGTTTGGTTCTAATCCAATGGAGGAGAATAAACCAAAGGGTTTGGTTTATTTTAAACGAATGAATCAAAAGTTGGTTCGGTTCGTTTTAACTTAAAATAAACCATCATGGTTTGGTTTATTTTAACTTATCTTAATGGAGCGGGTTAACGGGCCTAATGGTTATGATCCAATAATCATTAAGAGAATTAGTTCTCTATAAAAGAGGGCTTAAGGGATAATTAAGCCCTAATCAAAAAACCCTTGCCCTAAGGTTGCCGCCCACTCCATTGAGGGAGCTCTCGGCGCCAACCCTAAACCGCCGCCCATTGCTCCTCCAACCGGCGTCCAGAAGGCTGCTTCCTTCCCCCTCGCCGGCGTCGAGCTGCTTCCGGTTAGTGCTCCGGTGATCTCCTTCAAGTTTGGCATCAAGGTGAGCTCTATCTCCCTTGGTTGGCCGGCGCCTATAACCTCCACCAAAGCTGTCCAGTTTTCTGGACAGCTTGTTCTCCTCTCGTCGGAGCGTCGTTTGGACGACGGTTAGAGCTCCGACAGTGGCTAACTTACCGGGGATTCGATCTCCAGTAATCCTCTGAGGTGGAGGACGAAGGATTCGTCAATTGGTTGACGAATACCTCTCCGGAGAAGCGAGTTTTGAGAACTCGTATTAGGATCCGAATTTGGATTCGGATCGTGATCATCTCTCAATCACGTCGTCTTCAACACGAGGCTAGTAACTCGTACGAAGACGAAGCTCGTGGATTAGCGAAGTCATCCCGAGGAACTCGGCGTGGATACGGATAGAGACGATTCTAGCGAGGATCGTTCCGGTTGATGTCGTTCCCGCTACACGTCATACGAAAGGTATAACGTAGATAAATTTCCTTTTATTGCAAATTTAAATTTACGGTTATGTCTACACTTGTTGTAATATGCATGCGTGTGTTGTGTGTGTTGTAATAAATGTAGATTTATTATTTTTATTGCTTCCGATGTGTTCATGTTTACGAAACGTGATCGAACACATACACGCCGCGGTGCCGGAAACCCAACACGGTCAACTCATGACCGACAGTTTTCAGCTCCCGAATCATATTTGACATCTCCCTGAGATGTTGAACCATCGTTGCATTCGGGCGCTTCTTGTAGCTGTCGAATCTGATCGTCAACTGCCGAAGCTTACTCAGACTTATTCCACTGTATCTCTCTCTAAGGGCTACCCAGACTGCATGAGCTGAAGGATATGGTTCATACTCTAACACTAGGTCATCCACCATTGAACTTATCAATATGCCCTTAGCAGTGGAATCCTTCCTTTTCCATACCTTATAGGCATCAAGGTCACGCTCAGCATCTTGTCGCTGCATTACTCTCAACATGTTCCAACATAACACGATTAATAAATCTAGGACTTTTTCCTCAAGAACATCTTGAATCTTGAGGTGTCATATCTTATAGTTATCCCCATTCGCTTTTCACCTTTGTTGATTCCTATTTATGATGTTTTTAGTTGTCATAACCTAACATAAATAAACACATTATTTAGTTACTCAGTGTATGCTTTTATGTATGTAATCTCAAAAATAAACTCAAGATAAATCTGATCTGGTGTACAAAATCAAGTGATAACTGCGTTATCACTCATCATTTATATGTGTCAATCAGACTTATATTGATATATTTTATTACATACATCCCACTTAATGATATTAATCATTATTACAGCACGATATTACACATTAAATGAACATATCATTATATACTCATTTGAACTAATCAAGGGCATATTCAATAATCATGCATCATGTAGAGTCAACGGCATTAAATGAACTAATCATTTTAAATGAACACATCATTAAAATAAACATGCTATACTGTGTCAACAAATAACAAACTCTACTAAGAATGTAACAGATTACATTCTTCCTACTCATAAACTAAAAATAACTCCTAATAGATTAGATAAGCGATTACTGCTCCCACTAGGACAAGCCCTAGCGCAGCAGTAATCATGACATGTCCCATCCATCTGGACTCAACTACAGTACTCTCTGTTGGGACACTCACAGGCAACACATGCTGCCCTGATACAGAGTCCTTTAAAGACCTCACTCATCGAGAACCAAAATCCTCCACAGGGTCTTCTTCAGGATCCTCTTCACAGTCAGTATAGTTAATCAGCTCTGTACACAACTGGGTATATAAAATGCGTCCTTCATGTAACCCCCAAAATTATCGTGTCACGTCAGCAAGATTATCGGGCAATGAATGAATCAACGCTCAAATCCTGTAGTTATCTAATACTGGAAACTCCTGCAACTCGAGCTTCCAGAACAGTCTGTCCAGCTTCCCAATGTGTCCAAGGACTCCATGGTAAGGGTCATAGTCCAAATCTTCGATAGCCTCTCTATACCGATTGCGCAACACATCGCGCCGGGTCATAGTGGTATACATCCGCGTCATCTGTAAAATTGAAATAAATCATGTCAGTACATAACCGACAAAACCAGTACAAATACCGGTATATTTCAATTAATCAAGGCACAGAACAAATACACATTTATCAAGAAGAACTAAACTTCTTGAATTTTAGGCTACATTTAATTGACCCAGTGATCAATCAATTTTGACCCATAGACAGTCATAAACTAGTTCTATCTTTAAGTTATCCACGTCAGATTCCAATTGTTCCAAAACAACCCATCTAACCATTGTTATGAGTTTAGTCGACCAAAGTCAACTTTACACAACACTTGTGTGGACTTAATTAGACACTTAGCTTTTGTTGGAATCAAATTAATTGAACTCATGTCCAATTAAAAACTCGATTCAAAGCCCATTTAATTTGGCCCAATTAAATTAGACCAAATTAATTGAAGTAATGTCCAATTAAAACTTGATTCAAAGTCCATTTAATTCGGCCAATTAAATTAGACCAAATTTGACTTTTCGAACGGATAAAAAAACTTAACAAAAAAAAATACCATAAGCTATTTTTTTTCTGCCATAAGCCAAAAAAAAAAAATTTTTTTTTTTTATAAAGGCTTCCTGTGCGCCCTAATCTCGAGTGTCGTCTTACGCCTAATCTCGAAGCGCTGCACGCGGCGATAAGCGCCATCGCTGTCGCCTCCAGACCGCCACGCCTCCTCGTCGTCGCCGCTTACGCGCGCGCGCGCCACCTCCGAGGCCATCGCCTCCGCGCCAACGGCCGCGCCGCCTCCGACGGCGCCCACCGACCGCCTCTGACGCCTCACTAGTCGACTTTGCGTCGGCGAATGCCGCTTCCGAGGCGTCGGCGCGCGTCTCGTCGCTGTACGCCGCCTCTCGCCGCCTCCGAAATCGATCAAGGCGTCGGCCCACGTCGCGCTGAGCGATCGGATCGACAAAGCGGCATCGCGCCACAGAAGGAGTTAACTGCAGAGAAGTTACATTCTCTTCTCCGGTGAGGAAATCGAATAGGTAACAAAAAAATTTCAGAATTTAAGCTCTGATACCAATGTCGTTACCTGTAGTTCAGATTTTATCCGGGATGGAGTTTTAGAGCTCGCGTCGAAGGAGTGATCACCAAACTTGGAAGACTTCTCTGGTTTCCACAAACCAAGTTTTATTCGGATGTTCCTCTGAACGCCTTTCTTCCTCCTCTGCACCTCTCTCTCGAAAGCCACCAGCCAAAAAAAAAAACTCTTGGACGCACTTCTTCCCTTTTTTTAAGGGAAGGAAATATACGCACGGCTTGAGGCGGTTCCACGAACTGCCCACAGTTAAAAGATTAGATGTGACAGTTGTCAAGATGAATCTACTCTGTAATTCCTAAGTTTGATTTTGTCTTTGAGATCCCTATTTTGTCATTTCTATCATCTTTCTAAGTCATTCCACTCTCGACCCGATCAATTCTTGATTTCTCAAGTCACTCCGTTGTTAACTTTTTGAGTCATCTCGCTCTCGACTCGATCCATTTTAAACTTCTCAAATCACTCTGTTCGTGACTCAGTTTCACTTTTACTAACTGTCCTCTTGACTTTTCTAGACAATCCAATTGGTCCAACTCTATATAGAATTTATATATTGAATTATAGCTATATCAATAAATTAAAAATAATAATAAACTATAAAGAAAAATATATACATTTTTTTCCTTTTTATAAGAAGTGGCCTAAGTCGATAATGATTGAAAATATATATATATAGTAATAATAATAATAATAATGTTTACGACCGACAACCAAATAGTTCACTAT
The DNA here is from genome assembly GCA_025175895.1 of Wurfbainia villosa. NCBI lineage: Eukaryota > Viridiplantae > Streptophyta > Magnoliopsida > Zingiberales > Zingiberaceae > Wurfbainia > Wurfbainia villosa. Next base: position 4,297,436 of record JAKLTH010000237.1, on the reverse strand, counting down.
CACAAAACTATAGTGGGACGATTTCTTATCAGAAGGAATTTAAAATAATGTGTCGAAGACAAAGCAAAAAAAAAAAAAAAAAAAAAAAAATTACTCTTCTCAAATTGCAAACAACTTTAGTCCTTCCCAGTGCATCTTTATTATTTATTATTATTATTATTATTATTATTATATAAAATATTCAAAATTTACTCAATTAATTTTAAAAATAAAATATTTTTTTCCTTTATTTATTTATCAGGTAAATTTAAAATACAATTTTAACATCCGGAATGTTCGTCCCATTTAAAATGTCATCTAACCATTCTTATTTATTAGATGTGGAATGTTACAATAACAATTTTTTCCAACTGACTTTATCAATAAAGAAGATAAATCAAAACTCATATAGCAAATACAAAAAAAAAAGAATATCTGTCGATAATTTAAAGTCATAATTTTTCTGAAAATTAATTATTATCTATTTAAAAATTATTTCTTTATACTTATAACTATCAACTGGATTAAACATCCTTATTTATAGGGGTGTGCAATCGGTCGGTTAAACCGAAAAAACCGACCGAACCGACCGAACTTTCAAGTTCGGTTCGGTTTAATCGGAAATTCGGTTTTTTTATTTAAAAATATCGGTTTATTCGGTTTTTTCGGTTCGGTTTTGGGTTTGAACGGAAAAATTGGTTTACTTGGCCAGATTTTCAAGCGCTCAACACGCCTATGCGACGCCGCTTTGCTCAACAGGCGTGTCGCACATTTCATATGCGGCGACACGCTGTAACACGCAGCGTGTCGACCAGTCGACTTTATCTAAAATCGCGATTCGTGAAACCACATATCACGATTTTCTTCCCTAAACCCTAACCTTTCACAGCCTCTCGCCAACTCTCCTAAGCCATCTCTCCGGCCTCCGTCTCCTCTTCATATTTGTCCATCCTAAACCCTAATTCTCTCCATCTCGTCTCCGTCTCCGAGTCTCTCTCCTAGGCTCCACTCGCACATCAACGGCTGCACACCCTTTCAATTTACGGACGACGGTTAGTTTACTATATATTTAGTTGTTTTACTATACTTATTTTTATGATTCCATTTTGACGATTACGTGATGATCATGATTCGTGAATAGTAAACAATTTAGGTTTAGGGACATACTTTGTTTATAATTTTAAATTGCTAATCTAGTAAAATAGTTATATATAATTTTTTAAATGAATTGTATGTTTTTTTTAGATGTCAATGCAAGGAAATCTTTCAAATATGGATGTTGATAATAGTTGTTCAATGCCACAATCTGGATCTTCAGTAGGTACAAGACCACCTGTGACAGAAAAAGTAAGCAAACGGAAAACAATCAAACCAAGAAGTGAGGTATGGGAGCATTTTACGAAGTTTACCAATATCGCTAATGAGATTAAAGCCAAATGCAATTATTGTGATAAGGAGTTTTTTTGTGATCCATACAAGAATGGAACAACAAGCTTGAAATCTCATATGACCTCATGCAAGAAACATCCTTATGCTATTGAAACAAATCAAACACAGTTGAGTTTTCAAGTGGGTGCAAAACAGGGTGAGGGATCTCTTATTTCTTGGAAATTTGATCAAGATGCATCTAGAAAAACATTAGCTAGAATGATTATCATGGATGAATTGCCTTTTAAATTTGTAGAAGGAGAAGGGTTTAAAGCATTTATGTCTATGTCCAAAGTTTAGAATTCCTTCGAGATGGACAGACGTGATTGTCTTGAATTATACAAAATTGAAAGGAAAAATTGAAAAGTCTCATTGCATGATTCGACACAAAGAGTTTGTTTGACTATCGATACATGGACATCGATTCAAAATTAACTATATGTGTTTGACTGCTCATTTTATCGATAAAGATTGGAAGCTGCATAAAAGAATTTTGAATTTTTGTCCAATTACAAGTCATAAAGGCGAGGCCATCAGTTTAGCTATTGAAAATTGTTTGAGAGGTTGGGAAATTAATAGAATTTTCACTATTACTGTTGATAATGCAAGTTCAAATGATGTCGCTGTCAATAGTTTCAAGAAAAAGATGGTTAACTGGAATTCTACTATTTTAAAAGGTGAATTCATTCATATGAGATGTGTAGCTCATATAATCAATTTGATTGTTGTTGATGGCTTGAAAGATATAAATCCATCTGTGATGAGAGTCAGGAATGCTATTAAATATGTTTTGCAATCCCCCTCTAGATTAAGCAAGTTCAACGAATGTGTAGAAATTGAAAAAATTGAAAGTAAAAATCATTGTGTTTGGATGTACCAACGGATGGAATTCAACTTATTTGATGTTGAATGTAGCGGAAAAAATTGAAAGAGCTTTTGATAGGTTTGATGAACAAGACCCATGCTTTAGATCGTATCTTCGTCTGATTAGGGTGTTGTTGTGAATGATAATGGAGATATGATATTTGGACTAGGCAGGGAATGTCCAAAGCGAATTCTGAACTATTGATGGGAAGCGACTAACTTCGATTGGAATAATATTAGACTTTTTGCATCTCATTGCAAGTCTTTTATGAGTTAACATTAAAAGTCTCGGATCTTTATATGTCACTTCTAACACTTTTACATGAAATCGATTCAATTCATTCCATATTAAAGGAGTGGCAAGAAAGTGATGAACGATGTGTATTCAATGGGATTGAGAATGAAAATGAAATTTGATAAATATTGGGAGATCCAGGAGAAAATGAATAAATTGATTTATATCAGTGGTACTTGATCCAAGACATAAATTAGATTTTTTGGAATTTATGTTGATTGAGTTATATGGAGATGAAAAGGTGCAATAGCGAGGAAAGAATATAAAGGAGACTTTGTTTGCTTTTACAAAATTATAAGGAGAAAATAGAGCCTCAAAGTAACACCTCAAAAAAATTGAGCTTAATTGAGAATCGGTGATAGCGACATCGTGCCTAAAAATATGAGTCGAATATAGATTTGAAAAGGCAATCAATCTTTTCTGAAAGTATAAGAAACAAAAGGCACAAATTTTTGGTGATGGCAACATGTCAGAATTAGATAAGTATCTGAATGAAATAGTTGAAGAATATTGTGAGACTTTTGATATTTTGGGATGGTGGAAGCAAAATTGTCATAGATTTCCTATACTTGCTCAAATTGCTCGTGATGTGTTAGCCATTCCAATATCAACAGTTGCTTCAGAATCCGCTTTCAGTACTGGTGGTCGGGTACTTGATTGTTTCAGGAGTTCATTGACTCCAAGAGTGGTAGAAAGTCTGATTTGTACTCAAGATTGGCTTCGATTAAGTTTGGTGCCAATTAATGTCGAAGAAATTTTAGAAGATGTAGAAAAACTTGAAAGCGGTATGTTTTATTTATAGTTAGTTGTTTGTTTACAATTAAAAATAGATAGAGTATTAATTTGTTTGACTTGTATCATGTTATACTTTTTTTGTCAGAGTTTTCAAAAGTAATATTGGATTCGTCTTCTTCGACAACACCAATTGAGGTGTAATTAACTACTTCATGGTATGCTTCAATTATTATAATCTAGTTACAAGTGTATTTACTTTTTAATTATCTTGTTCAAATGGTGATAACAAATTTGTACTTTTTGATCATTATTTATTAGGATAAACACAAGGTGAAGCAGACAAGTTTGAACTTTGAACTCTGAAGTCAAGTCACAACTTACAAGGAGTGAAGGAAGGACCAAGGAGTCAACTCTCAAGTCTCAAGTGTCAACTCTCAAGATCTAAGGATACATTGTATTCATTTTGATATGAGACAAGATCTAAGTGTAAAAAAGTTAAAATTATATGTTTCATTGCTATGTTAGCAACTTGATTGCTTGAATGTTTTAATTTTAACGAGATATTTTTATATATTTTGATGTGTTGATATTTATTAAATTGTATTTTGTATAGTTGTGTTATTGTGTAATATTGAATGTTTTAAATTTTAATGTTGATATTTAAGAATATATCATTAACCGAGCACAGGCGTGTTGCTCTCTGTCCATCACGACACGGGCTTTGGACGCAGCCGAGCACAGGCGTGTCGCTGTTTTCCCGTTACACGACACGCCTGTGCTCGGCTGCGAGCACAGGCGTGTCGCTGTTTTCCATGACGTAAAAAATCGGTTTTTTCGGTTTTTAACCGAAAAAACCGATTTTTTTTTTTGCAAAATCGGTTCGGTTCAGTGAAAAATTTCGGTCGGTTCGGTTTAGTTAAAAAAAATTCGGTTTATTCGGTTTCGGTCTTAATCGGTTCGGTCGGTTCGATTTTAACCGAATGCACACCCCTACTTATTTACGATCGAGCCTTCTCGTCGTGGAGGACAATAGCGACGGCTCTCGACCTAATTTCCCCATTGTTTGTGTAAACAATCGTCGAGGGGCCTCCTAACACACAAACTGCTTCGCTGTCTGTCAATTATCGAACCTTCTCGGGAAGGATAATATATAGCCACCGCCTGACTCTTTTTCTTTTATTAAACAAAAACAAAAACAAAAATATATTTATAAGTTTGGAGAATAGCAGTTGAAGGTTTGACTGTTAGGGAAGAAAGGCAGATGAGATGAGCTTTCTCCTACTTCACGGCTTTATAAACCCCCCAATCAGCCAATCCACTCTGAAGAAACATACGAGGTGTGTTTCACTGTCATATCCCTCCTCGTCTGCTTCTCTGCTTCTCTGCTTCTATTTATCGTTTGAACAAGTTTTGAACTGCCTCTTTTCATGGGGCCAGGAGGGCCAGGTGGGCCACCAGGCTGGGGAGGCCCACCACCAGGAGGCCCACAATGGGGACCTGGTCTTTGTGGCTTCATACCCACATGGTCAGTCAGGGTTCTCCTTATTCCTACTACTACAAACATCGATCTATCGATTTCTTTAAAATTATCATTTATTAATTAATTAATTTTGGTTGGATGTGCAGTTTTTATTTCCTGTGCTGTTGCTGCTTGCTTCAGGGATGCTGTGGCCCCTTTTTTGGAGGACCTCCAGGGCCTCACGGCGGTCCTCCTCCCTTCTGAAGTAAACACGGTCGAGCGACTGAAGGCCGGAAACTGCGAGAGAAACAGTAGCTAGCTACTGTTCGGAAAGTTAGTTACTTTTGCTTTTGGAGTGCCTTGAAGAATAATAATGTATTGAGTCGTTTTGTTGTGTGGTAGTGGCGTATGTTGATCTTACTTATGATCTAAATCGCTAAACAAACAGCTCTAAGAAAATGGTACTCTGTTTAGGGTCGCAAATTAAAGGTCGTTTCGAATGTTGTCTGACTCGATGCTTGTTGTGTCGATTAATAATCTAGGCATGGTTGGAGATTCGCAGCCTTGAATATATATGTCGTTCGATTAATTAGTTAATCATCGCATTTGATGCAAAGTTGATCTCGATGGATATGGCCAATGACGGAAACACTTTTTCATGAATTGAGACGAGAGTTTAGGTATATAAACTACTACTACTTTTTTTTTTTAAGTGTCAGAACTTAGTCAGTCGGACTAATTCTGAAAATAAATTTAAAAAATATTGATGATTCAATGGCAAAGTTTGACCTCACAATTGCATCGTCCTAATAAAATCATTCAATATTAAAATCATACTCTATTTACAAATTCATCATTCAATTCACGTTCAACATCTAGTCATACATGACCCGGACATTACACCTTTCTCATCTCTCTCTTTTTTTTTTTTTTGACAATTTATCAAAAAAAACGCACGTGAAATTTAGAATTGCTCAAACAGCGCACCATACTTTCATATTTATCAAATAGCGTACTTAATTCTCTTTTTATCCCTCCCGCCAAACAGATCTGATGCTGATAAAGAAATTCCTAAACGTGGCATCGAATTCAAATCTCAACACCACAACCAGATTGTATCCCAATACCACAAGAAGTCTTAGGATTTGTAATTTGACATGGTGCAAATCTTTTACTGAGGGTAAAAGGGAATTAAGTGTGTTATTTGGTAAATATGAAAGTATGGGGCGATGTTTGGACATTTCTAAACTTCACGTGCGCTGTTTGGTAAATCATCATTTTTTGTTTATTCACATCAAGTTTTCGAGTCTTTTGGCCTGATTAATTCTGAAGGTGACCGACTTGATCCTACAAAAGTTTTCCATTTATCACCAAGATAAATCCGAGTAATACTCGTGCCCCAATGGTGAAACTCGACTTCTGTAATTGTATCATTCCTATAAAATCATTTCAAAATCGTACTCTACTTACAAAGACAAACTCATGGCTCAACCAATTTGAGTCGGGGTCCTTGAGCATAGGCTTTCATATATCCATGGTCAGATATGTTTCAATAAAAAAAATCAACCTGTGTCATTCTATGAAATATTTCTCTATCTTATTGTTACATCATGATCGGAGTCTTTCTCATCCCTTACATCGTGGTCAGAGCTTCTTTTTTTTTTGTTTACTACCACCAAGTGCCCAGACCTTTAGCCTAACTAATTTTGGAAATAGTTGGTCCGACCCTACGAATTTGATTGGATGTTGAGTAACTCCTATATGAGATATGCTCCACCAACTACCAAAATAAATCTGGAAAGTATTCACAGCTCAGTAACTAAGCCCTGCGACGTAGTTGTGTCATCCCTATAAAGCATATTCGACGTTGAAGATTTACTCTGCCCGAGAAGGCAAGCTCCCAACCCACATTTTAGCTCAGGGTCGCCTTACAAATTTTTTCAAAATTCAGAATCGAATTTGTCCCAGTAGAGGATCGAACTGTGCTAACCTTTAAGATGTCACGTCCATTTTATAGGGGATCGATCGGTGTGGTGTTGGCCGGCTAGAGGGAGGTGAATAGCCTTCTTTCGTTCGATGGTGGAATTCGCTCGTTCTTGTTGCGTTGCTTTCCTACGATTGTCGTTAGCGCAACGGAATACTAATACAAATATGAATACTAACAACAAATACAAACATACGCAAACACACACGATATACGTGGTTCGGAACCGAATGGTTCCTACTCCACGGGCGAGCTCACCGAGCTCTAGTTATGCGCACGACACTAACTAAACTCCTTCTCGACTACACGTCGGAGGTGAAGAAACCTCGTACAAGCTATTACAACAGTAATACTACAAGAAATACAAAGACACAAGAAATACAAGTAAAGAACGCTTTACAACTCTTTGCTTTGAACCCTTTCTTGTTATTTGCTTTGGATGGCTCTTGAAGGACTCGAATGCAGCAGCAATTCCCCTTCAATCGCTTCATTAAAGTCTTGGCGAAATCCCCCATCTTGAGCTCTATTTATAACCTGCATCAAGCTGATTTCGTGCGCATCAATCGACTGATCATGACCATCAGTCGACTGGTCCTGTAGTCGTTGTCTCATAACGGCCAGATCCATGTTGGTTAAGTTTCAACGGATCACACATCAGTCGAGTGCTGGCGAGCTCGACTAGCTTTTGTGCCCGTGCAGCGATCGGCGATCACGATCGATGTTGTCAATGATCATTGCCCTCCTCAACAATGGTGATCACCAGACTCTTGTTCGATTGAACCACATACCGATCGGGCACCTATGCCAGTCGACTGATGTCGGGTAAAACCCTCAAACTTCAAGTTTGAGCCTCCGACACTCAGTCTTAGCCACTTGGACAAGTTCATCTTATCCCTTATGGAGTTCCCCACCGAAGCTCTCTTCCCTCGGCCTACGTCCCTCGGATGCGCCAAGCGCACGGCTTCGCAACGCCATCTTTCACGTCTCATGCCCTCGAAGTATGCTTCCCTTTGGGCTCACTCCATTCGCTCCCCGTCCGACGGTCCCTCGGATGCACCAAGCACACAGCTTCGCAATGTCATCCTTCACCGACTCAAGGACCCTGAGCCTAGTGAACTTACCAAGTCCTCAAGACTTCCCTCATGCACCAAGCGCACAGCTTCGCAATGCATTTCTCACCAAGCACCAAGCGCACGGCTTCGTAATGCTTTAGACTTTTCCCACACCAAGCTCCATGCTTGAATTTTTCATGTCAACTCCATGTTGGACTTTCTCATGACAATCTCATGTCATGAGTTTTGTCTATCATCAAAATACTATCAAAGTGCTGCTCGAGTCAAACTCAAGTCAACCTGGGCCGATTGCACCAACAATCTCCCCCTTTTTGATGATTGACAAAACTACCATCTCAAGTCTATCAATTCTCCCATATTGGCAATTTTCATATCCCAATAAGAATTCCAACGAACCCTAATTGGTAACTTGGTAACTTCTCCCCCTTTTTGATATTACATCAAAAAGGTCCTCCCCAAGGGTATGAATGTCTCATATCCCAATGAGATCTTACAATCTCTCCCTTAGAGGAACACATGCTTACAATCTTTCTAGTGATCCCATATCACTTGAAGAGAGGCAACCCAATTTTCCTCCCATGAGAAAATACACATGGATCTTCCCATGATGGATACCTCCCTCTAGAGGTTTGCTCCCCCTTGACCATTGCACCAACAATGTCCTTGGAGAGTCCCTAAGTCAATAGGAACATTTAACCAATCAAAGTTAAGGCAAAGTTCAACAATGAACTCTCATCCACCTTAAAATTGATACTCTCCCTAAACACTTCTCCTAATCCATATCCAATGGATTTCCACCCTTTCTTATGCTCTCCCAAGCATATCCTAGGGTTAGGAATGGTTAGGGGACCTTAACCTAGCTGAACATGGGCCTAACCAACAAAGTTTACCCGAAATCAACTTGTGCCAGTCGACTATGTCAGCTACCAGTCGACTGGACTTGGCATCAGTCGACTAGTCTCCATGCCAGTAGACTGATAACTGCATTTGCAGTTTTCAGTATTTTCATAAATGAATTTCTGAAATTCATAAGTAAATATACTTAATTTTAAAAATCTTGAGAATGCATACGTATAATACTTATCATAAACACTATGAGTGAAAAATATTAGAAAATTATTTTACCCATTAAATTAGGAGATTGATACAAAGTTCAAAAGTTTAGAAAAGCTTCAATAATAAGCCTTCTTTGTATCATCTCATTCAATGGTGATAGCTATCAAAAGATATACTTCACCAAGGTTTTTTAAAATATTTTCAAAATATTTTTGAAACCTTTAATTCCTTTTTCCTAAACATCTCACTTATATCTAGATGTGTAAAACACATACAAGTCAAGTTTTTAGTGAGATGTGGGTTTTTGTTCTTTTAATGGTTTTATGCATATTTCTAGGCAATATTATTTGATTCCCATCAAATCATGTCATAGTCCTTAATTTCATTTTAGTTATATGCATGATGATGATTATGACATAAATATGATATAGATAAAAGCATATGCCAAAATCACGATGTCATGGCATGTGAAAGAAATCTAAGTATACATAACATCTAAAAATAATTCTAAACATGATCATGACATTTTTATAGATAAAAATGAAAATGATGTCATGACATGGCAAGACAAATAAATCATGGCAAATAAAAATATACTAAGGTATAGAATATCTAAGTGTTGAATCCAAATTGTCATTTCTAGGGTTAAGTCCATTTTTGCCTTAATGTCATTTATCCCCCTAGTGTGTCATAAACCAAAAATGGCACACCAATACCTATAAAATCTAATTGTGCCAATTTAAATCATTTTTGACTTCTCAAGCACATTGACACATCCTAATATGTCAACTCACAATGGCTAGGTTAACTACTCATCTACTTAGGGTTGACACACCCTAACCCATCTAGCGTGAATCGATCACGCTCTTAGGAACCCAATATCTATTGGAGCTCCTTGGGTTAACAAGGTATTCTCTAGGGATAACTTCCCTAGATACCTTTCTAATGACCCTTTTAAGCTTTGAAGCCTTAATCAAATGGGTCTTTCCTAGGTCAACTCTAGAGGTGACTCCCCCAATGACCTTCCTAGTGGCTTTCTTAGATTTTCTTAAGTCCTTAGCCACTAAACACATACCATGACTAGACTTAGGAATGGCTTCCCTGTTAGCCTTGGTTTTCCTAGACCTAGAAATTGTTCCATAATCAAATGGAACATTATGATAAGTCTTATTGGGCTTAGGTTTGTGACTCAAACCTTCCTTGCCTTTAGACCGTTTTTGAACCTTAGGTCTTGACTTTTGGGCATTTGACCATAGAATTGAATTTTCTATGATTCTAAGGGTTTTCTCCATTCTCTCAAGCCTTGACCTCAAGACTTGGTTCTCTAGCTCTAATTTTTCTAATTTTGAATTTTCATTAGATTTTTGGGAAATGTTCTTCCTCTGGGGCATGTGTCTACCCTTCTTAGGGTTAATGCCTAGATTTTCTTCTATTCTCCTAATGGACTCTTTAGGTAAAATAAGTCTAGTGTTTTGAGTCATAAGTTTGTCCTTAGAGAAACTAACATGCTTAGCACCTAAACACACATATTTATTCATACTAGCATGCTTTTCATTAATAATTGCAAGAGAGCTAAAATAATTCTTAGCATGCTTTTTGACTTTAGGAATTGAAGGTGCATAATTTAAATTTACCTTAGGGTTAGCTTTAGGAGCTCCCCCTACATGAGATACACCTTCTTGCCCTTTCTTCCCCCCTAGGGCATTGACTTTGGTAGTGCCCCTTTTGATTGTATTTAAACCACACAATGTGCTCTTTGCTTCTAGTTGTGGAGACTCCGGCATCCTTTGACTTTGGGTTGACTTTTGGTACCGGTGTTTTCTTCTTAGCCAATTTAGGGCATTTGCTCTTGTAATGCCCTCTCTCCCTACACTCAAAGCATATTATGTGATTTTTATTTAAAATAATAACACTCGAGTTACCTAGGGAGGTGAAGGATTCTTCTTGATCACATCTTCCTAAGGTAGATGCTTCGTTTTGACTTTGCTCCGGAATAGAAACTCTTTCCTCCCCCTCAATGCTAGAGGTGGAGGTCTCCACCAAATCATCAACATCTTCAAATGTTGTGTGTGCTTCTTCCTCGGCATTCTCCTCTACTTGTGCCGATTGAGAGTTTTCTTGGAATTTTATTATCTTATTCCATAGCTCCCTTGCATCCCTATAGTCACCCAATCTAAATCAAATATGGTTAGGTAACAAATCACTAAGTAATTTTATTACCTTGAGATTTGTCTTGAAATCTTTGATTTGGTCTTGTGTCCATTTTGATTTTTCAATGGGCTTGTTCTCTTTGTCCCTAGGCATCTCAAAACCGTTTTCTATAATAATCATAACATCAAAATCGGTTTTAAGATATACCTTCATATTTCTTCTCCACCATAGAAGATCTCCTTCGAATTTCGATGGATGGATGAAGCCGGCCATTTTGTAGTGCTCTCGCGGCGGTTAGTCCTTGAAAAGCAACCTTGGCTCTGATACCACTTGTAAGGGATCGATCGGTGTGGTGTTGGCCGACTAGAGGGGGTGAATAGCCCTCTTTCATTCGATGGTGGAATTCGCTCGTTCTTGTTGCGTTGCTTTCCTACGATTGTCGTTAGCGCAGCGGAATACTAATACAAATATGAATACTAACAACAAATACAAGCATACGCAAACACACACGATATACGTGGTTCGGAACCGAATGGTTCCTACTCCACGGGCAAGCTCACCGAGCTCTAGTTATGCGCACGACACTAACTAAACTCCTTCTCGACTACACGACGGAGGTGAAGAAATCTCGTACAAGCTATTACAACAGTAATACTACAAGAAATACAAAGACACAAGAAATACAAGTAAAGAACGCTTTACAACTCTTTGCTTTGAACCCTTTCTTGTTACTTGCTTTGGATGGCTCTTGAAGGACTGGAATGCAGCAACAATTCCCCTCCAATCGCTTCCTTAAAGTCTTGGCGAAATCCCCCATCTTGAGCTCCATTTATAACCTACATCAAGTTGATTTCACGCGCATCAGTCGACTGATCATGACCATCAGTCGACTGGTCTTGTAGCCGTTGTCTCACAACGGCCAGATCCACGTTGGTTAAGTTCCAACGGACTCGACTAGCCATCGGTCACGATCGATCGCTTCCTTAAGAAGTTGACTGATGTTGTCAACAGTCGACTGCCCTCCCTCGACAGTCGATTGATCAACCAAACTCTTATTCAGTCGAACACTGGTCGAACCCATACGACCTAGAGTAGTCGACTGACACCTATGTCAGTCGACTGATGTCGGGTAAAACCCTCAAACTTCAAGTTTGAGCCTCCGACACTCAGTCTTAGCCACTTGGTCAAGTCCACCTTATCCCTTATGGAGTTCCTCACCGAAGCTCTCTTCCCTCGGCCTATGTCCCTCGGATGCGCCAAGCGCACGACTTCGCAACGCTATCCTTCGCGTCTCATGCCCTCGAAGTATGCTTCCCTTTGGGCTCACTCCATTCTCTCCTCGTCCAACGGTCCCTCGGATGCACCAAATACACAGCTTCGCAATGTCATCCTTCACCGACTCAAGGACCCCGAGCCTAGTGAACTTACCAAGTCCTCAAGACTTCCCTCATGCACCAAGTGCACGGCTTCGCAATGCATTTCTCATCAAGCACCAAGCGCACGGCTTCGCAATGCTTTGGATTTTTCCCACACCAAGCTCCATGCTTGGATTTTTCATGCCAACTCCATGTTGGACTTTCCCATGACAATCTCATGTCATGAGTTTTGTCTATCATCAAAATACTATCAAAGTGCTGCTCGAGTCAAACTCGAGTCAACCTGGGTCGATTGCACCAACACATTTTACCCTTGCACCATGCTCCTGGGGACTCCCTTACTTTTTTTTTACTAGCAATAGGTATCCAGGTCTTCGGGCCGATTAATCCTGAGAATGATCGGTCCTAGTCTATGGCTCTCTAACAAGACGCTAAATAAAAAAAAAATGGAACTGCCACATTAGCGGCCTCATCGTTGTCCCTACGTGTGGAGGAGATAAATCATATGTCAGGTGGCTAGCGCAAAAATGCAGAGTCATCGATAGTCTGGTCGTCACCTCCAGGAATCGACCCCTTGTCCTTTCAAGCCTTAACACAGCTGTGCTAGCCATCTGGATTTGCCCTGGGGGCTATATATCATCCAAACAGGACACTAAATAATTCTTATGCGAGATATGCTCCATCGACCACCAAGACAGTCTCAGCAATCGCAACGTACCTTGGTTTGTCATTCCATTTGGAAGAAAATCTTATAAATATATCATGACTGAGATGGAATTGCAGACACCTAAGAATCGAATTGGACATACTATCATTGTACCGTAGCCCATAGAGCATCATTGTTGGTATTACTTGTGACTTCATTGCTCGTCATTTCATCACACTATCTCACCATCATTTTGTTTGGGTAATCACTATCTCGATAGCAAAAGACGATTACGTTACCCCCAACATCCCTCATCGTCGGTCCCTCGGTGATGATGAAAGAAGATAAATTATGGGGGACTATGTCTCTTGAACTGTTGGTCAGAACATCAGAGGGCTTCTAAGTCTGGATGATAATTTTAGATCTCACATTGAGAATCAACTCCTGCCATCTATAACAGCATATGCGCTACTCTAGCCAACGGACCGTCCCGAGGGGACGATAATCATTATCTCATCATCATTGTGCAAATGTTAGAATCACCAACCTAGTGATTCTCTCACCCTAGTCTCATAAGTATGAGAGGGAGTTAATCACAAATGATCACTGACTTTAGTGTGATGATAAATATGGCGAAGGGTGTGCCCCCGCGTGGACATTAAACAACCAACCCACTAACATGAGAGATCGAACCTTGCTCCTTATGCAAATTTTGCATCGCACTTACCACCGTACCATCTTGGTGGGGACACTATCTCACCATCATTGGTGTAAAAGGTGATTCGCTCGTCCTCAGCGCCCCCGCCAATCGATCTCACAGTCAATACGAAGGAGGTAAATCACGGAAGCATATTATCCAATCTAGAACTAGCACAGTAGGAGGATAGGTACTCCAAAATACTTATAACTCTCAAGAATTGACCCTTAATGATTGATATAATTTTATTGTCACGTTAGTCATAAGGTTCTCTCACCGCTATCTCACCATCATTGATGTTGCACCACGTTATTATCATCCATTTGCACTCATGTGGTCCACGTTTGAGTAGGAAGGGAGGTCTTTTCGTTATATTAGATAATTTTTTTTTTTTCAATTTCATGAATAAATTCAGAGCTTTATATATATTCAAAAGTTAATCTTGAGAATATTTATCTCTAATACGATTTAAAATTTTGTTTTTTAAATTATTCTTCTGAATATTTGAGTTCCCTAATACACTATAGAGAGGTTTAAAAGCAATCAAGATGACTTTAAACCTATGAACGATATTTAGATGTCTAATTCAATCTATTGCTCAAAACTAGATTAGGTGCATCAACCCATCAATTGCATAGATCCAAATCAAATAAAGGTCCGACGTGTCGAAGTGGGCGATCCAACAACAATACGAAAATGATGGGAAATTTATATTAACTAAGAAAGGGTAGTCTTATTTACCTTTAGAAAATTTTCATTTTTATATTTAAAAATATAACTTAAAATATGAAAAATATTTAATTATTTTTTAAATTAATAAATATATGTATATCTTTTATTCTCGATTTTTTATTCTTCATTTAAAATATATAAAATAAAGAAAAAAAATCACCATTGAAAATAAAAAAAGGTACGTAGCCAAATAAAGTTGCAACGGTGCGACCACTTTAACATTCCATTCGTGTCGTTCAACTTCCAAGTAGGTGCTAGTGCGATCCACCTTTAATTCTTTTTTTTTAATATATATTTTATAATTTTATTTTATTTTTAATTTCAATAATCGAAAGGGCATATAAATAATCGATTTATAAAATGGCATATTAAATGAATTTTTTTCTCCGGTTTCTCCACACTTTTTTTTTTAAATACTAGATAGATGATTTTTTTTTATTTGTCTATGAATAAATCCCAAATATAATCAAATGCAAACTCTCAAAATTCAAATCTTCCTAGCTCGCGTTATCGATAGACTGATATGACGTCCATACATATAATGAAAATTTTTTGAATCGATCCCTAATTACGATATATTTATGGACTTTTCTCTAAATAGAGATTGATCCCTTGAATTGGAATGCTCAAGTCTATTGAGACGGTCCACGTTCACACCCGCTCGATTTACCTTACTCTTCAATTATGAGCAATTGAGAAGGCACTAATACGACGATTCTATATTTTTAAAATTCAAATCTTCATCATCCTTTTAATCATTTTCCATTTTTTTATTATTAGTTAGTACTAGATATTTTAATTTTCAACATGATTAATCACGAACACAATCGGTTCGATTCTATAAAAAAATTTCACCAATTATCAAAATAAATCAAAAATTGTTCACATCAGACGGGTCAACAATCTAACATTCTAAGATTTAACCATCCATTTTTAAAAAATCTAAAAATATATGACAGTGCATGACACTAAGTACTATGTCACATAGGACTATAATTTCTAGAGCTAAATAATCTATCAACGGTGCACAAAGACGATTCGTTTGTCTTTAGCGCCCCTGTCAATCGGTCTCACAGTCAATACGAAGAAGATAAATCACGATGAATATATTGTCCAACCTATGACTAGTACAGTAGGAGGCAAACACTTCGAAAATACATGTACTCTTCAAAGATTGATCTTTATTTATTGATACAATTTTACTATCGCGCTAGCAATAAGATCCTCCCATGTAAACTAAATAATCTATCATTGCATCACACCGGTGGAGCTTACGGTATCTAATTAATTAGATCCTATCTACCCAATCACATGCTCAACTACATTCCCGGTTCGCATACCATAAATTGACCCACTAAAATTCGTGCGACTCAACTAACAAATTAAACTCGTACGTAATTACCCACAAACATATTAGACGTCGATTAGTTCGGCTCATACATTTGAACCCACCCACCTACCTACCTACCTAATTTATGCCTTGGCTCACCCAATTAACTTATTATTGAATTGGCCATTTCTTTTTTAAAAAAAAAAAAATGAAAAATGCAGATGCTTGCGCAGACGTTGACGATCTAACTACTCAATCATAAACTTCAACATCTCCTTAGCTTCTTCCTCAGTCTCCTTTGCTTCTCCCTCCCTCTTTCTTTTTCTCTCTGCCATGGGAAAATTAAAATCGCTCGGCGATTTTTCAATCAGCGTTCTTGAAATTTAAAATTGTTAAAAAAATATTCTATACTTTCATATTTATCAAATAGCGTACTTAATTTTTTTTTTTACTCTTCAGAAATAACGTATTTAATTTCTAAATATGGTACTGAAAATTTAAATTTCAGCACCACTATGGTATTGGAATTGTAAATCTCAGCACCACAGTGATGGTGCTGGAATTGCACCATCACCGTAATACTAGGAATTCAAATCTCAACACCACAGTGATACTGAGATTTGAATTCTCAGTATCACATTCAGAAATTAAATGTGTTATTTCTGAAGGATAAAAAGGGAATTAAGTGCGCTATTTGGTAAATCTGAAATTATAGGATATTTTTTAAGCAATTTCAAACTTCAGAAACATTGTTTAATAAATTACCGAATATTACTTCAATTAGTTGATCATCGCATTCCATGGAAACACTTTTTCTCATGAATATGATCATCGCTATGTTTACCTAGATAAAAGGCTCATCATCATATATATGCAAGGGATTTTAGCCCCAGTTGCTTTAATCCAAAATTATGCACTTCCAATGAGAAAAAATTATATATATATAATCCCTTGCATATATATATATATATATATATATATATATATATATATATAAAGAGAGAGAGAGAATTCTTCTGCTGCGCGACTCTCCCTCCGTGCCCCATCCGCGACGCACTGAAGGCCCATCTCGTAAATCGCATACGCCGTCAACCACGCCATGCCGGCCGTCGGGGCGCGATCGACGCCTTGACTTCGGCTGATCCGTGATGATGTTTCCGGCCGATTAGCGACCATTGCGGCCGCTGAACCGTCGGAAGCGACCAATTCACGCGGCCGGCGCACGACGACCATCGGCGGCCGCGATCGCGCCGGAATCCGGCTACCGGACGGATCGATACGATCGGCCATCCGACGAACGGCCCGCATTCGGCCGCCGACGGCCGAATCGAGCCGAATCGGTCGCGATCGGGCGGCCGATTTGGCGCGTGGCCGGATTCCGGCCGATTGTGGCCGGAATCCGGCGTCGGATGGCGGCGTCGCCTACCCGTCCGTGACGCCGGATTCTCCGACGCTGGCCGAATCGGCCGCGATTCTAGCGGCCGATTCGGCCTCGATCAACCGGCGGCCGGGATGGCGTTCTTGTTGCAGACGGCCGTCGGCGATCCGTCCGTCTAATCGGCTCGGCTGATTCGGCCGCCGGCATCAATCGCTGAATCGAGCGGCCGATTCGGCCGCGTCGCGGCCGGATTCGATTGCCGGTCGAATTCGACGCCGACGGACCGCGTCGACCGACCGTTCCGCTCGGATTCCGACCGTGATTCGGTCGAAATCCGGCCCGATCGCGGCCGGCGATGCGCGCCCGCTTCGGCCGTGTGAATCGGATCGTTCCGGCGGTTAGCCGCCGTGACGGCGCTAACCGGCCGGAAATCGATCACCGCCGGACCGCCCGTGAGTCGGGCGTCGATCGCGCCCGGTCCGGCGACCGGCGGTGGCCGGATGGCGTGGCGGCGATGGCGACAGCGACGGGCCTTCGGTGCGTCGCGGACGGGACGCGGAGAGGGAGTCGCGCAGCAGAAGAATTATATATATATATATATATATATATATATATATATATATATATGTCCATTTTACCTTAATTGAGGACTAGTTAAGTCGACAGTTTTTTTTTTAAATTTTTTATTTAAACTTCCTTTTCTTTTGGTTCTTCTTCCCTCTCACTTTCATGATCTTTTGGAATTACAGAACTCTTAATTAATCCCATTTTATTAGGTGCTGAGGGATAGAAGAGGAAATCGATCGAATTTATTTATTTTAATAAAGGAAAGAGGAAGAGAAAAAAGAACTTCAAAACGTTAAATTACTAATTTACCTTTTTTTTTCCCTTCTTATTTTATCTTGTTTATGTTCTTCTTTATTTATCTCGTCGCATTGTCATCGTCCTTCTGTTTGCTTTTTGCTTTTGTTATTTCTGTCTTCATTGCTCATCATTGCATCGCACTGTCTCACCATGGTTGATGTTGCACAAACTCGTCGTCATCCAGTCGCACTTTTCTTCTGCTCTATGTTCGAGTAGGAAAGTAGGCTTAGGTATATACTGTGTGGGTATTAAGAGAAGTATTTTTTTTTATTGTACCAAGAAATCACTAACACTGTCATTTCATTTGATTTGATCGAATTATGATCACTGCGGTATTAGCGATAGCAATTTAATTGAATTTCAATATCAAATAATCAAACATAGATTTTGATAACGATCAAAAATTCAAAATTAAGTTACTACGTTGTGATCTTATATGTTGTGTTATAAATTGACAGGACTTAATGAGTTTGCAGGATCTAATTAGACAAAGAAAATCTTAACAGAGATTGAAAATACCAAGAGAGTCTCAGTGGGTCAGTAGAGTCTGGACATCAGAGAGATCCGAGAGTGGTCTGAGGATCGAGGGCTAAGAAGGACCTTGTGTTTAGCAAAGATAAATAAGGTAATGACCTAGTGTGAAGTGGTTCTTTTGGACAAAAAGAACTGGTAAGACTGTGTCTTTCGTACGAAGACAACCTTAGACGTTGATCAAACTAAGAGTTCCAAAAGAATACTAAAGTTGAGATCGAACAATTGAAGACTGTCGTTAATATTATTTTGTATATTGTGCTAACTTTGTAATGCAGAAATTATCTAGCCTACTAAAAGCATTCCAAGTGACTGAAAAAGATATAAGCGATTGGAACAGAGGTAGATTTGATCAATCGAAACAATATTAGAACTGAATGTCACATCAGCATTCCAGGTGCCCTGGACCAGGTCTAGGCAACTGGAAAGAAGATAAATTTCAACTGCCGAAGTGAGATCAAAATTAAACCAGAAAGTGTCATGTAAGCATTTCAGACAACTAGACCAGATCTAGGCATCTGGAAACCGATAAACCTCAGCCGAATCAGATCCAATATGGAGGAGTTGGAGGCATATGGAACGCTTCCAGGCACCTAGAAAAGTCTATAAAAGAAGGGTCAGACATAAGCCCTAAATCAAGAATTCTAAGTGCTCTTGTCCTCAACTTCTGCAGTCGACAATCAACCTTTGTGCCACAACTCTATAATTCAGACTGTCACTTCGTTTGCATCATTTCATGTTGGTACATTTATTTTTGTTTCATTCATACTTAATTTCTATAAGGAGCGGTAAGATTGTTACCGTTTCCTTAATATTTATAAGAAGTGAGTCTCTTACCTCTAACTAGAAAAAAACATTTAATAGATTGATCACCGATAAGCGATCTCGAATTGCAAACCTTAGATTAGCCATCTTTCGACTATGAACCAATCAAGTAAAAACCTTTCATGTATTTTGTTTTTACTTCCCGCTGCAAGTTACCTTGATATTACATGTTTTAATGAAAACTGAAAGGAAAGGTTTTATGCTATTCACTCTCCTCTAGCATATTTTTGATCCTATAAATCTGATAGGAATCCGACTGCGATTCGATTGGACATCGGCTTCATAGGACCATAGTCTTATTCCGATAGGAATTCGACCGCGATCCGAACAGGGTGCCAATCGGAGGGTCAACAACAACGATCCCGACGAGTTTAGGGATTGGGCTATAGTGCTCACTGGAGAAAGAAGTCGTGGACGGAACACTATGCATTTCTCAACTACTGTGCAATCATATTTTATTAAAAGGTGGAGAGCGCATCGTGCACAGGGTATGCACGGATCACTATCGAATTCCAACTAAATTGTGATCGAAAACCAGCCGAATTACAACCGCAAATCTCTGTGGCATTGGTGGTCACAATTGGATCGGATTTCAATCGCAATCCGGTGAGAATTAAGCCATAATCCAATCGAACACCAACTATGGGCAGACCATGGTCGGAATCTAACTATGGTCCATTCGGAATTCGATTACGATTCGATCGAAATCCGACTGCAGTCTAATCAGAATCCGACCGCGGTCAGACCAGAGGGTCAACTGTGGTGATCCCAATGTGTTCAGGAGTTGGGCTATAGCGCTCACCAGAGGAAGAAGTAACGGGTGGAACAATGTGCATTTCTCATTTACTGTGCAATCATATTTGATCAGAGGGTGGAGAGTGCATCGCGCATGGGGTTCGCACAAAGCATCGCCCAGGATACCAATGCTCATATATAAATTTGATATCTTGAGTGCCTATTTCCTATGCAGTCATCCACGACGCACGGTAATGAGTAATGCAGAGTGTTTCTTTGTCACGCAAAGAAGTCACTGTCACCGTTGTTCCACTTGATTCTGGTCGGATTGTTGTCAGAATCCAATCGAAATGTGGATGCTATAGTGCTCACCGGAGGAAGAAGTCGCAACTGGAACACTATGCATTTCTCTTTTACTGTGCAATCTTATTTGATCAAACAATGGAGAACGTGTCACGAATCGGACAATGTATATATATATATATACAACTCATTCGTGAGCACCTTCATTATCCATCGTCTGATCGGGTGAGCACTATAATCCAATCCTTAAACCTTAGGGGAACGGATGGTGGATAATGGAGATGTTTATGAGTGTTCACCGATGAGTTATGTAGCATAACATTTTTATATATAAAGGAATGACCCCCTATACAACTCATCCGTGAGCACCTCCATTATCCACCTTCCGATCGAGTGAGCATTATAGCTCAATCCTTGAACATTAGAGAATTGAATGATGGATAATGAAGGTACTCATGAATGAGTTGTATAGGGAATCATTCGGTGGATAATAGAGGTATTATATATATATATATCATCAATAGTTCGATCTCCTAGGGTTCAAAGATTGAGCTATAATGCACACCCGATCGAACGGTGAATAACCGAGGTGCTCATGGGTGCTCACAAATGAGTTTGTATAGGGGATCATTCCTCTCTATTAGTGCAATCGACCCAGGTCACGATTAATCAAACTCCAGTGAAACTCAAGTAGGGTTTTGAGGTTTGATAATGATATTTGAATATGGATGATAGTATGACTATGAGATGGTATGAGACATCCGTAGTCATATAAAGATGAGTGTGAAGTCAAGGAGGTCAAGGTTGACCAGATACTTGACGAGGGAAAATCCAAGTGGGACTTGGTGATGGAAAGTCCAAGAATGGAGTCTTAGCAGCGAAAAGTCCAAGTATAGATACTTGGCACGAGAAGAGGAAAAGTCCTGATAGGTGAAGAGTGACCGGATGGTTAGACAAAGGAAGACTCGACAGATCAGGGAGACCGTACTTGGCATGGAAAGTCCTGATAGGTCAGGAAGACCGTGCTTGACAAGGGAAGATTCGACTGATCAGGGAGATCGAGTTTGGCAGTAGAAGTCTTAGCAGGTCACGGTTAATTGGATGTTAGGCAAGCAAGGAAAGTCCAAGGGTTGAGCATGGACAATGGAAGTCCCGAAGACGCGGCGTCTTGGCAAAGTTAAACCCAAGAGCATGACAATAGTCGATGAAAGCACTTGAAGGCTAGCGCAAGGATGAACAAGTCGTAGAGGACTCAGATAAATCCTAGAGCGTGAGATTGATGAAAGTAGCTAGAAGGCTTAGTTTAGGCTAAGGGTGAGCATCAAGTATGAGGGGATCATACTTGGATTAAACCTCATGTAGTCATGTTAAAGGTGCGATAGTCGACTGACCCTGTGTGGTCGACTCCCACTGTAGAGGTCGAATTTCAGACTAGGCGCTCGACACTGTGCATCTCGAGAAACAACCGTGGTGCTCGCCAGTCGACTATTGTACAGACGCAGTCAACTGGTTGCATGCGGCTTAGGACTTAGACTAAGTGCTCGACACTTAGTGAGTCAACAAACGAGCTAAGTGCTTGCAGTCGACTGCTCTGGAAGAGCAATCGACTGGTAGGTGCTCAATAAGTTTGAAGGGAGGTCGAGTGAAGTGAGAAACAGTAGCTTCGATAAGCAGTCGACTGCTGTGGTAGAGCAGTCAATTGGAGGCTTGACAGCGACAGATTAGAAGCAAGGCGCATTCGACCAGCGCCTCGACTATGGCTCAATTGAGGCGACACCTCGACTGGAGAAGTTACCGTTGAGTGCTAATGATCAGAAATTAGCTCGATAGAGAGATTTCCATAGTGGTTCCTTGGGAGATTTTGAAAGGGAAGTGATGTTGTATTCCAGACCTTCAAGAGCAATTCAAAGCAACCAAAATAGCGCTCAAGCAAAGATGTGTTGTTAAAGTTTTTCTTTAGTTGTGTTGTATACTTGTTATAAAAGCTCAGGTTGTACAGAGGTTTACTCCACCTTGGTGCTTACCTAAAGGAGAAAGCTAGTTGAACCATTGAAGAGGAGTGATCCGCCTTAAAGATAATCGTGGAGTAAGAGTTTTATCTTTGAATCGCATTAAACAACGGTGTTGTGAGTTGTGTTTTTATTTATACCTATATATGTTTTATTTCTGTTGTACATAATCATCTTGTAGACAAACACAACGAACGCAATCGACAAAGAAAGAGATCGACACTATTCACCTCCCTCTCTAGCGCACCAACAGTCTGAACATACACTCTCTATATATAGAGAGAAAAATGATCTCCTACACAATTCATCCGTGAACACCTCCATTATCTACCATCCGATCGTCTGATCCCCTAAGATTCAAGGATTGGAATATAGTGTTCACCCGATCGGACGATTGATAATGAAGGTATATATATATATATATATATATATATATATAGAGAGAGAGAGAGAGAGAGAGGAGAGAGAGAGAGAATTGATATCTTAAGTGTCGCTATTTGTGCGACCCGTGCGCGATGCGAGAAACGCCCAGTACCCGCGCGCCCCTCATCGCTCGAAATCATTGGCAGGAGGCTGAATTTCGGCCATGATCCGGTCGAAATTCGACGACGACCCAGCTGCAATCTGGTCAGCATTGGAGTCCGCCCGGATGGAGGCAGGATTTCGATCGGAAACGACCACGATTGTAACCGCTAACGTCGTGATCGTTTTCGACTACGATTCGACTGTCATTCGACCGAACACCGATGTTGGTCGGATTGCGGTCGGACCGCCGTCGGATTCCGATTAGATCATGGTCGGAATCCGACCTCCCGTTGACGATTTCGAGCGGCGAGGGGATGTGTGAGTACTATGCATTTATCACGTCACGCACAGATCGCGCAAATAGTTGCGCTTAAGATTATATATATATATATATATAATTCATTTTAAATAATAAAATAAAAATAAAAAAAACACCGAAAATAAAGGATGAGCCAAATAAATGATGCAACCACTTGAACGCTCCACTGAAGTTGGTCAATGGTCAACTTCCAAGTAGGCGTTAGTGTAATCCAGCTTTATATATATATATATATATAATTTTATTTTTTAAAGGGCCTAAGGTTGGCCTAGGATGTTTAGTTTATCAGATCTACATTCCTTAATCACATGCTATGCTTAACTCACTTAGGGTGTTTAGTCAATTAGATCCAATATATCGTCCAACTACAATCCTAATTCGGATGTCATGCCATAATTGACCCACTTAATTTGCGTGACTCAACTAACAAACTCATCTAATTAGCTCAATTAGTCCGACTCATACATTTGATCCACCCACTTAATTAACTTATTTAATCCATTATTTCTTAAAAATAAAAATGCAGACGTTGACGATCTAACTACTCATCATTAATTTCAACATCTTCACGTCTCCTTCTTCCTCCTCCTCCTCCTCCTCCTCCTTTGCTTCTTCCTCGCCCTCTTTCTTTTCCTCTCTGCCATGGGGAAATTTTGCTGTGGACCCGAAGAGGAGGATGACGGCGGCGGCGGCGGCATCGGCATCGACATGACCGGATTTCTCGTCGCCGCAATCATCGCTCTGGTGCTGATTATTCTCTGCAACCAACCATCTCGCCGGCGAACCATGTTCACCGTTTGTCCCCCCTACAAAGGATCATGTTAATTTGCTTTTAATTTGTTTCCTATAAATTAAACTGTGGTTGGTCTGGCTATGAAATTCGACGTTGAAAGTGTTGTTGCGCAGTTTGAAGTTTATGTTTTGGCATATCCGATCCGTGTTTCTGCAAAAATTTTGTTGGTTCTTCTTCTTTGGTGCTGATGGAAAAGACGAAAACGGAAGAGATCTGATCAATCTTTATTCGGCGTTAATTAAATTGAATATAATCGAGTACAGTTTCTGTAGTTTACTTATTTAGAGAGAGAGAGAGAGAGAGAACTGAAAGGATGGATTAGTGGTTAAGGTTTCTGGTGTCCATGAATCTGAAGCAGGGAGGGGAAGAGAAGAGAGGAGAGGAGACTGAAAGACCTGTTTAGTTTGAGGGAGGGAAAACAATGTACTTGATCTTCTTCTTTTTTGGTTTTTACTTGGAAACTAGGTCGGGAACGAGGGACCGGCGGTGCCCTTCTCATAAATATTTGTTTCCTTTTGAATAGTGTACCATACTTTTTTAAAAAATAAATAAATAAATATTTTATACCTGAAATATTAATTTTTTTTAAAAAAAATTGACGAAAAGATAAACGACTAGAATGTTCGGATATAAATACAACTTTTTCATATGAGGGCATTGATAAATGAGGTGAACAAATATATGGAAATGATAAAATTTAGATTGATGATGGTAATAAAGCGAGAGGAAGAGAGGGAGAGGTAGATTTTTTTTTTTTTTTTTAATTCCGTTTGGGTAACGTGGGTGAACAATTGATTAATAACGAAATCTATTTTTTAATTAATGGAATTGAGTAATTTTTTTAAAATAAAAATCAAATAAATTGAATCGATAAAAAATTAATTAATTTGATTGATCGAAAATTTAAATAATTAATTTTTTCATCGTTTGTTCATTGATAATGGACGATCGATCAATTGAACAGAGTATATGATTTTGTAATCCCGGTTCAAGATTATCAATCGACTGTTATATTTTAACAGTCAATTGAAGGTTCTCGGTCAATTGATAAAATATAAAAGTCGACTGACGTTGGGTATTCGGTTGAATAGAATGTGATTTTGTAACTTTGAGATCGTGATTCGGATCATTAGTCGATTGATATATTTTAGTGGTCGCCTTGAGAGCATTAATTAGTTGGCTGCTAAAATATAATAGTAGACTAATAACCTCCGGTTCAATTTACTCGGTTATATTGGTACAATCTTGGTCTATATATGATGTTTTGATATTTGATAATATTTAAGTTAAAGTGGATTATGAAATCTTACTTGTATAATAAGTGTGCAGGGAAAGTCCTCACATATTTAAAGGCCGAATGTAAAATATAAAAGTCTAAGGAGATTGAGATCGATTATTGGAGACTTTGAATGAAAGTTACATGAAGTTGCATTATAGATCTTCAAAAGGCTTTCCAACACAATTAAATTACAAACAAGTAAAATTTCATTGGGTAAGGTTGTTTTATTATTATTTTTCATCTCAATTACATTGTATATTTATATTAGATTGTAAAAAATAGATCGTAAAAGATTTGTTCAAAGATTTTCGAGAAAGAGAAAGAATAATGATGATCATCCCCCTCTAACAATGTCAAAGTTCTAATTAGTTAAATCGAATTTTTAAATTTAAAATTGAACTGAATTAATTCATATTAAAAAAAAACTGAAATTCTAAATTAAATAGAATCGAACCTCCGATTTCAATCAATTCAATCGGTTAATTCTATTTAATCAAAATTTTGCTCAAAAATATAAGACAAGCGTACTTTGGTAAGTTTTGAAACCTAGATGTTCTTTTTGGTAAAATGCCCATTAGTTATTTCTAAAAAGGACTAAATACATTTATTAAACTTTAGTGCATCTAAAATTCAGCAATCGACTAATTGGCTTAAAAATTCGAAGATAAGAGACTTTCCCCGGCACTTCATTTACCAACAAATATTATTAATACGGCGACGGCACGCATTCTTCAGCGAATCGGCGGCGGAATATTCTCTTATCCTACTCGGTTTAGTTGTTGGCGAAGCCGATGTAGTAGTCGCCGTGGAGTGTGTGGTTTCGCTGCCGGCGGCGGTACTGGATGGGGCGAGCTCACTCTTCCATCGCCTTCCTCCTCCTCCTCCTCCTCCTCTTCTGCCTCTTCGCTGGGAGCGTTCTTGTCGCCGGGTCTGACTGCCGGCGCCAGGATCCGCTTCTCCCCCTTCCGAACGCGAATCCGCTCCGGTTCTCTGCTGACGGATCGCCCTTCAAGATCGCGCTCTTCGCCGATCTCCACTATGGCGAGAATGCGTGGACGGACTGGGGCCCTGCGCAGGACGATAACTCCGATCGAGTCATGTCGGCGGTGCTCGACGCGGAGGATCCAGGTCATAGATCTAATGGTTCTTTACAGTAAACGACTTAATATTAACCGTTCATAGAATGCAGTCTTCGCATAAGCTTGCTTTTTAGCATGTCTCCATTCTCAAGAAAGAGATACGAGTACTATGTCTGGGCATTGTGTGATTCACGAAAATATTATAGCATCGATTGCGTTGATATAAAGATAACATGCCTTTTGCTTATTTCTCTGTTTTCTGAAATGAATGCAAATGAGCAAATTTGACAAGCCGGAGAGGGAAGGGAAGGAACTTTTTTCTTTAATAGGATTTATGATTATTGTCAAGCTCAATAGGTTACCATATTATCCGATGACCAAGTGAAAAAGAAAGAAAAGTAGAAGAGGGTAAGCTAAAAGAATAAACAATAAAAGTTGGTAGAGAAGAGAGAAGCGGTCAAGGGAAGAGGAAGAGAAATACATTTATATATGCAAATTGGATGATAAAATTTAGCATCATTTTATAATTGTGCATGTTGAAGTCTTGCAGAATTTTAAATTTGAAGATGTTGGACTTATCAGTGCAATAGTTGGCTGCTATGGTGCTTGATAGCAACTTCCAATATATTCTGTGAAATGAAGATAAATATTGTCATTTTAGTTTGGGCATTCGAGTGCGGTGTTTTGTGATTCATAGTTATGTCAATATATTGTTTCTCAAAACTTTTTGTTAAAATTTTGTGTGTGTGTACTTTGTGCAAAAACTGTTCTGATTTCATGAGCTTCGAAAACCTTATATATATATATTTTGTTTTGATTCATAGTCTTTGTTTTTCTGTTAAACCTTCCTCATTCAGAAATACACACGTGCATACACACACACATACATTTTCTGTTTTGACTAGTATTTATTTGCTTTTACATGTACAGCTTTGTGCCTCGTACATACGATCAATTCCCACATATTTATCTAGTGTGTGGTACGTGCTTTGGCTTTCCATTCAGCTCCACTATTTATTGAAGCTCAATGAAAAACTCCGCTCTACTCTCCTCATGTTTGTGGGGTTGATGATCATTTATGAAGTTTCAAATTTCCTAATTGCAGACTTTGTGATCTATTTGGGGGATGTTATTACTGCGAACAACCTACCAATTGCCAATGCATCCTTGTATTGGGATGGGGCTCTTTCTTTAACAAGAAACAAAGAGATACCTTGGTCTACTGTGTTTGGCAATCATGATGATGCTCTATTTGAGTGGCCATCGGAGTGGTTTTCGGCCACGGGTATTCCGCAGGTCAATTGTCCATCAGCAAATGTGCCATTTTCAGGTAAAAAGTGCCAGAAAGTTTTTATATGTTTTCATATTTACTGCCACGCTTTTATCTTAAGTTCATTCATTTAGCAGTACTAGCAAAATTTGTCAAGCAAAAAAGTTTAGTTAAGTCTATCAGAGAAGTAATTCTGGAACAGTGAATCACAACTTGTTTCTACCTTTTAAATTTATATACAGTTAAATACACGCTCTTCAAATAATTTAATATCCTAGTTAATTATTTTTAGCATGACATAGTCAAAATTTATTTGCACGAATGTAGTATCTAAATTCAGGATTGTTCCAACATCTGTGAAATTTTATTCCATTAACAGTTACAAGATCATATCTCAAAGTGTCTGTAGATGGACTGAATTATGGGAAGATAGTTTTTAGTGGAAGCATATTAATGATGCATGCCATGACTTGCAGGAGATACTGATTGCAGTTTCAAGGGAACAACAAGAATCGAGTTGATCAGTACTGAAATTAATAACAATGTGTTATCTCGTACCACCAGTGGTCCTAAAACCCTTTGGCCTAGTGTTTCAAACTATGTATTACAACTGTCTTCATACAAAGATCCAATGCTTCCGGCTGTATTTTTCTATTTTCTAGATTCGGGTGGTGGTTCATACCCAGAAATTGTATCTAAGGCTCAGGCCAAATGGTTTCAAAGGCAATCGCAGGAGATCAATCCGAACGCCAGGTATATGGCAGAATGCCTTTGCTTTAAGTTCTAATATGAATTTTATGCTTGGTAATTTTGATTTGCAGCATTCCGGAGGTTATCTTTTGGCACATACCAAGTAGGGCTTACCAGAAAGTAGCTCCTGCACCTACTACGCAAATTCATACACCATGTGTCGGTTCCATCAACAAAGAAAAAGTGGCTCCGCAAGAAGCAGAATGGGGAATCATGGACATCCTTGTATCAAGGGCTTCTGTTAAGGTACCACAACATCACATGCAATAGGTCCCAATGCATTGCTAATGTTAATGTATTTTTTTTATATATATTTTTTTGTCATTTTCATTAAAACATAATTAAGCTTAGGCTAAAAGGACACTTTTATTAAGCTAAAAGGAAATTTCTAAATTCGTAATATAATTTATCATGCTTTTTGAATCCAAGTGAAGCAATACGTACCTATCAAGATATAAAATGCTTAGACTGGTGTGAAGTGTGTGAAGTCACAAGAAAAGAAAATAAAAAGTACTTATATTTGATAGCTATTAGGTATAACTTCAATAGGTGTGATTGAATAGGAGAAAGCAAGTTGCGATGGTATCAAATGTTCATAAGTTAAAACTATTAGAGTGAAGATGTAACAGGTAGAGGATGATACAAGAAACTATTAGTCAATGTATAAAAAATATTTAGTTGATCTGAACTACTAGTGGTATAGCTGAAGAATTCATGGAAAGAAAATATTTTATAACATTGCTTTTCATAAAGAATAATCATATGGATTATGAACTCGAAACAAAAAAATCCTAAACACATTTAATTATATGTAAATAAGTAATTTTACACCAACGACATATGCACGAAGTCTAAGTAGTTATATAAGGGATAAAACATAGCCAGCCCTAAATGGTCGGGACTAAGGCAGGTTGACACTGACGGCCACTAAAACAGAGTCATAAACTTCATCACACTTGGCTGAGGTAGAGTGATGCTTTACTTGCGTCTGATGATATGTAAAGAAATGAATCTATACTTCGTTTGCCTAATGATTTTTATAAATATAAAAGAAATGAATCTCTATTCTCAGTTTGTGTTTGAGTATATACTCAAATTTGGGTGGGTCTTTGTTTAACTTCTATTCACCATCTTGCAGGCAGTTTTTGCCGGCCACAACCATGGGTTGGATTGGTGCTGCCCTTACAAGAGTCTTTGGTTGTGCTTTGCTCGCCACACCGGTTATGGAGGATACGGCGATTGGCCAAGAGGATCAAGGATCATTTCTATAGATGAACAACCATTCTCAATCACTTCTTGGATACGAATGGAGGATGGAACTGAACACAGCCATGTTGTCTTGAACCCTTAAATTGCTTTGTTTATGAGCGAAGTGAATAAGGTCGTCAATTGAAAGCTACTGCATTGTTCATCCAATCCTTGTTAGCCTTGTAAGTTAGATATTTTGGAGTCTTTTTAAGCTCGTGTCGATTGTGTTTCCCTCACGAGACTATACTTTATAGATCCAAGTTCTAGTTAGGAAGCAGCAATACATGTAAAAAGTTAGCATAAAATGTGGCTGCAACGAAGAATGCTGGCCCAAGTATAGAATCTGGAAGAGGTTTAGGGTTATTGGATAAAAGGCGAGAGTATCTTGCAGACCGACAAGCAGCCGACAAGTATGGCTGGGGATTTTGCCGATCTATCAAGAGACAAGCTGTTCGATCAGACAACACAAAGTGGATGGCACAGATTGGCCCACTAATAAGTCCCGATATTCTTTTGCTCTACAAAGACATCATCCTCGATAAATGATTGAGGCTCGAGCAGTAGTAGCCAATGCAGAGTTCATCAATGAAATTTTCTCTCTTCAGAACATCGTCATGCCTGATGCACTTCTTTTTATCGAGTTGAAATCGACGTGATTATCCTTATAATTTAAGAATTTTCATTTCTCTACTAATAATATCTGGTACCATTCAAGTGGCTTCAAGGGGAGCGCATCCAGAGCATTTTCCTCGATGCAAAATTATGCGGCTACGGTTTTTTCCCCTTTTTGGGTTCGTGCGTGGACCCGAGAGCCCCTCGCTGAGTGTCGATTATTAGCGGGGGACAGCTGTGCATCTCGTGCGAAGCGAAGGCAACATCGAAACATACAAATCCTCCCCATGCTTCCGCCAGCGTCTCTCCCTTAACAGGGGCCCACTCTCCCATCCTGTGTAAACGAAGGTACCTAGTGGGTCCCAAGCCGAACAGTGTGCCAACCAAAGGCGAGAATAAAATACGCAGCGGGCGATTGGCCGTTCCCCCGTCCACGGGGGGCCCCACCACGCCACGCCACGCCAGCCGGCAACTTAACCCAGGCTCGAAATAATTTGGCACGTTGAACTGCTTCCGTCAGTTATCGGATTCTGGATGAGATAGGGAGACCCGAATCCGAAGCCGAGTCTTCTTTTCCTCGCGTCGCTGTCGTCGATCTGCCTGCACAACCGACACGGGTCAAACTCTCGCTCGGGATGAGTCCGATCCGAATCCGATATTTCTCTCGTTTATCAGGGGCAAATCCGTCAATTCGCAGCGTCTCGCTGTCAGCGCACTCCCCATTTCGCTGTCCATTTGATCTCTCCCATTATTAAATTGTATACGTTTTAACATTTATAACCATTTATTAGGGGAAAATTCATTCCGGCCCATGATTTAGCTTATTTCTGAAAATATTCTTTTAAATTCTAAAATATCAGATATCACTCCGAGTTACCGAGTTTATGACTCTTAAGCCCTAACCCAATTAGTTATTTCTTATTTTACTACAATGAAAGTGAGGGGGAGGGTAGAAAGGAAAAGAGAAATGTGGGGGTTAACAATTTCAAGGGCACTTTGACATAATGATAAACTGTGGGGGTTTACGACGAAATATTTCCCATATTTATCAAATAAAATAAATCCCCAAAAAGGCGACAATAAACTCTTTCTCGAGTTCATAGTTCGATATTGGCTTCGACATCACTGGCGATTCGTCGAACACTCAGATATCCTCGGCGGCTGATCGTCGCCGTTCTTCTCCTCCTCGGCTTCATCCGGGTCGGTTTTCACCCGCTTCCCTGCTTCCTCCTTTGGCGCCCCTTGGTAGGTCTGGGGATGAGGTGATTGATAGAAGGGTGGCGCAGTTGGACTGTTGGACCCCGGAAGCGTGCTCGATGGGTAAGTTAGGGTTCCGGGTGGCGTTGGGGTGCGCGGCCGTGACGTGCGCCATCGCTGTGGCGCTAGTGGGTCGCAGGCTGAGGAGCCGGAGGCAGTGGGGCCGGGCGGTGGAGCTGGTGAGGGAGTTCGAGGAGGCGTGCGCCACCCCTGTCGGGAGGCTGCGTCAGGTGGTCGATGCCATGGCGGTGGAGATGCACGCAGGGCTCGCGTCGGATGGGGGCAGCAAGCTCAAGATGTTGCTGACCTTCATCGATAAGCTTCCCGATGGGTGAAAGATCTCTCTTTTTTGTTTCGTTTTCCATCTGTCTATTAGGGTTTTGCAGTTTTCTCCTTACGAAAGATCGAAGTTATCACCTTTTTTTGGTGGATTTCCTGTCTGATGAATCTTGGCTTGGGCTTTAGTTGCGGTTATGCAATCGCTTGTGCGCTTTGTTTAACTGGAAAAATGTTTTTTCTTCCCTGCTCGTTGCGCCTGTTGAATTGATTGTCATTTCTTGCTCGTTGCGCCTGTCGTGTGTTTATAAAAGCTTTGGCTCACTATTCCTTGCTGTCTAGTCAACTTAACCGGGCTAAAACACTTTCACCGATAAACTGTTTCTAGATGCTGAGTTTTCAAATTGTCCGTCTGTTTTTTGTTCTGGCTTCTGATCATTTTAGTTCATTGCTAGCTTGTTTAGTTTCTGTTTATTGCTTTTTTGTGTGCACATACATAAGATGTTCTCATAATTAAATTGTTTTCTTAGAGTCGATTGCTTTGTTCTACGATGCATTTTATAATTATAATCATGTTTTAAACACATCAGACAAATGCAGTGTTATAATAAGTTGTCCAGGCAGCACCTTATGCGGCTGCCTATGTGTATATGATAGGGGACCATATTGCTACTTATGTTTTTTACTTCATCAGTTAGGATTTCACATGTTATGCAACCTGCATTTGTGAAGAGGCTGAGAAACATAAAATGCTGTTCATCTCAACCAGTTTGGATTACAGCAGCCTAGTGCAAGAAACTCCTGCCGATGTGGATTCCTGGGAAAGGGTCGGATCATCCGCATTATAAGAGACCGTTTCGACAACTCAAACTCATGATCTCAAGTTACACAGCAACAATTTTACCGCCAAGGCTCTCCTTTACTATGCTTTTAAATTCTGACAGCTATGCTTCCCTCTACAGAATGACCCCATGAGAGAGAAGGTCACTCTTCCAGATAGAAGCAACAACCAGTTTTGATTGAATGAACCAAATAAGAGCTTCAATTATTACTTGCATTGTCCCCTTGTTAATAATAAATCTTTTATTTGCCTCCTAGTGAGGATTAATTGTTGTGATTACAACACATTTTATAGACCGAGTTTATTGCTTAGAGTTATTCTTGAGGAGAAAGGTGAAAGATTCAGTCATCTTTTCTTTGATATATGTATATGTATGGGTGTGTACATGTATATGCACACATGAACAGCTGTCCCCCTGTCAAATAATAATGTCTTTTTTTGCCTCCTAGTGAGGATTAGCTCTTGTAATTTAATACGGCTTACTTTCTAGATCAAGTTTATTTCATAGAGTTATTTGTGAGGAGAAAGGTGAAATATTGTTGATTTTCCAATGTCAAATCTAGTTGATCTTCTAAATGCTGAAGAGTTCGATCATCTTTTCTATGACTAAATACTGGCACCACTAAATACTCATGGTCTCCATAACTTTCATAAAGCCATCAATATCTATGCATGATGATTTCTTCTGTGCCATCACATGTCTGTTTGAGTTGTTTTGATTTGGTGATTATGTACTTCCCTTCCAGGAGTGAAGAAGGTACATACTATGCTCTTGATCTAGGAACTACTAATTTTAGAACCCTACGAGTTAATCTTGGTGGTAAACCATCCATGATATTGAATAACAAAGTTGAGTGTCAACCAATTCCCAAGGACTTAATGACCGGTACAATTGAGGTGCGTAGCCCTATCCTGTTTGGCTGGTTTGCTAGTCCTTTTTTGCTCTTTAGCTATTTTTTTCAGTCACCTGATTGTATTATTTGTGTGCAGGAACTGTTCAATTTTATTGCTTTGACATTAAAGAAGTTTGTCCAAATAGAAGAAAATGGTGTTGATCAAATATCAGATAAAACAAATGGTCTTGGGTTTACATTTTCTTTTCCTGTGAAACAATCGTCTGTATCTTCAGGTGTTCTTATTAAGTGGACTAAGGGGTTCTCCATCAAAGATGATGTAAGTTGTTTTAAATTTTAATAATGTTTCATTGTGGTCACCAAATTCTTGTGATTAGGCTACTTATTTGCTTTCAAATATTCTTCTTCTTGTGTTAAAGTAAATCTAAGATGAATGAGTGTCTCATTAAATAATGATGTTAGATGCTCAACGCCGTGTGAAAATTGCTATAAGATAGTGTTTCTTCTTGGAGTTAAGGTACATGCATCCATGAATAATAACAGCGAAGCAGAATAGTGTTTAGTTTGAGGTTTTAAAGAGGCAAGTTCTAAAAATTCGAATTCTGTTAACACTCGGCTTAAATTCACAGTAAGCCTTGCTATTTTCCAAAGGGCGAGTTGGTGCAATAGTAAGGTTGACCATTGCAACTTAGAAGACCAAGGTTCAAGTCAAGCAAACAACTTTGCTATTCAAGGGTAAGCCTACACACATTGACTCCTCCTGTACCCAATCTTAGCAGAACCAGATTCTCTGCTTTGTCCTCATCACTTTCTAGATTTTTTCATGCATCTGTGATAGTTAAGAATCCCCCCAATTTTTCAGTTGCCGCAATCATTTGTCCAAGGGTTGTATTGTTTAGTTTTATATTATGGTTATCCAGTCTGCATTTTATTTCATGGTGCATCTGAAGTAGCTTGCTGCTCACTAATTCCTTCAATGCATGTAATGCTGCAAAATAAAACTCTTTTATCAAATGTTACGTGTTATTGCTAATTAGATGTGTTAGTTACACTTAGCGAGTGTCGGAGCTTATGGAGGGTTATATCATTGTCCTTTGTGGATACATTTCATGTCTTGTTTGGACGTTTTATCAAATTTTAAATGGACTGAGAAGTTTGGACGTTTTTATTATGGTTGTCCTTTGTGGATACATTTTATGTCTTGTTAACCTAAGATTGCCAGTGTCTTGATTGGTAGAATGCAGTCAAAATTTTCGTGATATGGCTTAAATAAGATTAACTCTTGGTTTAGGGTGGAAGGGATGTTGCACAATGCTTAAATGAAGCCATGTTAAAGGTTGGGTTGAACATGCAGGTTGCAGCGTTGGTATATTCTTAACCTTCTTGTTCCCAGCTTGAATATTTACTAGATTATACGTACAATTGCAGCCAATATATTACAATCCATAAAACTAATTTTTGCAAATATTTCAACAACTAGATAAACTGGAGTTACTTTTGATGGTAGATATATAATATATCCATATTCATCCCAGTGCATATAATCTCCTGATGTTGTGCTTGCCTTACATCAATATTCTAAGAAGAGCTTACATGTATGTTCCTTCATGTTGAATAAAAATTGTCCTTGCATTGGATGTATCGTATTAAGAGTGTTCAAATATTCATGGTGCATGTAACTTGCTGCAATGTTTGTTTTTAGATGTTGTGAGGTTGTAAGTTAGCATTGAGAAATATCTTTAGAAGGTTTTTATGTGGGCATTGTTACTGATTTTCGAAAATCCCCACACCAAGCACATGGGTTGGTTAAGTAAAAGAGAAACCATGTCACTTCCTCTCCAATTACATCATCATATTAGTGGGATGAAATGAAGGGAGAGAAAATCATTTTCCCTTTCTGATCAATAAATCACACCATATATTCAATTCTTATGACTTACACAGAGTCTATTAATCTCTCTTGCTAGCTTTATGTTGTAGCATGAACAATATTTAATCTCTCTGGTTCTCTCTCTTCAAATAGTCTTTTCAGGGATTTCTATATATTTGCCTATGGACGGCAGAATGTAATGTTGTATTAGGATGGGTGAGATGACTATTAATACATTTTGTAAATTGAATTATCTATTTTGCATAACAAGTTTGGATGTAGATAATTATTATGTTCTAGATGGAGATGGAGTGCCTGGAGTTATAAGAATTGTAGCTGATGTTATGTGAGTTTAGTCCACATTGGACATTTCTACATTGTGTATCCTATATATACTCTCCAATACTAATCATTTTATAAATGATTACAATAAGATCCAATATTTTCCATCTCAACAAATGTAATCTTTCGATAAGGGAAAACTTTCATTCCATACTCATTTCTCATCAACTCAGCTAAATTTTATTGAATTTGAATTTCAGGATAAACCAAATCATTTGATATTCGATTTTTGCTGTGAAGAACAATTCTTAACTTGGAATTTTTATCCAATTTTGTATGTGACATGGAATTTTTGCTGTTACCTCAAATTTGATATCCACATATCAGCTAAAGAGTTGATATCCTGCGTGACGCATCCATGCATGACGCGTTCTCCACCGTTGATCTATCGCGATTGCACAGTGCTTCCGCCCATGATTTCCTTCTCCGGTGAGCACTATAGCCCAACTCTTGAATCCGTTGGGGTTGTCGCCACCGTCCTGTTGATCGGACCTCGATCGGGTTCTGACTGGATTGCGACCACAATCTGATTGGAATCCGACGGAACGGCGGGCGGAGTAGGCGGCAGCAACGGGGTTGTGCAAAACAAAATATTGTGCATTTCTCCTTCATTGTGCGTCGCGGATGGATGCGCAAAAACAGGAAGCTCAGGATATCAAAATCGTATCGTGTGTGTGGGCGGAGTAGACGGCAGCAACGGGGTCACGCAAGAAAAAATACTGTGCATTTCCCCTTCATTGTGCGTCGTGGACGGGTGCACAAAAACGGGAAGCTCAATATATCAAAATCGTATTGTGTGTGTGACTTCACTTGTAATATTGATGAGCAACATAGCTCTGGAAATAGCTTTAGTTTCATCAAATTCATCAAGGAAATAAACTCCTTTTTTGTTTGTGGAAATTAATAAAATTGCATTTGTTATATGCTTTTGTAACTTGCTCTGTTAGTTATTTTAAGGAGTCTTATCCTATTGGTTTGTCTTGTTCATTTCCTTTTATCTTTACAGTGGAGCTGTCAGGCTCTTCTATTTGTGTAATTTGAAACAACTGTACTTCAATCTAAGCAGGTGAATGATACTGCTGGCACACTAGCTCTCTGCCATTATGATGATGAGGACACTGTTGCCGCAGTGATAATCGGAACAGGAACGAATGCTTGCTATCTTGAAAAGACTGATGCAATCGTTAAGTGTCAAGGCCTTCTAACAAACTCTGGTGTCATGGTATCTTTCATTGGTTTATTCAAGTCATAACATTTTGAGCATATTTTTCTTCTGCTGCACGCCACAATGTCAAATCTGATTATAAATACTCATTTCAAAAATATTGCATCGACTAGGTTGTCAACATGGAATGGGGAAATTTTTGGTCATCACATCTACCAAAAACATCTTATGACATCTCTCTTGATAATGCAAGCTCTAATCCCAATGAGCAGGCAAGATTTTGTGCTTTTATCATGTATGTACAATTTGAACTTGACTGAGAAGCATTTGATATTGTTTTTGTGATATAGGGTTTTGAGAAAATGATCTCGGGGATGTACTTGGGCGAAATTGTTAGAAGAGTGCTTCACAGGATTGCAGAGGAGTCCGAAATTCTTTCAGATGCTGCACAAAGTTTATCAGTGCCCTTTGTCTTAAGGTATGACATTGCTAAAACTGTTGGTAATTGCCCCTTCAACTTCTGTGTACTGAATTCTATCTGACAAGCATTTTAGTGGCGTTAGCGAAAGACAAAGTATCCATTCTTAGAGTGTTGTTTTTTATTTATCATTATCCATCATGGCGGTAGTGTGACATCTCGCTAATGGATCTTCAGTTACTTAGTTACTTTCTTTTAGGTGTCCTTGATGTTTACCTTGTGTAGTGTGGATTTGTTCTGCTGCATTACTTCTTCGGATATAATGTCAATTGCTCTTAGTTGCCAGCTTCTTAGCCAGAACAACTGAACAAGTAAGACTATACTCTCGGATATTGATACCTGAATTCTTAATCCATTTGTCAAAGTCTATCTAGTAATACGATTTGAATCTTTGTGACCTGGTTTAAAATCTCGACTTATGCTGAGATTTCATTCTGCAATCAGAATGATGTTAGAGATATTGGAACGGCTAGAGGGGGGGTGAATAGCGTTTCGCCCGATCGTGGATGGAATTCGATCTCGTTCGTGTCTACAATTTCGTTAGCGCAGCGGAATATATATAATGATAAAAGCAATAACGAAATAGACACAACACAAGTCACAACAAGAGCATATAACGTGGTTCGGAACCGAACCGGTTCCTACTCCACGGATTGGGTTCGTACGAACCCTAGCGATGCCACAAACACCACTAACTAATAAAACTCCTTCTTGACACAAGTCAAGGGTGGAGAAACCCCTTACAAGTAATCTTACAACAATAAGATACAAATACAAGCAATTACAATAATGAATACGAAATCCAAGTAAAGAAAAGACTTTACAACACTTGTTTTGATTGCTTGAATGCTTGGTTGCTTGCTTGCACTTGGAGACCTGATTTGCACCAACAAATCGCCCCAATAGCCCTCAAGAACCGATCCCTTTTTCCTCCATCACGAGCTTCATATATAGCTTCAACCTGTGCTGGAAAAAGTCGATCAGTCGACTGATCGGGACCATCAGTCGACTGATGCCACTGTTGTCGTGAGACAACGGCTAGTTCCATGTTGGATAAGTCCAACGGAACTACCATCGATCGGCCCGATTGTGACCATCGATCGGGATGGAGTCCTCGCTCGACCGGTCAGTCTCGACTCCATTCGTGGCCGAATTCTCGAGCACGATCGGTGATCACCGCGATCGATCAGCTCGGCTCATCGATCGGCCCCGACCTATGGCGTCATTGCTAAACATAACCGCGATCGAACCCTAGTTGACTCGGTCCGGTCGCCGCATGGCACGCGGTCGTGGCGCACCTCAACGTGAGGTTTTAACTCAAGTATTGTTCCCCCATACTTGCTAGACCACCCTTAGCCTAGACCTAAGCCTTCTAGCCACCTCCATCGACCTTACGCCTCTCGGATCCTCCAAGTCATCCATGACTTGTTCGTCATCCATAGCGCCGGATGCTTAAATCGGCTATATGCGTACTAGCGGTGTCTACATCGCCTTGAGCACACGTTGGACTTCTGTGCAAGACTCGCTTGGACTTTCTGCCGCCGACCATTGGACTTATCTTTGCCAGAGACTACCGCTTGGACTTTCGCCGATATTAATCCTTGGACTTGAATGCGACCCGTTGGACTTTCCATGCGAGACCATGCTTGGACTTTCCTTGCCTCATGTTGGACTTTCCGTTTACAGACCCGTACTTGGACTTTCCTTGGCAATTATATTGTCGTATGTTTTTAATCGAAACATCAAAACACATGAAAACATCACTCGAGCCAAACTCGAGTCACGGTGTCGTGACTGGGCGATTGCAACAATCTCTTTTGATGTTTGACAAAACCAGACAAATAATTGAGTTAGAATACTAACTCGATCCTTTACCAATTATCCCAATTGGTAAATACTCTCGAATGTTTTCCCCACATTCTCCCCTTTTTGACTAACGTGAGTTGTCTCCCCAAGATTGATGTCTCGTATCCCGATGAGATCTTACAATCTCCCCTTGGTCGAAAATACTTAGGATACCCTCTTCCCGGTGTAGTCCGATATCACTCGAGAGAGGCAATCCTATTTACTCTCCCGATTTCAGGTGGGTCTCTCAAAAGTCCCGTGAATTCCCGATTGATGTCGTATTCTCCCAATAACTTCTCCTTTTCGAGGGAAAAACACATCCATCGTTCGAGATGGATACCTCCTAAAGGCTTGCTCCCCTTGGCCGTTGCACCAATGATGTCCTTGGGAAGTCACTAAGCGATAGAATTCTAAACCATCAAAATTAAGGTTAGAAATTGAAATTGAACTTTCCAACACCTTAAGATTGATACTGAAACCCCAATACTTCTCATAATCCATATCCGATGGATTTACA
Source organism: Wurfbainia villosa (assembly GCA_025175895.1). NCBI lineage: Eukaryota > Viridiplantae > Streptophyta > Magnoliopsida > Zingiberales > Zingiberaceae > Wurfbainia > Wurfbainia villosa. The sequence goes on along the minus strand of JAKLTH010000237.1, from coordinate 4,257,666 downwards.
CCCTATAATGCTTCCCAAAGCATATCCTAGGGTTAGGAGTGATTAGGGACCATGTAATCAGTGAAATCGGGTTAAACAACCTTATTTACGAAATCGGGCTACCGATCGAGTGATTCGAAATCGATCATTTGGAACCTCCATCGATCATTGCCACCAGGCGATCGTGATAACCTAATCCGATTTTGATTATCGAAATGAGTTTTGAAAAATCATAACTAATTATACGTATATCGAAAAATCACGAAATTTGATACGTATAATACTTATGACTAATACAATGGGTGAAAAATGTTTGGAAATTATTTTACCCATTAAATAGTGAAATTGGTACAAAGTTCAAAACCATTGAAATTTTCAATGTTTTGGCCCTACTTTGTATCAACTTTATTTGATTGCTATCAAAAGATAGACTTCACCAAGGTTTTTCAAAATGATTTTAAAATGTTTTAAAATTTTTATTTTGGATCATATTCCTTGGGCTCTATGTACATGACTTGTACACATGCTCTCCCAATGATCCACATTTGAAATTAGATGAGTGTTAGTTCATCTAGATGCAAAAACTATGCACCTTGAACTTAACTCATATCCTAGCATCTCACATGTATCTAGGGTGTATAAATACACATACATGTCAATTAGATGTGAGATGTGGGTTTTGTTCATTTAATCTAGGGTTTCATGCATTTTTCTAAGGCAACCCTACTTGATTCCCTTATAAATGGGACTCCAAGTCATGCCATTGTCCTTAAATCAATTTCAATCAAATTATCTTAAATGCATGAGTGATTATGGCATTTGAGATGATATAGATAAACACATGCTCATAATCATGATGTCATGGCATAAGATGAAATCTAAAAACACATGACATTTAAAGTCTTAATCCTAAACATGTTCATGACATATAGAATGATTAAAAATAAGCATAATGTCATGGCATGTTATATGGCAAACAAAGCATGACATATAAAATATATAGGTATGGTAATACCTAAATTTTAATATTAATTGTCATTTGATATAATTAAGTATATTTTGCCATATTAACCTAAAGTTTCCCAAGTGTGCCAAAAACCCAAAATGGCACACTACGACCTCTAAACCTAAATTGTGCCAATTTGACCATTTTATCAAGCTTCTCAAATAATATTGGCATACCCTAAAATCTTTTAGGATGATAATTCAAATCTATTTCCAAAGTATCCATAACCTTGAAAATAACCTAAAGTGTCACCTTTGCCATGGTTGAGTTAACTACTCATCCATTTAAGGTTGGCACACCCTAACCCATCTAGCGTGAATCAATCACGCTCTTAGGAACCCAAAACCGATTTGAGCTCCTAGAGTTAATTAGGTATTCCTTAGGGATAACCTCCCTAGATACCTTCCTAATGACCCTCCTAGGCTTATTAGCCTTGGTCATTTTGGTCTTGCCTAGGTTAACCTTAGGGATTGCCTCCCTAACAACCTTCTTAGTGGTCATCCTAGGTTTCTTCGAAACCTTGGCCATTAGGCACAAACCTTAGTCAACTCTAGGAATGACTTTCCCATTGACCTTGGTCTTTCTAGACCTAGTTAGTGTCCCATAGTCGAATGGAACACTATGGTAGGTCACCTTGGACTTAGGTTTGTGACCCAAACCATTCTTGCCCTTGGTTGACTTTTGACTCTTAGGTCCTAGAGTTTGACAATTTGACCTTTGAAATTGATTTTGTATCTTGTTTAGGGTCTTTTCCAATGTCTCAAGCCTTGACCTCAAGGCTTAGTTCTCTAATTCTAATTGCCCAATTTTAGAATTTTTATTTAAATCTTGGGCATTGGACTTTCTTGGCATATGCCTAGTCCATTTTGGATTAAAAACTAGATGTTCTTGTATTTTCTTAATAGATTCCCTAGGTATTGTTTTTCTAGGGACATTAGTCCCAAATTTCTCTTTATTCTTAAGGTGAACCTTCTTAGCTCCTAAGCAAATATGTTTGTTATTTCTAGCATGCTCTTTATGATACATAACAAAATTACTAAAATTAGTTCTAGCATGCTTTTTAATGTTTAAATTAGACGGAGCATTATTTAAATATACCTTAGGGTTTGTCTTAGTGGCTCCCCCTACTTGTGATGCTCCCCTTTGCCCCTTCTTCTTCTTCTTTGGGCATTGACTCCGGTAATGACCCGATAGTCGGCATTTGAAGCAAATGACATGCTCCTTGCTCTTTTGACTTGGAGAACCGGCGTCCGTTGACTTTTGTTGACTTTTAGACGCCGGAGGAGCTTTCTTGATCCTCTTTGGGCATTTGCTCTTGTAATGCCCATACTCCCTACACTCAAAGCACATAATATGATTTTTATTTGAAAGTAAAGTGTTTGAGTTACCTAAGGTGGTGGTAGGTGTCGGAGTTAAATTTTGAGCTTCCTCATCTTGATCGGATGTTGAAAGCTCTTCTTGAGGTTGCTCCGGTGTAGAGGATGGTCTCTCCTCCTCAATCCTAGAAGTAGATGCTTCTTCCACCTCTTCTACTTCTTCTTTCTCCGATTCGGAAGTTGACTCCATCTCAACTTCCGATTCCTCACTTTCACTTGAGGATGAACTCTTCTCATGGAATCTTGCCAATTTCCTCCATAGCTCCTTGGCATACATGTAATCTCCTAGCTTGCACAAAATATCACTAGGAATTAAATCTTCCAAAAGTTTCGTTACCTTAACTTCGGTCTTGAGCTTTTGACGTTGCTCTTGGGTCCACTTTTTCAATTTTAGGACATTTCCCTTCTTATCCCTAGGGGGTTCAAGGCCTTCAACGAGGATGAACCAATCCTCTATGTTCATCATCAAGAATGTTTCCATTCTTGCTCTCCATGCCGGAAAATCTTCTGGATCATATGGAGGTGGAGTGTTGATTTCCCATCCAAGCTTGTCTTGGAATTCCATCTTCACCCTCTAGCCTTTTGCCTTAGCTCCCGGTTGTTAATCCGTAGAAGAGCCCCGGGCTCTGATACCACTTGTTAGAGATATTGGAACGGCTAGAGGGGGGGGGGGGTGAATAGCGTTTCGCCCGATCGTGGATGGAATTCGATCTCGTTCGTGTCTACAATTGACCCTCCTAGGCTTATTAGCCTTGGTCATTTTGGTCTTGCCTAGGTTAACCTTAGGGATTGCCTCCCTAACAACCTTCTTAGTGGCCATCCTAGGTTTCTTCGAAACCTTGGCCATTAGGCACAAACCTTGGTCAACTCTAGGAATGACTTTCCCATTGACCTTGGTCTTTCTAGACCTAGTTAGTGTCCCATAGTCGAATGGAACACTATGGTAGGTCATCTTGGACTTAGGTTTGTGACCCAAACCATTCTTGCCCTTGGTTGACTTTTGACTCTTAGGTCCTAGAGTTTGACAATTTGACCCTTGAAATTGATTTTGTATCTTGTTTAGGGTTTTTTCCAATGTCTCAAGCCTTGACCTCAAGGCTTAGTTCTCTAATTCTAATTGCCCAATTTTAGAATTTTTATTTAAATCTTGGGCATTGGACTTTCTTGGCATATGCCTAGTTCATTTTGGATTAAAAACTAGATGTTCTTGTATTTTCTTAATAGATTCCCTAGGTATTGTTTTTCTAGGGACATTAGTCCCAAATTTCTCCTTATTCTTAAGGTGAACATTCTTAGCTCCTAAGCAAATATGTTTGTTATTTCTAGCATGCTCTTTATGATACATAACAAAATTACTAAAATTAGTTCTAGCATGCTTTTTAATGTTTAAATTAGACGGAGCATTATTTAAATATACCTTAGGGTTTGCCTTAGTGGCTCCCCTACTTGTGATGCTCCCTTTGCCCTTCTTCTTCTTCTTTGGGCATTGACTCGTGAATGACCCGGTGAGTCGACATTTGAAGCAAATGACATGCTCCTTGCTCTTTTGACTTGGAGAACCGTCAGTTGACTTTTGTTGACTTTTAGGCCAGGAGCTTTCTTGATCATCTTTGGGCATTTGCTCTTGTAATGCCCATATACTCCTACACTCAAGCACGTAATATGATTTTTATTTGAAAGTAAAGTGTTTGAGTTACCTAAGGTGGTGGTAGGTCGGAGTTGAATTTTGAGCTTCCTCGTCTTGATCGGATGTTGAAAGCTCTTCTTGAGGTTGCTCGGTGTAGAGGATGGTCTCTCCTCCTCAATCCTAGAAGTAGATGCTTCTTCCACCTCTTCTACTTCTTCTTTCTCATTCGGAAGTTGACTCCATCTCGACTTCCGATTCACTTTCTCCTCATGGAATCTTGCGATTTCCTCCATGGCTCCTTGGCATACATGTAATCCCTAGCTTGCACAAAATATCACTAGGAATTAAATCTTCCAAAAGTTTGTTACCTTAACCCGGTCTTGAGCTTTTGGCGTTGCTCTTGGTCCACTTTTTCAATTTTAGGACATTTCCTTCTTATCCCTAGGGGTTGAGGCCTTGGCGAGGATGAACGATCCTCTATATTAAATCATCAAGAATGTTTCCATTCTTGCTCTCAATCTTAGGAAAATCTTGGATCGTATGGAGGTGGTGTGTTGATTTCCCGTCAGCTTGTCTTGGAATTCCATCTTCACCCTCTAGCCTTTTGCCTTAGCTCCGGTTGTTAATCCGTAGAAGAGCCCTGTCGATACCACTTGTTAGAGATATTGGAGCGGCAGAGGGGGTGAATAGCGTTCGCCGATCGTGGATGGAATTCGATCTCGTTCTGTCTCAATTTCGTTAGCAACGGAATATATATAATGATAAAAGCAATAACGAAATGGACACAACACAAGTCACAACAAGAGCGTATATCGCGTGGTTGAACCGTTACTCTCCGCGGATTGGGTTCGTCACGAACCCTAGCGATGCCAACACCACTAACTAATAAAACTCCTTGACACAGTCAAGGGTGGAAACCCTTACAAGTAATCTTACAATAATAAGATACAAATACAAGCAATTCTGATAATGAATCGAAATCCAAGTAAAGAAAAGACTTTACAACACTTGTTTTGATTGCTTGAATGCTTGGTTGCTTGCTTGCACTTGAGACCTGATTTGCACCAACAAATCGCCTGATAGCCCTCGAGAACCGATCCCTTTTCCTCCATCACGAGCTCCATATAGCTTCAACTGTCTTTGGAAAAGTCGATCGATCGATCGGGACCATCACCGATCGATGCCACTTTGTTGTCGTGAGACAACGGCTAGTTCCACGTTGGATAAGTCCAGCGGAACTACCATCGATCGGCCCGATGGAGTCCTCACTGACTCGACCGAGTCTCGACTCCATTCTCGTGGCCGAATTCTCGAGCACCGGTCGATCGATCACACGATCATCGGATCATTGAGCCATCGACCGACCGCCAACCTATGGCGTCATCGCTAGGCCATAACCCGATCGAACCCTAGTTGACTCGGTCGATCGCCACATGGCACCGGTCGACCGGCACACCTCAAACATGAGGTTTTAACTCAGTATGGTTCCCCATACTGCTGACCACCCTTAGCTGACTAAGCCTTCTAGCCACCTCCATCACCTTACGCCTCTCGGATCCTCCAAGTCATCCATGACTTGTTCATCCATCGCGCTAGCCTTGTGCTGCTTCGGCTTATGCTAACGGTGTCTACACCGCCAAGGCACATTGGACTTACGCCGCCAAGACTCCGCTTGGACTTTACGCCGCCAACCATTGGACTTATGCTGCCAAGACTACCGCTTGGACTTTACGCCGCCAATATTAATCCCCTTGGACTTCAAATGCCAACCCATGTTGGACTTTCCATGCCAAGACCATGCTTGGACTTTCCTTGCCAACTCATGTTGGACTTTCCATTTGCCAAGACCCATGCTTGGACTTTCCTTGACAATTATATTGTCATATGTTTTTGTCGAAACATCAAAACACATCAAAACATCACTCGAGCCAAACTCGAGTCCTGGTCAATCGTGACCTGGGCCGATTGCACCAACAAATGATACTATTCGGTACCGTATCATGTCATACTGATATAGTTTCTATACTTTTTTTATTTTTTTAAATATTAATGTATATTAAGTAAAAAATATTTCTATTAATATTTAATTGTTTTAAATGCTTATTATTTGTTTTATTTTAGGTGATTATTGTTGAGTTAATACTTCGATATCTTCTTTTGAGATGTTTGATATCTATTAAACAAAAATTCTTTATCATTAATTTTTGTTGCCTTTTTTTAGGAATATGTCTCTTCTATTTTTAGTATTTTTAAAAAGGTAATTTTTTTTGAAGGGTTTTTTTTAATTGTCCATGTAAAAAATGAAAGAGAGAGAAATTAATGAAGAAAAAAAGTCAATGTGTTTAATGCGAAAAAAATAACAAAAGAAATTAATTAAAAGAGAATGAATTAGGGGGGGTGGAAGAAAGGAATAACAAAGGAATTAATAAAGGGTGGAAGTGGAAAATAACAAAAGAAATTAATAAAGGAGAGAGAAAGAATTAAGGGGTAAAAGAAGAAAGGAATAATAAAAAATATTAATAAAGGAACAAAGTTAAAGAATTAATATTTTTTTTCAAAAAATAACAAAAGAAACTAATAAAGAAAGAAAAAAAAATTAACTGAAAGAATGAATAACAAAAAAATTAATATAGGAAGAAAGAATGAGGCGCCCCGTGATCGCGAGGCCTCTAACGGGGCCTCGTGCGAGGTGCCCCTCGATTGCGAAGCCTCTTGAGAGGTGCCTTGCGACCACGAGCCTTCCCGCAAGGCTCTTATAGCCTCGTACATGGCACCTCGTAGCCACGAAGGCCTCTCTGGACCTCGCACAAGGCGCCCCACAGATGGAGGCCTCTCTTGCGTGGCTTCATGTGAGGTGTCCCATAGTTATGTGTCAACATCCATATCATGCCAGTCAACAAACAAAATAAAAATTTTCCAATCCGTATGGTACAATATTTGAAACCATGCTTTTTTGTATGATTTTATTTTTTAAAACTTTTGTTTTTGGTTATTTTCTCAATTAATTGGATTTTGTAGACCTGTTGTTGACATGACATTTGTACTAATAAGAAAAATTAGGTTGAGTGGCTTCGTGTCTGTGAGAGTAAGAATAAAAGCTCCAAACTTAGGTGGTTACTGTTGCATGGGGAGGAAGGGGATTTTGAATTTTGATGGTGATGCTCGAGGTGGTAGAGTGGACTGCCCGCATTCCTAGGAAAGGTAAATGATCCTGCCTAGGAGGGGAAAGTGAGAGAACAACATTAAGAGGAAGGGGACTAGGAATTAGAGTTATAAAAGCTAAATTCTACTACAAGTTATTAGTTAAAGGTATATCATTTGAGTTATTAGTTATATAATAAACTATTTTGGGTGAGTATGATTTTTATGATACTGTTGGATTAATAATTATTTTTAGTTGGGTAGATGAATTTTGAGAATTTGAAGACATTTATGGTAGAACATTTCATCTACATTTCAGATGAAGTGCCCTTTTGATATTTTTTCCTTACACTTCATGCTTGAATCTATTATCATTGTCTTAAAAATTTTGTTTGTTTCTTATGATTTCGGACTGTATTTTGCTTATTAGTTTTGTTTATCAAGATTATCCTTTGATACACTTACTCCTTCAGGACGCCTCTGATGGCCGCAATGCATGAGGATGATTCGCCCGACTTGAGAGAAGTCGGAAGGATTCTTGAAGAACATCTGAAGGTAGACACCATCCTACTTAAATGTTTTTTTTTTTTGTTTTTCCAGTAGGATAAACCCTACTTGATTGTTCCCTTTCAAATCCATACGAGCCATTATTATTATTCACATCTTTCTCCATTCTCCCGGTGCGATCTTCGCCAGATGTATGGAGTTTCCATGAACACAAAACGGCTTATCGTCCATGTGTGTGATATCGTCACAAGACGAGCTGCCCGCCTCGCTGCAGCAGGCATAGTAGGCATATTGAAGAAGCTAGGACGCGATGGCAGCGGCGGGGTTGCGAGTGGAAGAACCAAGGGCAAGCCAAGGAGAACGGTGGTGGCGGTCGAAGGTGGCCTCTACACCAGGTACTCGATGTTCAGGGAGTACCTGAATGAAGCAGTGAGGGAGATTCTAGGGGAGGAAGTGGCCAGGTATGTGCTGCTCAGGAGGTGTGTGGATGGTTCAGGAATTGGAGCTGCTCTTATTGCTGCAACATATTCATCAGCAAATAGATAAAAAGAAAAAGAAAAAAAAAAAGAGAAAAAGCTTTTCTATAGAAATGTATCTTCTGTGTAAAATGTAAAGAAATTAGTTGATAATGTATATAAAATCATGTTGTGCAGTTGTTTTTTCCCCTCCTTTTTGAGTTTTCTAGTGGGTGATTTTATTTGAGCGAAAACAATCTAAAAAGATTCAAATTTTGTAAGCGCATAGACGCTGACATTTTAGCCATTTAATTAATCTCAAGAAGTAGACGAATGAAAGAGTTGCCACGTGTCAAACATGTATCTAACCCAGTTCTGTCATCTATTAAAATATTATACTCTCTCATTATGAAAATCTAATAATGCAAAAAATATATATATCATTTATTAAAATTGTATATTAATTTTGATAATTATTTATTTCTTCGATCTTTATTTTTCTTTTATATCTTCATTATATTTTCTTGAGAATTGCTTGTATTAAATATGCTAAGTGAGCAAGGATTAATTCTTATATTCATGAAAATGTTTGCTTTTTCACTGTGTTAAATATCGATACGATCAAATATTGATCATGATTTATCTCCCTTCTTCTATTTGTAGAGTCGATGATGAGAGACATCGAAGTGAACACATCACCCTTTGTATCAAATTAAACATGTTGATATTCTCTTGGCATACTAAAACATTTGATAAATATGTTTAAGAATCAATAAAATCAAACATAATTGAATTTAAAAAAATTTCATCTAAATATTTTCTCATGTAATTTAAGGCGGTGATAATATTTGTTAAAATAGAGTTCAGAAGAAGAAGATAAAACAATTATAAGATTATGGTAAAAGTTTACCGTATCACAATGTCCAAGCTGAAAAAGTGGCTTTAAAACCTTTTTTGTCCTTCGCATTATATTAGATATTTGTTAATATAAAATTAATTTTTCTATTTTATTCTCATGTACGTGCAAAATCACCACATTTAAAAAAAAAAATTATATCAGTAGCCATTCTCCCCAGGAAGTAAACCAGAATTATTCAAATTGAATTACAAAATGTATAAAACTACAAACAGTAGCTCAATGGGCAAGAATTACATAATTAATTGAATTTTTCTTTTCAGTTGATTGAAAAATTATTTATTGTGATGAGATTTCCCAAGTCATACTCCTCCAAAATGATATTACAGTAACCAAAACAAGCTCAATGGGTTAAAGAGAAATGCAAGTGTTAGAAGGATTTTAGTCTTGTTTCCCAAATCATTTTTTCAAAAGCTTCAACACATCGCCCACCAGATGCAATGAACCTGTGACTAGAACCTACAAAAATGAAGAACAAAAAAAAAAAAGAAATTGAGAAATGTTTCCTGTCAGAATAAACAAAACCATGTTCTCAAATTCAAATAAGTTGAGCAAATCTACTCCAATATTTCACCAAATTATTTTCGTAAATCTCTTAGATTGTTTACATCTGTTTAGAGAGATTCTTAGGAATGAAAATATAGTCCATTTTACTCCATTCTATGAACCTGGTTACCGAATCCATATTCTTATTCCTTTCTCTGTTGTTTCCATTAACCGAACTTTGTGACCATCTATATTTTCGTTAAGATGAGGGGTTTTTTTTTTTTTTGCCCCATGAGTGTGGTGCATTGGTAAGTGACTGAATAAACTTGCACAATGGACAAGGATCGATTCCGAAGACGATCTAAAATACTACTCCATGCTCAGATGACTACTCATTGTCTTATCAATCGCGTCCACGGACATAACTCTTCCGTGATTTATTCCCTCTTGAATCCTAGGAGGCCGGAGTGAAAGGACCGCTAGATTGACGGTTCCAAACTTTTGCACAAAAGTTAAGATGAAGTTTATCCGTGCATTTTAAACATTATATGTAACATGTTCTGGACTTACCTGAAGCGAAAGCATGGGATTTTCCTTCGCGTAGTCTCTCAAACATTTTATAGCCAATGGTAAGGATGGTATCACGGCGCTGCAAGAAAGATCTTTAAAAACATCACCACACTTTTCCGTGGCTTCTCTAGTATGAAACTCATGATCTGGTGATTTATCGAGATGCTGCTTGCTGGATCCATTTCCGTTGCTAAAATCTGACAAGATGTAGAAAAGCAATACAAGATAAAGACAAATTGATTAACGGCGCAAGATGGAAACTGAGAATCTGTGCTTGCTTGCTATTATTTGTACAAGATATATGATCCTGCAGCATAAAATTTGACCAAAAACAAAATGAAAAGACCACCTGACCATGTTTATTGTTGTCTTACTTGTTCCACTTTACTGGAGCAATTTGATTGGATAACCAAAAAGCTTTAGTGCAACGATAAAATTACTGTTTTGGGACCTAAAGATTACAGGTTTTCTGAAAATAGTCTCTTGTAAAAAAAAAAAAAAAGACTGCGTATAATAAATTCTTCTCGAGATTTCATATGACGGGAGCTTCGTGTACTGGACTGCCCTTTTAATCAAAAAGAAGAAACTGTTATGAAGGTTCATCTGAGACTGGTAGTGTTTGAGCCAGCATGCAGTGCGTACTAATATACAGTATCACCCTAGGCATAAATCTACAATCCATATGGTCGGATTAGAATGTCTTGAGATTATATGTTGCCTCAGAATGAGAACATTAATTAAATCTAAATTGAGTAAAACATGAATGAAATAACACAATGGTCGTCTCGATATCTTTGCTATCTTGCGAAGTTGGGGGTATGTGATGTTTTCAGGCAAAGACCGGCATGTGAACAACAAAATTCCAAATGGTCCCTTTTTGTACTGCTTGAATAACCATTCCTCAGGATTAGTGTGAACAATTCAGGACTTCCCAGCCAGTAGCCCTTTATGCATAAAAATGTGTCATGATGGATGACAATAAAAATGGAAAATAAACAAGACGCTAAAAATGCAATGGGAGATGTGAAATTATCGGCCAAAACGTAGAAGACTCTGGTATCTTTCATCCTGATGAAATGCATTGACAAGGTTTTTAAAATTTACATGGGTTTAATACGAGGAAAATCATGGTATGGTTGAAACTTGAAATAATTCAGATGACTAAAAATAAAGAAAGAAGATGGCAACTGTCTTGTTTAATTCACACTTCGTTCAATTTAAATTTAAACAGCAATCTCACTATTTTTGGAGGTAAAACATGTAAACTGCAATGCCAGCGACTGCCAACCAAGTAGGATGTTGTGGGACCAATACTTGCTGAATTTTGGTTCTATATGATGCACAATTTATACTGGATTGGTATCAGTACCATACCACAGTACCACAATCGCAAATTAGAAGGAAATAGAAGAAACAAGAGAATTGTGGTCTCATTTAATCCACACTTAAGTTTATAAACAGTCACTAATTTTGGAGGTAAAATTTAAAAACAGGGATGGCAGTGAGTATTAATCCGTACTGAGTTTTGGCACTATAAGATGCATGATGTGTAGATGATTGGTATCGGTATCATACCAAGATTGCAAACCTTTGTTAAATCTAATGAATTTACGACTAGTTTTTAGCTATATCGGATATCTAAAAACATAATGGCGAATACACAGTTTGATCGACAGATGACCAAATTTTCACACAATAAATATGAAAAAATAAAGGTCGACTATCACCTTTTTCATGGATTAGTTTCTCCCATGTTCTCTGGAGGATGAACTGCCATGATAAATTTGCAGGGAAATCAGGTACCACGATGGATGACCCAGAATCAACTCTATGATACACTGACAGGTTAGGCACAAATATGACTTTTGAGAAATGAACACCTGAGACAAAGAACGTTAAAAGAGAATCAGGAATGAGCAGAAATTCCTCAAGAAGTTCTCTTCCAAACAAATAAAGTGAGTAGAGACATTAAAGAATCCAATAGAAGGAACACTATGGATGGCACAATCATATACACATCATTTTATAATTCAGAGATGGACCATGATCTGTCAAAGCCAATTAGGACAAGTCAAAATTAATGTAAGCACACATACTCACAAACACTTGGGTAATGTTTCCTGTGATATTCTTCTGCCTCAGATTAGAAAACTAACCTATTAACTTTGTTATACTCAATAAACAACCTAAAATGCTTGAGCTCAAGCTAATATTGGTGATTCATGAGATAATATGCAACCCTGTTAGTCCCTGACTCTTGATGTGGGACTAACACAGGTGTCATAATGTCCCCCTACTTAATTCAAACTGGGACGTCACTCCCCACATGGGATTAACACCCATATCATAGTTCCAATAACAACAACAACAATAACAACCAAGTTTTATCCCACTAGATGGAGTCGGCTATATGGATCCTTCTACGTCATTGGGCTTTATCTCCTACCACATTATAGTTCCAACATGGATAAAAAAAAAACTCCTTCACTATGCTTTTCATATAATGCCTTGCATAGAACTTTAGTACAAAGATCAAGCTGTAGTTCTACAAAATACAAAAGGCAATAAATATATGATTGTTATTCAGCTAGCATCCATCATAATGTTATGTTATTCTACCAACCATGAAAAATATGAAAAAATTTCTTATGACAGGAAATTAATATCCTGCCAAAGAATATGATTTATGAGCATCAAGAACAGGAACAATGTCAGCTCAGATAACAAGAAGACAAATTTGATAAAACAGAAAAATTATCCTTTTTCCTCGCATTGCATAGTCGATACCATTTGAAGCACAAATGTCAATAAGTGGAGGAAGAAGAAGCTTAGGATCTCTCTTTTCCATGCAGTTAAACAAAAGAACCTGCAGAAACCAAACCAAATGCACCCAAATCAAAACTTTCAACTTATCCATCTCAATAGAAAAAAGAGGATAACTATAATATGTATAATCAATGACATTCACCTTCATTGTCGATCTCATAAATTCATTAGAACACTTGTTATTATGGAAACTGCTAATCACATGATCATTCATAAATTTAGTCAATGAACGCTCGGATGCCTTGATAGTGTTTGAGAACCACCTTGCACAAACTTCCATGCTTTCTGGACTATGTGCACCATCCAAGTAAATGATAAGATCACCAGAATTCTGATTTTTCTCAATAAAAGTTTGAGCTCGTCCACCAAGACTAGCAGTGGAAAGGCCTCTGAGAAATGCTTCTGGCAGTTCTTCTATTGGGTTACCCTAGTTAAAAATTTAATAAACCATCAAACAAATTTCTATAGCTTATCTGCCAAATCACAATAATATCTGAAAGCATATTTGATTCTCGAGGTGTAGAACTCTATCTTGCCGCTATACATTAAGAAATCAACATGAACCATGTCAATGCCATAGTAAAGACCATCCTCACGGAATTCTTTTTTTTTCCGTGATGAAAAAAATATATCACATCAGAGCATTCATCTGCTGAATCCTTTCTGATGTGTTGGGAATGGAACTCAAATACGTAATGGATATTAAATTTTAATACTCATGTCACTAATTGAGCTCACCTGAGGAACAAGTTCTCCATGCCCAGTTTTCTGAAGCCAATTTGTGCATAGTGCTACAGCAAGACCAGCATTTATGAATTGGTGATCTCCAGCTAATCCAAGTGCTAATCCTCTCATCATTTTTGGATCAAGGGGTGGAACAGTTGTTAGAGGAATCTGCACCGATGAGGAGCACTAGATCAGTCCTTTTCTCCATGGAAAATGTATAGACATTCAAATGGAAACAAGACTGCAAACTGCTCTATGATGCAATAAGATGTAAAGAACTAAAGATTTACTGCAATCAGGTGACTTTAATCTAATATCATTTGCTTCAGCCTAGAATTTTTACACTTTTCGATGAGTATGATTTTCCAAATGAATTATGTCTGAAAATTACCATCAACTCACTTGCCCTCTTCTCAAGTGCTAACTTTGCATCTGGATGTTGAAGTACTGTGAATGCAGAAACATTGGGCTTCATGTGGAAGATAATGTTTTAGCGAACTCTTGAAAAGATAAGTGTAATAGAATTATAAGTACACGACTGGTGAATATTATAATCTATTTGAAAATACTATCCTTTGACCAATTTCATATAGTAAATAGAGGAACTGTTACCTTGAATATCCCAGACTTTGAAGTAGCAATTTCCCCAATTGTATCACCTACATAGAAGTAATGGAAAAGATGAATAATGGAAAAATTATTAGGGTTATATTCCCATAATGGCCCCTTCTACCTATGTTCATTATTCATCAATGTAAAATTACACTTTAGACTTTGTATTATATGATATTTACAATGAGGTAGTATTTACAATTAGGTCCCTGATAATACAAAAAGAAAAACTTCCAATATAAAACATAAGAAACTCAACAATTGTTTATATTGACTGTAGCATTGACGACACAAAAATATATGAGATTCATGTCATGATAAATGAGTTCATCTGTAGGTGAACTGTTCAAAAGACTAACATACATCTGTTGAATTTGCTTCAGTAATCATTTGGCTGCTATGCAGTAGCCATTGACTTAGTTTTAGGCATAGATACCAATATGGAAAAAAAGATATCAGGGCTATTCATAGTCATTAGAGTCATGAGTTTCCACCCACCATGAATCCACAGAATTTTGCCAGAAATACAATAAATTGTCTTAAAACTAGAGCAGCCCAGTGACCAGGAAAGGGTCATATAACATTGGATCTATTATACGCAATTTTATCTTGCATTGCATGAAGCTATTTTCGCGATTTGAATCCGTGACCACAAGGTCATACAACAATTTAACTGTTGCTCCAAGGTTCCCCTTCAAATTGTCTTAAAACTAAAATCAACAAAAAATTAAATTGATTTGTTGGCAAAAGCCAACAAAGAGACTGAACAAAGAACTAAGACAACAGGGGTCTGAATACATAAAACTACCTAAATGTTCCCACACGTCAAACCTAATTTTTAGATTCAAAAGGGAACAAAAAAAAATGTGACAAAGACTAATTGAGTTATCATGGACAAATCCTTACCAAATGTCAATACAACATGTGTGTATCAGTCCAACAAAAAAGGTGAGAACCAAATCAAGTTTTTTGAAGTGGCACGTATCATGTACTTAAAAAGCAACATGTCATTTCAATTTTTTTTTTCAGGCACAACTAGATTTTCTAAATGATATAGTTGAACCAAGCAGATGAGTCAATACTAGCGTATCAAATCTCAAGCTGTGTTGGTTTGGCATAGGCACAATCCGTTCTGCTAGCTGACAAGTAAGACAAGTAAGAGAGACTTCTAATACCTCAATACACCAATGGATGAGCTCTTTTGAGCCTTCATCACAAGATCAGCCCAAGCCACAAGAAGCATCTTTTGCCTTCACCCCCCCCACCTCCTCTAAACACCTCAATTATGCAAGCTCAAGCCCCAAGAAGCATCTTCCACCTTCATCCTCCACCTCCTCCGAATACAAGCTCCTATTCATCCTCCTATCAGCTCCGCTCAAGCAACCCAAGCTACAAGGAGTGTCTTCCACCTTGGTCATCCAACTCCTCCCAATACAAGCCCATCTTCATTCTCCTATGATCTCCCGCCCAAGACACTGGAAATACAAGGAATGTATTCCACCTTCGTCATCCAACTCCTGATACAAGCCCCTCTTTATCCCTCTTGTGAGCTCTAGCATCTTCAGCTACACAAGCTCCTCTTCATCCTCCTCTCCTTCTTTTTCCCCTCCTTTTCCTCCTCCTTGGAGCAACCAATATCTGAATGAAACGGAATCATATTGTACAGAAATAGTATCATCTCAGTCTCTGATCAAAACTATGAAATGGATAGAAATTTTAAACCTATACAGTCGACACAAGTTGGGTAGATGTGTCTTATACCATTTGTGACCAATAAAGTGTTTCTTTTTTCAAAGTGTAGACATGGCCCTGTATGCACTGATTGTGCCTATCCCATCAGTTCCCATTCTCCACGGATGAATATGAATCCAAAAGCTTTTATCATTTTTGACTAAATTCGTCTTAAAGAAATCTTTTTTTAGTTTGTCGACAATATAGAGTTAATTACAAAAATCAAGACAAATAAACTTCGCTTGATGCATATTCCAACAAGCTAGCAACAAAAATGTCTCATGTGAGATAAAAATGTACCTAAGATCTCCATGTGATCCATTCCAATTGAGGTTATTCCACAGACAACGGGCTCCTTAACCTAAAATTATAGTTAAGTAGCTCAATGTTCAGAATAGATGAGAAGTTTAAAATGTTCATGAACAGAAATTAAAATTGATGCAGTATCATATTAAGAAATTATTCCAGGAGATCATTAGAAAATGTTCGTAGAAAAACTTCACGAGTAAATGGAGAAATATGTTTAATGCATGTCAAAGTAGAATATTATTCTCGTAATAATTTCCAATAAATCTTAACTTAATACTAAATATAGTATTTGTTTCTCAACTAATTATAATTGCATGAAAATTGAATTTTTAACTGCCACAGAAACAGTGCTGCACAGGTGAAGCTTATTTAAGCATTAAAAGTCAGGAATAAAAGTTTTGCAAGATGAATACACAAGGGGTATGATTAAACAAAAAGAACAAAAACAATATGGAAAAATACCACGTTTGTGGAGTCTAATTTTCCCCCAAGCCCTACTTCAATAACTGCGACATCAACCTGCAGTCCAACAGGTTCAGAAATAAACAAAGAAAAGAAGCAAATTAATGTATAAAAAAATGAATATTCTATCCAATCATGTAATATATATTAGTCACTGAAGGACATGTTTACTAACAATTACCAAACAGTTGGAAGAAATAATTTTTTCTTGAAAAAATTGGGAAACATAATAAACTTATTGCTTATGTAAGTTTAATCTGTCTTGTGCATAGTTAACCCAAAAGGAAAAGAAATTATAACCTTTTCTGAGACAAATATCTTAAATGCCAGCACCGTCAAGAACTGAAATAATGGAGGCATAGGCAAATTCTCATCTACATTCTCCTACAAAAGAAAATAACCTTTGATAAGCATCTTTTACTGATTAATTCAGTAGTTGTATACATGATTTTCATCTACCATAAGGATGAAGGAATATCCATCTCAAATAATGGTTCTTTGAGTCAAAAGTACAATATCAGCAGTCTATGAAATTATTCTCAGGATAATATATGATAAGTAAGATGATCGTACATGATAAGAAAGATTCTCACTTTTGTATAATTCCACATCGCACCCAGAAGGTTCCACCATCAAGAAAATGTTAGAGAATTAATTTTTTACCCACAAATATTCAATGCATTTGTGTTTTTACGCTTTGAAGCTTTCTTTTGTGTGACCTCTGTATCACACCCAGAAGTTCCTTTGGTGTCTATAAAACTGAATGAATGAAGAGGCCCTCAAGTATATAGAGGTTGTATGAACAATTCATGGAACCCGAAACTGAAAAGTAGATAGGCATTGGACAGATTTGTTGTAAAGCAGTCAGAACACATTTCCCAGATTCTAAAGTAGGAGGGAATCACATTATAAGATCTTGTGAAACAGCTTCCAATCTAACCATTTCAGAATCATTTATCACATTTATCTCTTAAAAAAATGCGTTTCAAGTATCAAGATTCTTCCCTGGGTTAATAACACATTCCTTCTAATCCTTGAATATGGCATTTTAACAATAAATGAAGAAGACATGAACATTCTTTTTCAAAAAAGAAAACCATAAACAAACCTTCAATAGGTTCCAACAATCCCAGAAGTAATACAAAAATTTATCTTCTGAGATATCTAACCTGCATAGTTACACCCTGATAAGTCCCAACAGAACGACAACAATCTATATTAAGCATGATTATTAGAAGAAAGTGGTAACCATTGAGGCAAAATTGAGAATGCTATATTCATACGCCAAAAATAAATTCGAAACTTTTGGATTGTAATCTTTCAACCAAACTTATTGTGAAGCAGAAAGTCCTATATTTGATCCTACTGTCTGGTAATATAAAAGAATGCACCTCTGGTGATGTAGTACAAGTGTAGTAGCTTTTTACTAACAGGATTATCTTAGTTGCTGATTTAATATGGATTAATGGGTTTTTTTAGCAGGTAGTTCCTTTTTTGAACATCTGGGATCTGAGGCCTATGCACCTAAAGGTCGTATATCGTGTCTTATAGACGTATACTATGTTATATGATATATAAACTGAATTCCTCTTGTCCTTCTCATCCATCTGTCTCTCTCCTAACTTCCAGTTGTTTATCCTACAAGAAATGGTATTGGACACAACTGCTTTTTTGCATCCCGAGCATCACACAGCCTGCCCTCTTTGAAACCACTTTTCCTAGTAATACTAAACTTTAGTTAATCCAATTGGATGCCCTTGCCCACATTGGTGGATGGAACTGTTAGGGATATAATCATGGCTATGAGAATAATATAACTCAAAATTCATACAACCAAGAAATATGATAATAGGAATGGACTAAGAAATGTTCGGGATATGATCATGGGGTATACACTAAGATATGAAATATTTATCATACATATGCACTAAAATTAAAAAAAAAAAAGTGATGATTTGAGTTAATACAATTTGACAGAAATCTTATTTTATAGGGTCTTAAAAAAAATATGTCAGAAATTCATTTCCCATCACATCAACCCAAAATGACAATGAACATGAATTAATTGACTTAAAAGTCATGTCTTGTCAAAATAACTTTTCATTCCTCTCTTTTGTAGCATAGTTGTCGTCTATGCCTTTCTCTCAAAGTTAAATTTAATAGTGGAGGCAATGAACTTTTTATTTCAAAAGTATTTTATGATAACATCTCCTATTCCTCCTCCATTTCAATTCTTAGTAAAGTGAAATAAACAATAATTTATAAACATTAACTTGTGAACAATTTAAGATATTAACCTGTATATCTTTATCATGAATCAATATCAATTTACTTTACCTCTAATATTATGCTGTTAAATAGAACAATTAATTTTTTCAATCTGAACCTTATAACTCATGATTAAAAAATTTCCCAAAATCATTCACGATATGTTGACAATCTTGTTTGTTACAATTAAACGTAACCCATTAAATTTAACATGATGAAATGTAGATTAAACCCAAGCCATTATAAAAGGAGAAAGAACCAACGAATCTTTTGTAACATGATCGAACGGGAATAGGAGAAGATGGAATCTCATTGTCTACAATGATGCATAACGAATTTAATTAAGTGAAGATCGAGAATCATTGAGGAAGATGTAACCAAGAGTCAAGGGCATTTGACTAAAGAGGAAATCTTGTCACATGTAGAATCAAAGTCAACGATTGGGGAAAATCAATAGTGACTATGAAGAATTCTTGCCATGGCAAAGTTGTTGTCTCTATTAATGTAGCATTATCTTCATCTCCCACTCTTCCTCTCTTTAATTGTGTCAAACCCATGAAGACTCGTGCTTGTTGATGAGAATGAACTCAATGATCATTTTTTCCTATACGCAGCCAACCATGAAATGATTAGCAGATTTTTTTTGTTTCTTAAGAAATTGAAATAAAAATATTTTATAAATTTTAGAAGTGTACAATAGTTATCTTTTTCAGAATGAATATCATGCTCCATTTATCATTCTTATGCAATAAGATATAATATTACATCTATTTTACATATTTTAGGACATAAAAATCATTCCATGTAAGGTATGGATTTTTATTAACTTATTTTACAATTTCTATGCAAGTTTATATCACTAATAATATCTCGATCTCTTAATATGCAATCATGAAGATACTACCTAATAAATATAGTGGGCAGGCACATCCCCCTCCAATTACAATAAAAAGAAAGGATAAAAACAATATCAGAGTCCACTTACCCATTAATTCGAAATCTTTCTCTCACATCCATAAGATGAGGAGATGTGAAAAGTCCTGTTCGCAGACCACATTCACGTAAAATAGCTTCAGAAAATGTGCACGTTGAGCCCTGGAATTTTCAATCAATAAGAAAGGAACAAACAAGTTGTACCATTTCACTGAAAAAAACAATCAAGTAAAACATATATACAAGAGGGCATAAGCAACAACCAAGAAAGCAGAAAAACTCTTGTTTGACCAGAAAACATCATATTCACTAACTCTGCAGAAAATCTATGAGAGAATTTTCTAGGGTGTAAAAGAAGCATCAAACTGAAATAAATTCAACTCTTACTGCAAGCTAGCGCATAGAACTAGGAAGCAAGATAGTATAGTAATTGAGCATTCAAGATCAAATCCATGGATGTTTTTTCAATCTCAAAATTCAGAAAAGGAATCAGAATGATATCATGTATTCAAGGAAAGAATTTTAAGAAAGGCTGTTTGGGTTAGTATCCCAAGTAATTTAAATGATTCATTTTGTCCAATCCATCCGTAAATATTATTTTTCTGGCTATAGTCATCTCGGTCCTTATTTCAATTTTTTCTTCATTTCACGATGCCAGCACAGCTGTATCAATTTGCTGGATGCATATAATACACAATACAGTATTAAAAACAAGCAAAGGAGGTCCAAATTTGCAAAGTCTTGGTGGCTCATGACTTGGTGTGTTTTTGTCTCAGCAAATGCAAAGTTTATGCCATTAATGAAATCACCAATGGCATAGGATATAAATCAAAATTCTACCACTTCAAATTCCTCACTCTATCCTAGCATAAAAACAAGACAAAATAGTCCTTGGCCCCTCAAATTATTGTCATCATTCCAAACCAGATTTGCTTTTGAAAGAACTAAAGAATTAAGCAAAATGTATTTGGCTTTTCTCTAAAAGGTGAGGGGGGTGATCGACAATAGATTATACTTGGCAAATTTTTGTATTGCTCATGGATAAGTGCCTACTCAATTATCAATATATTGTAAATTGAAAGAATAATCAATTATCACACCTAAATTGTAACCAAGTGAAACAATTTTCAAAATAGTAGAACCTGAAATTTGCAACGGATGTAAGAAAAAAGAACAAAAAACCAAATAATCACCTTTCCTTTTGTTCCACCAATGTGGATAATGTTAAGTTGAATTAAGTTCTTCTCCACACCTATTATCTGCAGAAAAAGGAAAGAAATAGTATAAATTTGAGGAAGTTATCTGCAAAAATTGAATTGCAAGGAAGCAATAAAAGAAAGTACAAATACACCATGTAATCACAAAGCTATAAAGAAACCAAATCATACAAGTTAAAGAAGAAAGAAAGTGCTAAAGAGGGCCACTCATGGTGTACCTCCTTTGATGACTGTCCCTTCGCCAGGAGATGGTAATGTTCAACTTCGCCAGTCTTGTATTCCAATCTGAACCACACTAGAGTATCAACTATCCAATCCATCTTTCCAGCCATTAGTTTGAATGGACATAGCTAAGGTGACTGACATGTGTCACTAGTTCAAAAATCATATCCACCACAAATACCTGCATTTTCTAAAGAGACATTTCTTCACCTCCCCAAGTCACAGTCTCCGGTGCAGAATCTCTATTACTCTGCATAATCACTTCCACTACAGGCATCTCCATTGGATCAACTTCATCCCAAGCTATTGTACTCAATTATTCGCATCTCAAGATAGAGTAATTCGATGTCATTTGGCAAGGATCTACTGAAGGTACCTTATAGTGTAATTCTAATTTATAGACCCATCTATGACATCTCATGAACCTTCTAAAGTAGCAAAACTTGTAAACTTCTCATACTGTTTCCATGGTGCACCACAAATTTTAAAGGTTCCCTTCATCTAATCCACCACCCTGTTGAAACCTCCACTGCCGCCAACCGTCCTTGAGTTCATCATGTGCACTATTGACCATTATTTTTATCCTTCCATCCATGATGGCAATCCACACCCAATATTTTCAACATTGTTCTCTAGTTGTTCTTCATAAGTGTGACTTCATCCATCAGTCAAGAGCTCATATTTTCCATTGACCTCGTCTTTCTTTCCTCACACCATTAACACTGTCAAAGAATATTAGGTTTATGAGTTCTAAATCAATCCGGTGCATGAAGCTCCCGCCACGCGGGGTACCGGAGAAGGAATCCATTGTACGCAGCCTTACCTTGCTTTTTTTGCAAGAGGTTGTTTCCAGGATTTGAACCTATGACCTCTTGGTCACAAGGCAACAACTTTACCGTTGTGTCAAGGCTCCCTTCTAGGTTTTATGAGTTCTAGATTTTAAAAAAAATAGATGTTTTTAAGTTGGGGTCAATGTTACACTATGTAATACTTTATTATACTTATTCAATACAATATTTTCTTTTCCCAAAATTTAACAAGGTATCAGACCTATCCTTTTTGGTTTATCGATTTCCAAAAGGGAATTCCCCCTTAGGGAGAGGTTAGTGACTTGGCACAACCTCCCTCCTCATCCACCTTTTCTTTCTCTCTCCTCCTCCTTGAATTTGTGAAACCTCCTCTTGTTCAAATTGTAGACTTGGCAAAATCAGCTTTGCCCATCTCTCCCACTCCACATGTGAGCCCTATCTCCGGCTTTGCACGTGACACAACGACACTGAACTACATTCTTCTATCCCTAGATCATCCCTGCTACAATAATTTGATTTTCAAACTAAACTATTTCAGTTTGGTTTTGATTTTATCACCAAATAGATAAACTGAACCATATCACCCTAACAAGTATTATCTTTTCATTTCATAATAGTCATGCCTTAGTTCACCACTAACCAGTTTACGTAACACGCTGAAAAAAAATTGTTGGCAAAATAGTCACAGATGATTATAGCAACAACTACAATGGAAAAACAAGCAAAAGGCTTTGATCTCCTTATACAACAACAACCAAACATTTATTTGCTAAGTATAAGTCTGCTATATGGATCCTCCTACACTATTGGAACTCTGGTCTCCTTATATTATTCCTAAAAGTGATAACCTATGCGAGACAAAATGGTTCAGGCATAAACACGAATAATGTTTCTATAGTGCTCACTCAAGATTAACACAGATTCCATGAGTCATGCCATGGAATTTAATTATGGTGAAAGACCACAGTGTAGAAACTCACTTCTCATCTCATAATGCACAAGGGTGTGACATATCTGAACCAATGAAAAATGTTTACAGTATCTATGCTTACATGAATCATGTTGACTTGACATGGCCTAGTTCTTACAGAAATGATGAACCTTTTAACACTAAGCATTGCTTCTCACACTACCAGATCTGATTTAACAATATTTCTTGCATCATGTATTAACATTAACTATTGTTTTCATCAGCATCATTACTTCATGGAATGTCTTGTTCACAAACATTACAGGCAAAAAGAAAAACCCAAAGTGGTTGTTCCCCACCCAGGTTCAAGAATAAGGTGGAAAAGGTCTTACTAAGTAATTTAAGGTCAATTGTGTATGTATAGCATAGCCAATCCAACACAGGAGACAGAAGACAATGAGCTGTAATTCAATTGCTGAATACATTTACAAACTACAATATTTAGAATGAGATCAGCTCCAAATTACCTTTAAATAATCAAGCATTCTATCCAATTTTCCTTTTTGGGGTCTAACATTATGTTTGCGTCCACCAATTAGAGAGGAAAGGGCCTGCATTGCAGCCTCATATGAAGAGGAGAGAGCTAAGTCAGGTTCCTTTCCTAGAAGAACCCCATTGCTTCCCATATCTGTAAATAGATGAGCAACTGTTTAACCAACTCATAACATCTATTTGCACTTGCTAAGAGTGCATACCAATTCAGCCATCTAGTAAAAACATGTCATGGCATAAGCTAACATGATCTCACAAGGCCAATTAGTTTAACCTTGAATTAAACAGTTCAAACAAGAAAAATGCATCCTGTGATAGCTTACAAAGGAAAAATAATAATAATAATAATAATAATAATAAATTTGATTGGGGACCCAGCAATGCTACCTAAATTGTCATTTAGGCAATTAAGATAAGACAATGAAAGTATTTCACTGCATAAAAAATTAACTAAAAAGTAAAGAAGAAACTAGCAACCTGAAATGAACCTATATTTTTCTTCTCTAGTATATAAGCCTACAAGGGAAGTATATAGAAGTTTCGCATCGCCACCCAACTAAATCACATTAATGAGGGGCCTAAAAAATAATATATTAGCATTATCATATGATAACATAAATAAAGGATACTACAGGTAAGAAAATTAGGAAATAATTTGAATTTAGATTATAGTACAGTTATTTTGGCCAAGTTACTCATAAAATAATCTGAACAATGGTACTAATCATTTGAACAGAAATAACACCATCAATACAAATGAGTTTTTTTCTTTTATGCGCATTTATTGTTCCTTTCCCTCACATTCATCCATCCAGGAACATAAAGCCTCACCTACGCCTCCACTTCTGCAACAAAAATTAATCCTAAGAATCTATTAGCAGAATACACGTTTATGGAAACAACAGGCAACAATTTTCAATCTTGGCCCAAAAAAAGGAGCGCGCCAGTAAGAGGAAACCCAAACAAAAATATGATCAAGATGCGAACTTTTTCAGCCGAACTCATTAGCACCATTGCCTTGTTTAGTTGGATGGATGAATAGGAGGGAGAGGGAGAAGGAGAAGGGGAAAAGAAATAAAAATAACATATGGAGAGAAAAAGATGACTTTTTTTTATGAACAGTCATTGTTTCTTTCCCTCGGATTCATCCACCAGAATAAAGGGAACACAAAGCTGCAACTACGCCTCCACTTCTGCAACACTAAATTAAACCCTAACAATATGAAAACAATCTTCCTTCTTGAATTTTAGAAGAGGAGCGACCAAGTAAGAGGAAAACCAAAAATCGATACGATCAAGACTCAAGATGCAAAATTTTTCAGCCAAACTCAACGACGCCCGAGACTAGTTTAGACGGGTGGAGGAAAAGGAGGAAGGAGAGAAAAAAAATGAACAAAAATAATACATGCATAACAAAATTAATTTTCTTTATGTCCATATCTTTTTTTCCTTTCCCTTCTATTCATCCACCCGAGTAAAGCGAACATAAAGTGGCACATATACCTCCACTTCCACAACGGCAACTCAACCCTAACAAGCCGTGAACTTTAGGAGAGAAAGACCGGAAGAGGAGCGCGAGAATAAGAGTACCCAAAGTAGTTAATAGAACCACAATTAGAAATCCCTAGAAACGCCTTCTAGCAGTAAAGTAGGTTAACTAGCAGCGGTACCTGTGGGAAGAGGGGAGGGCGAGCGGAAGCAGACGGGGGCGAGGAAGGAGCGAGCTGCCAGGCGAAGGCGGCTGGGGAGCAGAGTGCGAACGGAAGAGGAGGTCAATCTCAACCCGAGACAAGTGGCGAGGTAGGTGTTGAAGATTTGTAGTGAGCTCGACGCGGTTGGTGGTGATCCAACGGAACGAGTAGCAGTATTTGCGGCAGCGAACGAAAGCAAAGCCATCGGACGAGGGCGAAGCGAAGTATCTCATAAAAGTTCGCAACGTGATCTCTGCTCATCGCCCACGTTGATTTATTCCATAAAAATACCCAACGAGCTGTGGGGCCCATAGAACGTT
The DNA here is from genome assembly GCA_025175895.1 of Wurfbainia villosa. Taxonomy (NCBI): domain Eukaryota; kingdom Viridiplantae; phylum Streptophyta; class Magnoliopsida; order Zingiberales; family Zingiberaceae; genus Wurfbainia; species Wurfbainia villosa. The sequence goes on along the minus strand of JAKLTH010000237.1, from coordinate 4,232,015 downwards.
AGGCTGCCAGCCAGCGAGCGAGGCGTGCGGTCCAGATTATTATTATTTTTTATTTAACAAATTTTTTTTCCCTTTAAAAGCATTATTTTTATTAATTTTTTTTAAAGAAAATGGATATAATTTTTACTATTTATCAAGTAGATTAATATTAATAATATTGATAAAGATGGTGTAAATTTAACAATACAATGGGAATAAGTTTAAAAATGATGTAAACTCTAGGAAATAAATGATACTATAAATTATATTTTTATAAATATTTTTCGATCAATTTGATATCCATATTTAACGAGAAAAGTAAAAAAAATGAGATGAACTCTTTGATAAATATAAAACTATAAAACTATGTTTGAACAATTCTAAATTTGAAATATATCCTTTGATAAATTATCATTTTTTTTCTATCCATCTTCGTATATTCACCTCTATTTTAATAACTTTATAATTAACATCTTCTCGAAAAAAAACCGATATAATATGAATAAAATTATAAAATAAAGATATAAATGAGAAACTGAATCTCCCACTATCGTTGAACTAGAGAATGTCAACTCATCCACCACAAAGAGCCTCGACATCTCAGTAGAAATCAAGGTTGAAGTTTTGGACCAAACACATGAATGCGAAACTATCGAGAAACAAATGCTCAAGTAATTGTGTGTCCATCTTCCGAGTCAATCCACAGGTGAATCTATTGTCAAACCGAACAGCCTCATGATCACCAAAACGAAGAAGAAATAATAACTCTAGTATCCTTTTGTGTAAAAATGGCTTTTTAGGCCAGTATACATTAACTGTGCAAAACAAGGAGGGAAACCTCTTGCACCTCAATCCTGTCCTGATCCAGATACTGACAAGAGCCCCTCTACATGTGACCACATAATTAATTCTGATCTCAACAATGGTTTTCATGTACACAGCAGCATCCTGAGATCCGATCGACAGACTAAAAAAGACATGGATCATTGCATTTGCTCGTAGAAAAGAACATAAGCCTGATCGTGCAGGACTTTGTTTGCAGTAACCGCTGTGACAGATGCATCGTCGTACCGAAGCCATACGCCACCATCATACCTTGCATCGGCAGTGTAATGGCCCTTTGTGGGTTCTCGCCCGTGGTGCGTTATAGTTGCCACAAGTTCGTATCTCCGCCGCTGCATAGAGAAAGAGGACTTTTATTGGTGAAGTTGGTTGAATCATAAGAACATTAACAGTCGCGGAAACAGGTGAGTAATGAGGGGAATCAGAAATAAACAGGAAATAAAATAAAATACCTCCGATGGGGAAACAAGTAGTTCACGTCCGATAACAAGCTCTAATGGGAAATGAACAGGTTTGAGCAATTTTGTGCTTCCGTTGCTTCCATAGCTGAACCTCTTCAAATGCAGTATCATTATCTTGGAGAGCTTTTGTATTTTCACTGATTTACTAGCATTTACAACTCCAGCCTGCACCGATCAGGAGAAAGCTCAGGAAAATGGAAAAGGCAATTGGGGATTAGATGAACTCAATTTGGACTTGTGAAGCAAAGATGCCAATCAAACTACTGACAATGAGGATAGGGATGATAATCAGTTGAAGAAACAGGAAATGCACAAGGAAAAGGAAGTTGATCAGGTAAATGTATGAGAAAAGAAACATCGGGAGTTTGGAAATTATTTTAAAAAATGAACAAAAAAAATGGAAGAATAAGTGTCAACTGCATGAAATATGGTGCTCTTTTCTTTGCAATAATAGAAACAAGACTGGAAATCTAATACGATATATTGACAAATACAAATTCCGGCGAGATAAAAAAAACAATAGATATGGGCAACTGTTATCACATCATGACTTGCCATTAAGAATTCAATCCTAAAATATTTTGTGATTTGCTTGTTCCTGTTCTTGTGATGTAGGTTCTTCCTCTATGTCACGATTTGATGTGTGCTTCCACATACCAAGATGTATTTCCTTTCAATGTAAAGTAATATAATATCAAACACAAAAAATGAAAGGTAAAGAAAAACAAAAGTGGTTTTCAGCACACCCAAAAATCTCTTAGTAACTTTATACACAAGCTAAAGCCAATTAAAACTTCAAAACCAATCTTTGCCAGCAAACTGAAGGTTAAAGAAAATAGAGAGTAAGCACAAATTGCAAAGTAGGCAAAGAACAAGGATTCTGATGTTAACACTAAAGTTTTAAGTTAGGGTTTTACTTTAATGTAAAATTTTATGCCGCGTATTCATGTGTCTATATCAACATTTAATTATCATCATTTATTTATGAAACGTAAATCCACCTAGGAGTGTGAATCATTGGAGCAACGAGATCTCAAAAATATAAATAACGACTTCTGACACATGGACTGAGATTCTCACCACCAATGATATGCAACGATATAGCATCAACACAAAATAAATACTAACCGTATATGTCCCGTGCTACCACATCAGTGTAGACAGTTAAAAGCGACTTGTAGTTCACAATTTTTTTATATATAGTTTACTATGTATATCATTCAATTATTCTCTTTAGAGTGTTCAGATTTAAGTCTTACTCTACGTTGAGTTCTCTCATTATAAAGTAGTTGTCACATTTAAAGTTTGGTTAATGTAAGGGACTAACAATATCATCGTTTGCGTTGACTTAACAGTACTTTAAATAAATACTTCAAAAGCTAGGTCATGACAAATAAAGCAAACAATGGAACAAACCAATCTCAAACACGGTCGTTGAATCAATTAACATTTAATTATCAATAGACAAGCAATCAAAGCCTGAGTTTCTATAAGCTTTCTACACCTTTTCACTCCAAATTTGAAATTCCAACTCCACAAGCCTATGAATAATTAGTCAATTAGTCTCTCTTCGTGTCACATCACTAAGTCTAGGGCTTTCTACCTTGTCGGAAGGGAAGAAGACCAATAATGACAGCAGCTCTAAGTCTAAAATCAGTTGGCGATAGCGACGCATCAATGCATCAATGCATCAACGATAGGTGAGAGGAAGAGAAACTGAGAGAGGGGAAGAGAGAAAAGAGAGAGGAGTTTGAGAGAGGGATGCTAGAGAGGAGAAGGAAAAGGGTCATCCCGGTAAGCTTTGGTCGGGCAACAATATAACGCAATGAAGAGGAAGGGAAGAAAGGTCAAGAGAAGAGCAAAGTGCGTGGAGAGAGGGAAAGAGGGGAATATATATGTAATTCCTACCCTATCAAAAATTACACTAAATCTAACCAAACATGACTAAGCTGAACTATCCCTGTATAGACTTGCTGAAACCTAAAGTGGCCAAAATGAATTCAAATCAAGCCTAATTGGAATCCACTTAACCTAGTCATCAAGCCTACCTGCTCAACTCAATCCTAATCCAACTGCAAACGAACAATCAAAACTCGAAATATTAGTTCGGTGCAGCTTAATTAGCTGTTAAAATTTAAAATTATATTATGTAAAATATATAAAATTAGAACAAAATTCAATATATACACCTTATCATTTGCAGAGTATTCTGGAATTAAATATATTTTATTACTTGCATAGGGAGTGTGTTTCTGGTACTCATAAACCTATCATGATTGATTTGTTGATGATATATAGAGGAGAGAAAACTAAATTGATGATGATATTGCAAGACATGCACAGTAGAATTTGTTTAACTTTTGATTTCTGCACTTGTACCAGCGGCATATTTTTCTCATTGCACATTATGTTAAATATTGGAATCTGCAAAAGAGGTTATTAAGGTTTTCTTATATGCCTGAGCACATATTGTCGTAACAATCCATATAAATAATCAAATCCTATAATACTTTGACAATTAACTCAAACTTCATTGGTCTTAACCATTTGGCTCCTTTTTTGTCAGGAATTCAAAAATATATATAAATATCAGGTTGTCGTCCATCATACCTTCACCCAAATTCAGTCTTTGTACTAAAAAACATTTGAACTCACTAATTCAACAAACAAATTTATACAAAAGGCTACAGGACATAAAAGTAAACCTTGCCATGTGATGCTTTATATCCTTCAAGAACTTCTGATGCAGAAAACAAATGTAGTGCATCCTCAATAGTTTGAACTGTGTCTGGGAAAATGTCAAGATGTAGCAAGAGGAATGGCTGAACTGTTGCTGAAGCTTTGTTGCCTGGAACAGATGCTTTAAGTCAAACAAATAGATTGGCAACAATAAAAGAAATCCAAATTCTCCATAAAAATTTTATTAAATTCCACATAGATGATACAGCACAAATAATGCAATTTTGTAAATGTTCTACAATATTCTCCATAGAAATTTCATTAAATCCCACATAGATGATACAGCACAAATAATGCAATTTTGTAAATGTTCTACAATATGGAATTTGTTTTTCTTTGTTACTTTTGACATGGAGAAAATAAAGAACTTTTGACTCTGAATTATTATTCAGCTTATCATTTCTTATATAAATATCTTCTATGCCAGAAAATAACTGGGTGTGGAAGCACAAACACAAAGAAAATTAATAAATAGCTTAAAAAAATGGTATACAGTAGTTACACTTATGTCAAATTGTGCAATAAGAAGATTCCAAGCATGAACATCAAGTTTAAACCTGGAACCCGGTAGTTTAGAGTTCAGCTTGCCATTCACAACCACCTATGTTCATGCAGAGAGCACCACTCCTAGGTTTTGATGTATGAGCTAAGGTTTAAAGTTAGAAAATACTTGTGAACTAATATGAATGTTAAGTGTGCAGACTTAACAGAAAATCCCTAGTAAGTCAGGTTAACCAAATACTAGGCAATGTGATGGAAGTTCTAATAGATCTGTAAACCATATACTAGGCAGAAGTCTTGACGGATCAGGAGGACCGGACACCAAGCATAAAGTCCAGATGGATCAGGAGAACTAAACATCTGATAGAAGTCCAATTGGGTCAAAAAGACTAGACAATTGGTGGAAAATCCAATTGGGTCAGAAAGACGATACAACTGACAGAAAATCCTGGTGAGTCAAGATCAGACGTCAAGCAAGAAAAGTCCAAATAAGTCAAGTAGACCAGATGCTTGACAGGTGAGCTCTTAAGGTTATGTTTGGTAGGTCATAATATAATCAAGTTTGTAATGTAATGCAAGGTAATCTTGATTACATTACTATGTTTGGTCAAAAAGTTATATGTAATCTTCGATTATTGTTTGATGTCCATTACAAGGACGACAGGGGTGGTTGGCGACAAGGGGTGGTCATCGAAGGCGACGGTGGCGATGGTGGCTGCTAAGCGGCGAGCTATGGGCGACAGGCGATGGGAGATTGTTGAGCGGCCAACAGCTACGAGCGATGGACGACGGTGGCGGGCGACGAAGGTGGCAGCCGATGGTGGGCAGCGGTTGGCTGCGGTCGGCGGCGGTGGCGCCTGCTGGTGATGGCAGCGGGTTGCAGGGCGGTCGGCGGGCGATGGTGGTGGCGGCGACGGTGGCAGGCGACGCTCAGCAACGATAGTCAGTGGTCGATGATGTCCAACAGGAGGCGACGACAGCAACGATCGACGTCAACTGCTATGCGTTCAACGCTTTTCAGATTATGACTTGGAATGTAATCGGATTACATAGGTTTTGTCTTGTAATGCAGATTACAAAACTTTAGAGTCTTTTGTAATCCAGATTACATTACATTACAATTTTAAAATGGTAACAAACAAAGTAATCAATCTTGTAATACAATCTGGATTACATTACAAGGTTGATTACTGCATACCAAATGTAGCATAAGTGGAGAGGTGAGATTGAAGCCTCAGTTAAAGACAAAGGTAGGCATCGATCCGCCGAAAGATTAGACTTGGACTCCAGAGTCAAGATCAGGCAGTATTACTACTATCAATATGTTTGCTTGTGCTAATTCTATGTTGGAGATTTCCAAGCGACAGGATAGGGTCTAGAGCCTCGGCGGTGCAAACGATTGGACCGAGTCCAAGCGCCTAGGATGCCAAGTTGGCAAGGCTAGTTAGAGACCACGTGACTTAGATGGCAAGTGCAAGCAAGTGCCTAGACTACGTCCAGGCGCTAAGGATCAGAAAATTCCCAAAAAGAGTCGATGCGGATAAGGGAGATTCGGAGTCGCCTGGACCAAGTCCAGGTGCCTGGAAAGGCCGAGTTGCCAATTCGACAGGCCAATGTGGAAGCATCTAGGAGGTGGTCCTGGCGCCTAGAAGAGGCCTATAAAAGTAGGACTGATGCATCTTCGAAAATATCTCATCTATTCATTCCTCAAGTGCTTCATCCTTGTTCGCGGTCCTCGAGAGCTTTGTTGTGCATTCCATCACTCTGCCGACACTCCGAGCTTCATCTTCCATCTATCGTGTCAATATAATTATTTATTTTAATTATTATTTTAATTCATGCTTGTACTTATATTTACAAGGGAAGGTAGGGTGTTACTTTACTCTCAAATCTTTGTAAGTGAATACCCTCCGAAGTCGAAAGTTTTTGAATCGGAAGGATCTTAGTGAATTGCCGACGAGGTGGGTTACAGGCCTGGGAGAAACAATCCGACTCGGACTGCGAACCAAGTAAAAACCTTTATTATCTTATTTATTTCCGCTGCAATTTACTTTGTTTTTAAAAGATAAAGAAATTTTTTTAAAAGTAATAAAGAAAATTTAATTCCGAGATTCAAACCCCCCCCCCCCTCTATCGGACACGATCGATCCTACAACAAATCTACATCATTAGCCATGACCTTACACACATTAGCTCAAAAGATGACCCTCATACATAAGCTCGTTTTCCAAGAATTGTGAAAAATGTATAGCACTTCCATAAATTTTAAAAAAAAAATCTCAAATCAAACTCTTATTAAAATCTAACATTTTTTTTCTTTTAAGAGTCAAATAAGCAATCTTTGTGCTCACCACAACTTTTTCAATCAAGAGATCTCTTCCCTTCTCATTTTGTCAATTCTACATAATTGGACTAAATTAACCATAAACTAGATCAGTCTATCTTACATAATTGGACTAAATTAACAATAAACTAGATCAGTCTATCTTCTTAATTGATGTATTCTTAAAGATACTGAGATGGTTTAACTAATAAATTAGGTTGGTCAGGTTGAGCTCGTTGAAGAATGAAGATAAAGCAGTATGCCATCACATGTGTATTCAAGTAATGCACTGGGCACCTGAAATACTGCATGCAAAAATGTGGCACTATAAAGACAGTTTTTGACACCGAGTAGATCGCTTAGAGATTATTGAGCTACTTCTTTGCTCTACAGTGACCACAATGAATAAATAAAAAGGACTGAGAAACTTGTAAGGAGAAATCACAAGAGACTCATTTAGTGACATCTCTCCTATGCATAAATGCCCTGAAACTTAGATTGAAATTGCAGACAAGAAACTCCTGCAATTAGGAAAAACTTCAATAGACAATCCATACGACGATAATCTTAGCATTTAAAATAAGTGAAATTAAGACTTTGAAAATACAGAAAACAGTTTCATGTTCTGAATGTTCTTAGTTCTTATCGTAGACAAAAAAAGAAGACAGATTCACATTAGCATAACCCATTTCAAAGGAACATATTCAATAAGCAACTTCTTACCTGTTGTCTTCACAAGACTCCTTAACTGACCCCCAAAAATTTCACTTAGCAGTGAAGGAACAAAATTCTGAGTTCTGGTGACTGCAGATTTGTTCTTTGGTCCAACAGTTTCCCAGCCATCTTCTTCAGTGGAAGAAACAATAGGTATCTTGCCCCCATTAGAATCTGATAAACAGCCATCAAGCTTCAACAATTCATCATGCATTTGATCCATGATAAAGCTCAAGAATTCCTGAGCATCTTCTTGTCTGCAAAAAATATGACTTCAGATGAGTCTACAGCGACAACAGGACTGAAGGGGCACTTAAACATTCTGGTGTAAATTGGTAACACAAATTGCATATTTAGAACTTAATGTTTGGAAAGTTTTCTTCTCGAGCAAAACTTAAAGCATTCATTCAAAACAGTTCAGTTGATTTATGTCATAGCATGAGATAGCAATTAGCTGATGGCATTAAGCTCCATGATAAATAAGGATATCTGTTATGCACATGACATGGAGGCTTTCATTGGCATGTTATTCTATTCTTTTTCACCTCTCTTTCAACCTCATAAATAAATATTATAAATATATCACTTACTAATTAACATAGTGTAATGAAGTGCAAAAAGGAAAACATATTAACTTTTTCCCTGCTCACCTTCACATTCTATCTAGGGTTCATCTTGCACCCCCAAAATATCTTAATTTTCAGATGCTGAAATTAGTACATGAGAAATAAAAAAATAGCTTTTAAAGTTGCAACATCACTATGTAACTTAAGAACTACTAGAATTTGAGATGAAGAAAATGACAAATAAATAGGAATTACAGATCTTTTGAAAAATAAAATTTATGCTTAAGAACACATGATATATCAAATCTATAAAAAAGGGTATATATGTTGGACAAGTTTTAAAATGCACCTATTTATCATTCTGAGATTTGCAACTGATAGCAATCTAATTCCTCCAGCAAGTATAATGCAATCTCAGCATTGTCTTCTAAATATTGAACAATCTAAAACATGGAACATAATAAAATTACACATAATTCTCTAAATAAAAGAGTGATAGTTGTTAATGATTCTTCCATCAATCAAACTAAAAGTAAAACACCAAATAATAGACAATAAAGAAAAATATTTATAATCCTTAAATAAGTCCTATGACATATAGGAACTATCTAGTTCGGCTTCAGCTAGATTCTACCAAATACCACAAATACCCATGCCACATCGTCTTTAGGCTGAAGAAAACACCAAGTGTACAAAAGATAGACATAATCAACTGCCTATTGGTTAAAGATCACTCTTTGAATAATTTTCAATTGAATATGTGAATAGCATGCAAAAAAGTTTTAACTAGTAATGTTTTGTCTTATAAGAGAATTTTGACATTCTTCAACATGTTATTTATAACAGAACAATGAGAAAAGTTAGACAAACAATGGATAGAAATAATACCTATGAAATTAATAAAATTAAAAAAGACCCAGAAAATGAGTGAGTTCACACCTATGCCTGCCAGATATTCCAGCTGGCAAGTCTGGAGTAAAGCCTTTCAAAACAGCATCAAACATAGTTGGACTAAAAGGCTTCCCAGTCTCGATAACACTCTTTCCATCATTAGTCAGTCTTGAATCATTAGGCACATCAAATTGACATATAAAATCAACAAATGCATGCAAAGTTGGAAAGCCCATCTATGCCAGAAAGGGAAATCAGGAAATAGATTAAAAAAGATAGACCAAATGAGAGCTGGTGTAGTGTTTTGAGTGATTCAGACCTTCGGAATACTCCGATTCCTTAACTCCTGCAATAGTTGAACAAATGGTGGACAGGTGAGAAGTCCCTGCATTGTTGCATTTAAAAAACATAGATTTCCAGAATTTATTAGCCCACGGGGCAATAAGCAATTAACCACTTGCTCTTTCACACTAGTAATTTTCAGAGTTTCCACTGTGGGAGTTGCAACTGCCCCCGAGTCAACAAGCACACTATGGATCTTTGGCACTTCGACCCCATCTTTTAGGCCTGCTATAGTTGTGCTTGTAGCTCCATGCTCAGATTCTTGAAAAGAAGATAAATCAGAGTTACCATGCCCATTTTCAGTAACTCCAATAGTGTGGGAAGAACATCTATTGGAGCATCCATTTGCTTCAATTCTTGTATTCGCAGGTTTATTATCATTCTTGGATATTGATGAAGTGGCGCATCCTTCGGTGTTTTCAGTTAACTTTGAAATTTGGATACCTTTTGCATTTACGGATGAATTGCCTTTACTAGTTTCTATATTAGAGCCTTTATATGAACTTGGAACATTTAAGGATCCAAACTGCAATCCTTCTTTTTCTACTGGACGTGAATCATCATCAGACTGTTTTTGGAATAACTTAGTCTCGTCTTCCGTAAAAGACCCAAAGACTAACACCTGCATTGACCAATCAAACCCAAGAATAAGATTATACAGTGCACAGCTATCAAACCTACATCAGTAACTCCGCCATAACAGATACGTTTTTCCAATAAAATAAAAAGAGCAGCAAAACTAAAAAAACAAGATGAATTAATTTTATGTACTGTGGGACGGAGATGGATTTACAAGTTGTTGCAATGGAATCTATTGTTTCTTCCAGCACAGACAATATTGGACATTTTCAGAAAGCTGATCCAGAGAAATACCAGCTGTTATATAAAATATGCCTCACACAAAACCTTCATGCTGATTAATGTGGTAAAACAATAACATTTCGGCTCAGACTTCCTACTCTCTAATATATTCAGGAGTTTAACAGAATAGAACCGGTGAAGTTGAGACGAATTTTTGGCAGCATCAACTCTGAAAATTTCAAACTTTTTATGTACCCTTCGTGCTCGGTTCATAAAAACCACCAAACAATCTTATTTTACCATCATGTGTCACTCAAAAAAAAACAAAAACAAAAACAAAAACTCGATTAGAAAAGCCAAATTAACAATTGAATGAACTCGTGCTCCACGGTGCGAAAACGATGGTGGATAAAAACCAAATATAGTGACAGGGGAACGGCAGAGGAGGAAATTGTAAAGCGTAAGTCAAGGAAAGAAAAAAATGACGAGGAAAAAAGTATCGGTGATTCACCGGAAGTTTCTTCATCGTACGACTTCGGAGTCAAGATCCGGAGTGCGAGGATACCTTCATACGTTGCGCCTGCGCCGCCGTCACCCCCGCCGAGACGAGGAGGTGGTAATCGGGAGTTTCGCCAGAGACCTAACGACGCGGGCTTATCAGAAGTTCGTGGAGCCCGATGGGCCTCGATGAAGAGACAAACCGTTATCAGGCCGGGCTAAAACAAATCTAGGCCTGGGTCTAACTTGGCCCGGATTAAAGCGAACTGATCCAGGGAGTGACGAGTTGCTTCTACAGAGTTCGTCCAAAAAGGCTTCCGAAAATAAAATTATTATAAAAAAATTTATTAGTTGATTGTAAAATGCTAGGAAGGTTTGTTGTATCAAAAAAAAAAAAAAAAAAAAATATATATATATATATATATATGCAATTTAATTGTTTATATTTTGTAAAATTCTTTCAATTAACAATATTAAAAATGCCCTCAAATTTTTAATTATTTTTTCGAGATGTTCCTAGAGTCTCATTATTTACATTAGGAAAGCATTGAAAAATAATAACATTTTAAAGAATAATTTTGTAGGACAAATTTATTTCTACGAATTCTATTCTATCCGATTTAACTTATAAACTAGAGAATGTGTTTTCTTATATTGTCAAGACTCATGAATTGTAAAAAAGAAAAGGTTAAAAAAAGTATATATTAAGGAAATATTTTAATAATAATTAAAATGAAATACACTTGCTTTGGAATATAAATTTAATTTAAGAAGGCTATTTTTAAAACTATTCGATGTGCATGTCCTTCTCTTATGATCCTCCCATCCATCGTTTAGCTCCAAAGTATTAACTCCTTATAATTGTTGTTAAAGCATATATGGTATATCAAAAATTACTTTGAGATTTCATTCGAATCTAATTTAAGAGTCTATAATGGCTTACGAAGCTTTTTCGATGATCTACATACCGACCATCTATCTCTATAAATTTCTTTAGTTGAAGAACCACATTGACCTATAATTAAGTAGCACAAACAAATTTTATTACCATAATTAATTAACCATATAGTTATTAATTCGAGAGGGTGTGCTATATTCATTGATGTGGACATAATACCTCTTACTAGGGAGTCCATGAAATGGGATCATCTTCACTCAAGTCTCGGCAAATGCAAGGCATGCTTCGGTAGACATGTGTCTTGGCAGGAGCATATTCACTTATGTTTCGACAGACATGTATCTAGATAGAAGTATATTCACTCATATCTTGACAGACATGTGTTTCGATAGGGGTATCTTCACTCATGTCTCAACAGGAGTATCTTCACTCATATCTCGATAGATGCAAGACACGTTTTGGCTGACATGTGTCTCGACAGGAGCAACTTCACTCATGTCTCGATAGACATGTGTCTCGGCAAGAGCAACTTCAAACACAAGAGCAACTTCACTCATGTCTCGACATACATGTATCTCGATAGGAGTATCTTCACCCATGTCTCAGCAGATACACGCCTCAACCAATATGCTTGTCATGGCAAACATATACAAAGTCATTTATATAAGGATCGTTGAGACGGGAACACCACGTGACATATAGACATTCTCACACGCCTCCATTGAAGGGATGCATCTGTTGCATAAATAGAGTTTTGTCTCTCATCAACTATATATGCTACATTAATTAAGCCTCACACACCTATCATATTTAATGATATAATGTTCCATAGCATTTCCTGACATGTCGGACCGCCATATTGAAGAGCTCACACCTTCTGTACAAATCCGTAGGAGTTTGTGTCGGTTTATTAGCTTATATAAAGGTAAATCGAGGAAGTCTGCTAGGTTCGTGCTCTCCACTCCTCTTTTTGTGTCTTCCTTCTTTCTCTTGACAACCATTACTTGAGTGTCGGAGAAGTATTGTCGAGATCCCTCTCAGTGTCCCTCCTAACTTGTGTTTACTTCTAAAGTGTCTTCCCTGTCACTACAATAATCTTTCCTAGTAGGCATGTATGACTGACGAGCTTGAAGAACAGCGGAAGTGGATGCCTTCGCTTTGTTAAAGCCTCTTCATTCTATCCAAGTCAACAAACTTCATCCGAATTAGTAGTTTTCATCCGAGTCAAAGAAATTCATCCAAATCATCTTTGCTATTGTGAAACTCCATCTCTCGATGTCTTACCCCCAACAACCATTTACATCTCTTCACAAAACAGATAAAATACACATAATTATTATTTCCAGAGTTTTTTTTTGGTTTTTTCTCCCATCACCCAACTTCTATGATCACCGAAAGGCCTTTGACAAAGCATGTGGCGTGTTTGATTTATTGAAAACATGCATTCCTTCCTCGCATGTGTTTCTTATCATAATTCTCCATGTGCTTTGTTATCATTTAATTGCCTTAATTTATCTTATTATTAGCATCTATAATATATATGAATAAATTTTTGTTGTGCCCTTAAATTTCTCTAATTTTGTATTTTTGTTATCGGAATATCTCTCCTCCATGGGTCGGTGAAACTTTAGCTAAGTGCGAGCTAGGTCGCGAATCTCATCGACTTTGCCATATCCCCTATGGGCTAGTGATTTCTCAATTGACTAGCATACATAGAGCTAGAACTAAGAGTTTATCGATTTCTCAACTCAATTTTCGAATCCATCTAACCTTCTTTGGACACATGAACACCATTATAGCCTCATGCTTTCGTCTTTTGCCACCATTCGAGATCCGATTCTCGCTAAATTTTTCACTTGATTCATTGTTTCAAAGGATGTCGGCGCTTCGAGTCGACAAGGAACACTAAAATTTTCGAGCTAAAACGACGACGCAATAAAAATTTCAAAGGTTTATGTAATTTTACCTCCCAATTTTACTTATTCTCAATGCTTGCCTCGTTCATCCTTAATTATCCCCAACATTAACAATTAATGAATTAATTGGAAAAGATTTAAAAAAAAAAACACACACACACAGAGTTCAATAAATAATGAAATTATTTCTCAGGGCGGTGGATATTAAAGATATATATTAATTAGGAATCTGTCTTTTTCCTCTTCCTAAAAAAAGCTACGAAAAAAAATATATCATTGCCTTCGTAAATCAGAATATTAATCAATAATTCGTTATAAGATATGCACGAGCTGAGCTGGATGCTGGTCGAAGAGTACAAAGGGCAATTTTCAAAATCCCCCTTGATATTTATTAGCTATATATATATATATATATATATATATATATATATATATATATATATATAAAGTGATATCCTGCGCGACGATCTCTTGTGTGCCCGTGCGCTTCACGTGCAGTATCGGTATCGCCGCTGCGCCGTCCGGTCACTATCGGCCATCGGATCGAACGCGATCGACGCGCAACTCTCTAACGGTCCGACGGGACTTGGATTCCGATCGATTAGCGCCCAAAATTCGATGCAAATCGATCGAAAATGACTAAATCACGCAGAATTGGGCGCTCGATTTCGATCGCAATCGAGTCGGATTCCGGTCGAATTGCGGTCGAAATTCGACGACGGATGGACCAACAGGCGACGCCGACCCGTCCGACGTCGAATTCCGGTCACAATTCGATCGGAATCCGACTCGATCGATCGCGACCGACAGTAGGCACGCCACTGTAGCCCTCGTGATTTGGTCATTTCCGACGGTTTTGCGTCGGATTTCGGATACTAATCGGTTGGAAGCCGAGCCCTGCCCGCCCGCCGACGAGTTGTGCGTCGATTGCGTCCGGTCCGACGACCGACGGTGGTCAGCACCCCACGTGGATCTCGCATGGAGCGCACAAACGCACAGAAGATTGTCGCACAGGAGATATATATATTCGTGCTTTCGAGCGGGATTATCTATTGGCTAGACTAGTACAAATATTATTATAGATAGACAAAAATAAATATTCATATAAAATTTAAAATTCTCATTGATACTCAAAAATCCATCTATTATTCTAACTAATAGTATTAATCTCATGTGATTACATGATCATCAAAAGACGACGATCAAGGACGCTGGGACGAAAGCTAGCTACAGTTGATTAAAAACAGGTAATGGATTGATTGGGAGGTCCAGCGAGGATGCATAATTAAGAACATGGAAATGTGAATAATTAAGAGACACAGTGGATTTCATTGATTTTGGCTGTTAAGAACGTGAGATATGCGATTCATTTAATTTGGATGAAATTGAGTTGTCCCAGCTCATCGACTCAAAAAACATTCCGTGCATTTGACGAGGACGGATTGTGCGATTTGGATACACAATCATGTGCCCTTGTCGTGCATGTTTCCACGTGCCGAGCGTTTATCAAAATTTTCATGCAAATTTCTTATCGGACAATCCGTAATTGATTTTTTTTTTAATATGTTTTTTTTAAGTGTTATTCGGAAGTTTTTTTTCTTCTTCGTATAATCGAGTTAATTTTTAAAAATTTTATATATATATATATATATATATATATAACATAATTTATTCGGAACACTTATAAGAACCACCATTATATATACAGAGAAAGAAATGACCTACTATACAATTCATCCATGAGCGACTATTTTTATTATTCACTGTCTGATCGAATAAGCATTATACTTTAACTAAGGGAAAGAGATCGGATATATATATATATATATATATATATATATATATATATGAATTTCTCGCACGATCGAACCATTCGCGCTCGCCCGCGACGAGTTACCTCCATCGCCGCCCGCGCCATGTGCCCGGCCACCGTCGGTCGCCGGACCGAGCGTGATCGATGCCCGACTTCGGGCTGGCCGGTGATCGGCCGATTAAGCGCCAATCCGACGCAAATCGGCCGAAAAAAATCGTTCACGCTACGGCATGGCGCGACCATCGCCGCCATCGGCCGATTCGATTGAATTTCGTACGGATCCGGCTTGACGGACGGCGATCAACGCCACCGTCCCGTATAATCGGCGGCCGCCATTCGCCGGGCCGGAATCGCGCCAAATCGGCCACAGACCGGGCGACCGATTTGGCCATGAGGGCAGGCGGATTCCAGAATCCGACGCCGACGGATCAAGGCGTCGGCCCATCCGCTGCCGGATTTCGATCGCACGGCGGAATCCGCCCGATCGCGATCGGCAGAGTCGATCGCTGGCCGCGTGAACCGGTCGTTTCCGACCGGTTTGCGCCGGATTTCGGGCGCTAACCGGCCGGAAACCGGTCACCGCCGGCGAGTCGGGCGTCGATCGCGCCTCCGGATGGCCGGAACGGCGGCGCGGCGCACGGCAGGAGGTGGCTCAAAGGCCGTGGACTCGTGGCGCAGAGTAGTAGTTGATCGCATAAGAAAACTCTATATATATATATATATGAGCATTACCATTATCTAAAGTCCGATTCTTTATGTTTCAAGGGTTGAGCTATTATCCATCTTCCGATCAGATAATGGTAATGCTCATGAATACTCAAAAAAAAAACAAAAATATATATATATATATATAATTGGGTTGGGGGCGATAACCCCTCCCCTCCCTCCAAATTTTAAACAATTATTATTATATTATTATATTTTAGTATGATGGTCTCCCCAATATATATATATATATATATATATATATATATATATATATATATATATATATATATATGTTCAGTTGATCTATGGGATTGTACGGTAACAAAAAATATATAGTGCTTCCTCTGCGTGTTGTTAAAGTGTTTACGTGCATCATCGAAGGATGAATATTCTAATACAACCCTTGAACTCATCAACTAGTTCGGGATCATCATTGATGTCCATTCGACCAAATCACGATCGGATCACGACCGCTCGACGGTGATGCCGAGCGGCGCGGAGAGAGACATAGGGCGTAGTTTAGTGTGCCTTATTTGTTATTGTGCTCGCTTGCACACAGATACACAATAATGACAAATGCACAATGTTGCATGCCTAAGCAACACCTTGTGCACCACCATCTCCATCGTTGTTCGACATTGTGCTGATCACGGATTACAACAAGATTCTGATCGCATCCCGACTAGATAACGATCGAATCATGACCGCAACATTATGGTTCAAATCTGACCAAATTTATCTCGCGACATCATGACTGGATCACGACGGGAATCGTAGCTATGACATTGCAACTGCGTCGTGGTCAGATCACAGTGGGTGCATCACCATGAATCACAGTCGAATCGCGAGCACATCATCGTGAATCGCGGTCGGATCGTGGACACATCGTGGTTGGATCACTCGCGCTTAATCGTGGTGAGAGGACGACATAGGCTATCGATTAGAGTTCAAGAATTGGATTTTAGTGTGGATCAAGAGAGACAAATGTTGACTGCAAAAGTTGGGAATTTGCCCAACTAGTAGCCCCTGTCACCCGTCTCAGGGCACTGACGAGAGAGAGGTAAATCACAGGGGGGAGGGACAAGATCCCTTGACACAGTGACAAGGCAAGGAGAGATCCATCCGAAACTAAGAGAGATTTTAAATCCCTTATCCGGTATCAAACCCTGTTCATTCTGCAAGCAACAATCTGTCTTATTATCGCGTCATTTTCGTAGGGACAAAACTGTGATGGGTAAACTTTTTATAGTGACTAGTCCCACCGCCGAAATGACCCATATCAAAAACTCCCGAGGAAATTTTTGGAGGTATAGTATCACTGTGTTGATAAGAATACCTGACCAATCCAATATCTCATGTCAATAATTATTTGTCGTTGAGGATGACTCGAACGCGGTAACTCCCGCAACACATGTCTTTATACTTACCGCTTGAGATAAAGTACTTGGACGAAAAATATTGACGATGGATATATCGAACGACAATCAGATAGTTGCAAGAGAGAAATGGATCGTGGGAAGAAGCCAATAGAGTTGATTGTCGATGTCAATAGGTTACAAGATATTGAAATCGCTACATCCAACTTGATTAACATGTCAAATATAAGTATTACGCGCGCACTGTTTTTGAGCTTTATCTTCGTTAAATATATTTCATATATGTTAAATATACATTTTTTTTTTTAATTTTGATATCGATTGGAAAATTAGCTTTCTTATTTATTTGTTTGTGTTTTATCACACCTACAATAATAAAATTATTATTTGTGTAAAAAATTAAAACGGTCAATCTAATAATTTTTTCATCTTGACTCTATAAATATAAGAGAGAATATATCACGGATGATTACTGACCTTACGATGACAAGTGCGATGGAAAAATATAGTTCGACACGAATATTAAATAAGATAAATCGAATTTTACTCTTTGCCTAAATTCTACACCACATTTGTCACCACATCATCCTGTGGGAGCAACATTATTACGTTATTATATGAGATTGGTGTGGATTCCGAACCATAGATTCATTTAAATGGATCGAACTCTCTGAAATTCTGAGTGAATTTAAATCAGATAAATTGTTCTTTTAATGAATAAGGAGCCAATTGAGTCGAACTCCTCTAGTAAATGAATTTATCTATTGAGTCATTTTTCATTATTAGATTAGCTATAAAGTTGTTCTGGTATCGCGGGTCGATAGATTTTCAGATTGGCAATCTACTATGCATTCTAAAAGAAGATTGTTTTTCTTATTATAAAAAAAAATTATTTATTTATTTTTTAAAATTAACGTTATTATATTTTAATATGACAGTCTCCCCAATATAAAATCTTGAATCCGCCTCTGATTTTTCTCGAGTTGAATTGTGATGAGCAAGTCCTCCCGCTTCTTACGTGGAAAAAAGAAAAGAAAAGAGTCTATGGATGACTTCGAGTGAAATTCTTCCGATATTCAAATCAAATTTCGATACGAAAGAATAAAAAGAGAATAAATACTATAAAAATCAAAATTAAAGTTACCTTCATTCTTGTTTTTATGCAAACATGAGAGCCGATGAAACAATTGTTACATCCCTCATTTAGACCATTGGACGCGTCCAGTTCAACCATTGTTCCTCTCACCCTCGATCGACCATGTTTATTTCAATCGTTAATATTTTAACGTGATGGTTAAGATACGATGATATTTATAGATATAACATAGATCGATTTTGAAGAAGATCTAAATTTTTTTTTTCTAAATTCAGTTGATTTTCATATATCTTAACTACTATGTCAAAATTCATAGGATCCTCTGTGATTTACTTCTCTCATAATGATATTAGGACAGATTGATAAAGATCGTTAAATTAACGATTTCAATCTTTTACCGACTAATATCTTTTAATCACATGATCATCGGAAACGTCTCAGTCACCATAATTGTCAAATCTAAAGAAACGTAATATCATGGCTCATTCAGTTATAGTATCAGCCTAGCTGCCGAGCCTCGCGGATCAAAATTATCATATCAAAATCGACATTATTTTAGGCTGCATCCCATATTATTGATATTGATCCGTATGAATTATGTGCCTCCATAAAGAAGTTCCGATGTGCTTTTAATATTTATAATAATGGTTTTTTTATTTATTTTTAAAATAAAAAAGTTAAATTGAAACTCGACTCAGTTTCAAATTGGGCGTGATATATTTACAAAAGTTTTACTGCCACCCAGACAAAATGTCCCAAATACAAAAAAAAAAAAAAAGTTAAAAAAATAATACTGTTTATAATCATCATCTGGGTTTTATCACTGCTACAACAAAATTTGCAGTTTCATAAAAGATTGAAAACAACAAATAAGGAAAACTTTAAGGACACAAAATCAGAAAATGTTTTAAAACTATTTCGAAGAGTTAGAGAAAATATAATTTTAAAAAATTACATGACCAATAAGGTGAATTTTAAATAGATAACCAAGATTTGTTTTTTTTTTTAAAAAATACCCTTCAAAATTCAGTTAATATTAGAATATTTCTTAATTTTCGGTTCGAAAAAATATAAATAAATGGTAGAAGAGCTTGGCGAAGCCATTCCTCGGTCCTCTGTTCATCGCATGGCTCCTTCCCGCCCCCTCCGCCACTCGCCGGAGGCGTCTTCGCCGCTCCTCTCATCCCCCAGCGAGTGCTCCGACCGCCGCTCTCCCCGGAGGCGGTGCCTCCGCGCCCTCCTCTTATCATCAGCCCTCACATTGCTCGCGGTCGTGGTGGTGCTCTGCGGTGGCGCCGGAGGTCGTCGCGAGACGATCACCACGCATCGCCCCGGTAGCGGAGGCGCGGTCTCCCGTGGCAGGGTGGCCGGCGTCTCCGAGAAGTCGTCCGGCGGCCTGCTGTCCGCCGAGGGCGGCGGCGGAGGAGGAGATGACTCCTTCCAGTGGACTAACGACATGCTGCGGTGGCAGCGCACTGGATTTCATTTTCAGCCCATCAATAATTGGATGAACGGTTGGTTTTTACTAATTAATGGATTTCCTTCCAAAATTAATTAATTCACCGATTTTTTACGTCCTAATTAAAATTTTCTCGTTGCTTTTTCACGTGCATGATTTCGCCCGTCGAATGATGTCGTCAGATCCAAATGGTAAGAATGTCTGAGAATTTCAAAATATTTTCGGTTATTTTTTTTTTTGTTAAATTTAATTTGTCGAACGGAATTTTAATATTAAATAGTACAATTAAAATGGGTTTTCTCCCTTAATTTTGTGTTCGTAGCGCCGTTATATTACAAGGGATGGTACCACTTGTTTTACCAATACAACCCGAGCGGGGCCGTGTGGGGCAACATCACGTGGGGCCACTCGGTGTCACGTGACCTGGTCCGGTGGCTCCACCTCCCCGTCTCGCTGTTACCCGACCGGTGGTACGACGCCCACGGCGCCTGGTCCGGCTCCGCCACCGTCCTTCCCTCCACTGGCCTCCCAATAGTTCTCTACACAGGCTCCACCAACTCATCCACTCAGGTCCAGAACCTCGCCGTCCCCGCTGACCCCTCCGATCCCTTGCTCCTGCGCTGGTCCAAGGCCGCCGCCAACCCGGTCATCCTCCCGCCAGCCGGCGTTGGTCCGAAGGACTTCCGAGACCCCACCACCGCTTGGCTCGCCGCCGACGGGGGCTCCTGGCTGATCGCCATCGGCACCAAGGACGACTCCGCCTCCGCCCACGCCGGCGTCGCGCTCGTCTACCGCACCGTTGATTTCGTGAAGTACGAGTTGGTGCCCGGGGAGCTGCGGAGAGTGGCGGGGACGGGGATGTGGGAGTGCGTCGACTTCTACCCGGTGTCGGAGGGGGCGAAGCACGTGCTGAAGGCGAGCTTGGACGACGACCGGCGGGATTACTACGCGATTGGGAGCTACGACGAGGGGAAGAACGAGTGGGTCCCGGATGACGCCGCAGCCGACGTGGGAGTGGGGCTGAGGTACGACTGGGGGAACTTCTACGCGTCGAAGTCGTTCTACGACCCGGCGAAGCGGCGGCGGGTGCTCTGGGGGTGGGTCGGCGAGGCCGACAGCGAGGCCGCCGACGTCCGCAAGGGCTGGGCGTCGCTCCAGGTACCGAAGAAATTTCAATCTGCACCCCACAGTTCACATTAATTTTTCAAAACGTCTTCATCGTCGATTACGAACAGGGCATTCCTCGAACAGTAGAATTGGACACAAAAACGGGAAGAAATCTGGTGCAGTGGCCGGTGGAGGAGGTGGAGAGTTTGAGGACGAGCAGCCAAAAGTTCGAGAACATCAAATTGCTTCCTGGATCCTTAATCCCTCTCGATGCCGGTCCGGCCACTCAGGTACAAGATTAAAGGTTCGAATGGGGGGGAATTTTGTGAGCAATTTGATGGTTTTGAGACCGTACATGCGGTGCGTCGTCGATAGGTGGACATGGAGGGTGAGTTCGAGATAGACGAGGCGGCAATAGCAGCGTTGATGACGGCGACGACGGCAACGGAGGCCGGCGATGATGGCGCGGGTTACAATTGCAGCACGGGCGGCGGCGCTGCGGGGAGAGGCGCAGTCGGGCCGTTCGGCCTTGCGGTGTTGGCCGACGAGGCAGTGCTGGAGAAGACGGCCGTATACTTCTACGTCGCCAGAGCTACTGACGGCCAACTCGCCGCGCATTTCTGCCACGACGAGTCGAGGTTTGAATATTTAGAATTATTGCAGAAATTCGAGCGGGGAAATTTAATTAATTAATTAATGTAGGTCATCGAGGGCTAACGATATTGTGAAGAGGGTGGTCGGCAGCGAAGTTCCTGTGCTTCGCGGTGAGACGTTATCCGTCAGAATATTGGTAAGCATCTTCCATCGTTCACTTTTCTATTCAGCGAAATTTTCAATTTATTTTATTATTATTATTATCGTAAATTTATATCAAAACATATGCAATCATGTCAACGTGGCATTTTCTTTCTCTTCGAGACTTAAAAAGAAAAACACAATATACACATAAAATTAACCATTAAAAAAAAAAAGATAGTGTAATTTTTTTTTAATTTAAGTGTCTCGTACTAATATTAAAATTTTAACATATATTTGATTATTTGGATAGGTGGATCATTCGATAGTGGAGAGTTTTGCTCAAGGAGGAAGAACATGCATCACTTCCCGTGTATATCCGACCAAGGCAATTTATGACGCTTCTAGAATCTTCCTGTTCAACAATGCTAATAATGCCACAGTCCTTCTCAAATCTCTTACTGTTTGGCAAATGAATTCGACTTCGAATCATCTATACGACTTTGGAGATCGCCTTTCTTCTCATCCTTCCATGTAATTAATTGTTATTTTTTAAATTTTTTTATTTAAGTATTTGCGCTGGTACAAAATTTTGTATGTCTTTTTTTTTGTTTCTTTTACTTTTTTTTTTTAGCATTCATGGATTTTCAGATATATCATATAAAAATCTATACGGCTAAATAATTAAAATGGAGCTAACTTCTAATCTATATATCGATCCATTCAAACTATATAAAACTTCAACTAACTTCTTTATCGAATAATAAAATATATGTATGCGATAAAAGTCTCCTTCACCACTTCTGTATGATGAACAATACGAAAGAAGAGTACTGATCTATGAAGCTCAATGTATATATATATATATATATATATCAGTCTGTAAAGTGATTTGGGATCATATTGATTTTGATTTGATAATTTTGACTCATGAAATTTTACCTAACATGATAGACGAGTGAGCTACGATATTAATTATGCCTCATCCAAGCTGATGATTACAAATATTAATAGTGACGGTTGTGACATTTCACTTGAATAGTTACGATAATTGTGTAATTAGAGAGGTTGACATTTGAAACGAATGTGCCCAAATAAAAGGTGCAACGATCATAACAAATGCACCCGTTCTCCGATTTATATAAAAAATAGTACTGGAGAGAATGAAATGGTAAACTTTTTCTGTCTTATTTTTTTTTGTATTATTTGTTTTTTTTTATCTTTATGAAAGAAATAATTTATACTTATGACATAAATTATGGAAACATAAATATACCTCACAGAAAATAAATGATGCATGAATCGTTTGGAACTGCTCTAGATCTCATGGTCGAAGACTCGCAGTTGGGATGAAAGTCATGAGGATTAACTCGAGCTTCCACTACAGTACTACAACGTCGCAATCCTAAGCTCGGTAATGACGATTATTCATTTTTCTACTCAATAAGGATCAGAGTTCTGATAACGATCTCTTGTCCTTTTCAATAAGAGATCTGCACCTTGACTGCCTTCATGCAAAGCAATGCACACAAGAACTCTTGGCTGCCTACTCACAACTCTTATACAAGAAGAATTTCTTCCTCAATCAAATTTCACGACTCCTCAATCCTTTCTCACAAGCATCCAACTAAGCCATTACCAACAACCTTCCTTCCTCTCAAGGAAGCAAATATATAAGCAATAGAAGAGAGTGAAAGAGATGGTGGATAATGGAGTCACCCATTATCACATGCCCCATGTGGGCATAACTTCCTTCACCTTTGTGGGAAGGAACAAACATCTTCCACTTGCACACGAAGACATATAACTTTAATCGTTACTTGATCAAATCTCATGTGATCCATCACCCTAGTGAGCTTTTACACAGAGTTGGCGTCATGCGACTTACGAGTACACATGTAGATAAAAAATCGTTCTATACACCTTTGAGGATGATAAAGTAGTCATCTTTGTATTATAAGATACAATCTCGCTGCACTTTAGATATAAGACTAATTATATCCATCAATTTACTTTCCTCATCGAAAGTATCTCCAATTTTTGCTCGATATTATATTCACTAATATGTTTAATCCATCCATAAATAAACATAAAAGACTAGTTGGTAAATATTAAATTCTGATGCAATATCAATTGGTCTTCCTTTTCTCAAATTGAAATATATCAGCCACAACTCAGCTGCTTTCTTAGATCTGTCTCTCAGACCTCAATTTAGCTTTCGAGTCATCGATAAATAGACTAAAGTAGCAAACATTGAATCAAAACCTCAAGAAACAATCGAAAGTAATAAGGGTACAAGAGATCCCTCCCAGTAGATCTTGGATCTCACACAGTGAGGCTTGAAGATATATTTACTGTCTCAAGTAATTTGACTTTTACTTTCTCTAGTCAATTTATCACATATGGTATGATATACGTGTCATAGTGTTGTTCCCCTTTTTTCATAAGGGCATATATCAGTTTTCTCAAATGTTGTGCAAGTATGAGATTCAGTCTGCACATAAGACTCTATCTAGATATCTCATAGAGAGTCTCTCAATGACAATATAACAAATCGCAGGTGATATTTGAGATCCAAACTTGGTTGCTTTATAGGCAACATGAATGTGACTACTTCCATGTCGATCATGTCGCATATGATTTCATCTTGTATATATATCAAGGTGACTTAAGTTCTAGCAAGGTTACTTTCAAAATTTCTTACAACTAGAAACCGTCTCATCTTCACTTTTGGAGGTGGTCACTCGTGTGAGAGAGTGAATTTGCCTGCCTGACATGTCTATTATATCACACACACACACACACACAACAAGTGCAACATTTGAAATTATAATTGGACCATAAATGCACATAGAATTATATATTTCATTAAGCATATTGTTGTCATTATAATATAAGTTAAGAAATTTCATAAAGTACCCAAACCTAATGACTCTCTATGTTCCACAAAGGAGTCTCTAGGGATAAATTTGGTAAAGAGGTCAGCCATCATGTTGTGTGTTGAAATATACTTGACAGTTATTTCATTCTTCTCAATGATGTCTCTCACATAATGGTATCCAGTATCAATGTTTTGGTTCTACTATGAAACTTAGGCTCTCGTGTATAAACGATGGCGGCCTGATTATCATAATAAATCATCACTGACCTCCCACTATTCGCTACAACTCCTAAACCATCCAAGTCTTTTAATCCAAACACTTTTCTGAACTGCTACTAAGCATGCTACGAATTCAGCCTCCATTGTAGATAGAGCAACACAAGTTTGCTTCTTGCTGCTCCATGAGATGACCTCACCATTGAGTACAAAAGCAAAATCCGATGTTGATTTATGCTTATCTAGATTGCCTCCTCAATTGACATCTAAATATCCTATAAGGCACATATCACCTTCCCCATAATATAGAGAGAAGTTTGCAGTTCCTTTGAAATATAGAAAAATCCTTTTCATTGCTTTCCAGTGACCCCTTTCAGAATCTGCTTGATATCTATATACCAGACCAATTGCATAACATATGTCCTGTGGTGTACATAACATTGCATACATCAAACTTCTTACTGCACTTGAATAAAGTACTTTACTCATTTATCTTATTTCATCCTGAGTCTTAGGATACATCATCAAGCTTAGGCTCTCACCTTTAGCGATTAGAGTATTTACGAGATTACAATTACTCATCCTAAAGTGCTCGAGAATCTTCTTAATATAAGTTTCTTGTGAAAGAGACATAAATCTTCTTGAGTGATCCCTCTAGATATGTACTCTAAGAATGAACTCAATTTTACCCATGACTTTCATGTCGAAAGTGGATGATAACCATATTTTAATGGTTATCAAATACTCAATATTGTTCTCAGTCAATATTATATCATCCACATATAACAACAGAATCATAAATGAGTTATTGAATCTTATCATATAGACACAATGATTCTCCTCAATCATTGTAAAACCATAAGATATCAGCTCCTCGTGAAATATTAGGTACCACCGTCTGGATAATTGTTTTAGGCCATATATCGACTTCCAAAATCAACAAACCTTATCCTCTTGACCTACTTGAACAAACCCAGAAGGTTGTTCTATGTAAATCTCCTCATCTAAACTTCCATTGAGGAATACAGTCTTTACGTCCATCTGATGTAACTCTAGATCTAAACTCGTGACAATCGCTAAGAGTAAACGAATCGAAGTAAAATTGATTATAGGAGAGAAAGTTTCCTCATAGTCAGTGCCCTTATCTGTGTGTAACTCTTGGCTACCAGATGGGCTTTATACCTCTCGATCGATCTGTCAGCCTTCCTCTTGATTTTGAGAACCCACTTGTTCCCAATGACCTTTCTATTCTTAGGTAAATCAACTAGGTCCCATACCTCATTGACTTTCATTGATTCCATTTCACACGACCTGGAACCATTAGGTTTTAGCAAAACCCTTGAGGGTCTCTCTCAAAATCTTCAGATCTTCCTCATCTTCTGGGGTCACAATGATATCTCATTCTCAATGGGGAAACGACAACAATGTGCATTTCCCCGACCACTTTGACGACGAGAGAGAGCATCCTCACCTTGGGATGGACTACTCTCACTAGAACCAAGATCCACTTCAGGATCTTGAATCCTACCTTTGGGATCAACTGAGCTGCTAGGTTCGTCCATTCATAAAAGATAAAATCTCGATCAATTTCTCCTCTCTTAGGAAAATCATTTTCGAGAAATATGACATCGTGAGACTCAATCTTAGTGATAGTCTCGTCCGTATATTCTCCCAGGAACATATATCCTTTGGAGTGTTAGAGCATTTGATAAAGATACACTTCTTTCCTCGTGGGCATAACTTATCATATTTGTATGAGGAATCATTAACATACGTGACATAACCCTATGACCTCGAATGACTAAGGACAAGTTGCCTCCTTGTCCAAAGCTCATATAGGGTACTGACTATGAATTTTATTGGAATGCAATTAAGGACATATGCAACAGTCAATAATACATTCCCCCAATGAGAGATAGGTAAATTGACCTATGTCATTATAGACTTTACCATTTCCAATAGAGTCCTATTCATTCTCTTAGCAACTCCATTCTGCTGAGGAGTAGCAAGAATAGTCAGTCGTCGTGTAATTCCTTTCTTGAAACAAAACTCTTTAAATTTCTCAGACAAATACTCCGCCCACGATTGGTTCTGAGAGTTTCACTCTCAAGTATAACTGATTTTCAACCCGCTAATAAATCTCTTGAAGCACTCTAGTGCTTTAGACTTGTGCGATATCAAATAAACATAATCAAAACGCGTGTAATCATCTATAAACATAATAAAATACGTGACTTCGTTTCGTGCTCTTACATTCATGGGTCCATAAATATCAAAATGAACCAACTGCAATGGAGTCCTAACTCTCACTGCTTTCTCAAATGGTTTTCTCTTAGATTTGCTTGCTAGGCAAAAACTCACACAAGGGCAACTCGACCTTAGTTAGCTGGCCTAACGCGCCATATGTTGCTAACCGACCCATCCTCTGTTGCTCTATGTGGCTAAGTCTACTATGTTATGTACTCACATCATTCACTACAATATCAGATGCAAAGACAATAGGAGATGTAGAAGAAGACTCATGAAATGAAATCAAATCTAGCGCATAAAATTCCTCATGGACTATACCAGAATATATAAGAGTATTGTCATACGAGAAAGAAACTTTAGAGTTTCCTATATAAACATTATATCCTAGCCGATTTAGACTATGGACAGAAACTAAATTTCGCCTTATCTCCGGAGAATACAACACATCATGATGATACAAGACTTGATTACTTTGCAGCGATAGCTTGCAAGTGTCAATCCCTCTGACCTCTACATATGTTCCGTTCCCCACATAAAGCCTTCTCGCATGTGGACTAAAACGGTGAAAATCGACATAAACACTCCTATCTCGAGATACATGGTTTGTTGCTCTTGAGCCTACAATCCACAAAGGAGATGAGTTAGCGAACATCACACTAGATGACATATAACTCGAACCATGTAAAGAAGAAGGATATATCTTTCTCTCGCCACACTCATGTGTGAAATGCCCAAGCTTACTACATATGTAGCATTGAACTTTGTTCTTTACGAGCTCCTTCTTCTTGCTTTTTTTGTCTCTTCTCTCATGTCTTTGGCTTCTTATTGCCAAGACCCTTGGTCTTCTTGTCATGGTTGCGACACTAGCGCTTTGTACCCTGGGAGTCCTTACTCGACTCCGCAAAGTTAACATGACCCGAAGCAAACTTGATCACCTCCCGTCGCTTCTCCTCGAGATCGTAGTATCTACTCACATTCGTGAAAGTACAAATACTTTCTATGTGTGTGAGATAAGTCTTAACTACATCCTAGGAGTCAAGCAATGACTGAATCACTCCTAATACCTGAAGCTCATTCGACATCGACTCTCCTATATTTTTCAAAGAAGCAATCATTCTTGACATATACATTAAATATAATACTGCTTCACAATATGATTGGGGTGCCATATTGCTCTCTCAGAGCATGCCGAATCGATAAAGCAGTAGGATAATGTTCATAAATCAGGATTAGTTCATCATGCATGCTACTAAGAAAAATTATACTAGCTTGGCCATCCTTCTTCCAAATACGATACACCTCTTGATCCTGTCTCGCTTGTGTTGTGGTACTCTCCCCAAGGTCCACCATCTTGTACTTAAGAACTTTCTCGAGTTCTTGTTCCTCAAAAATGAACTAAACTTTTCGGTGCCAAATTTCATAATTATTACCGTTCAGCTTGTGCCCATTCACAAGATCTAGTATGACACTCTTTGTCACAACTATGTATTTGTCACATAGAATAAAGTGGCATAAGTGATTATTGATGCTTAATATCATAATTATGTACCATACAAATCATCAAAACTTAAATAACTCGAATTCAAATTTCAAGACGAGCATATGAATCAACAGACACCATACATCACAATCTGAAATTGTATCTCGTCATTCAAATTAAGATGTAGTACATAATTAGTCACAGTATACTCTCAACACTAACCTACGCACCACCATGAGAGTCTACGCACTGCCATACACTGTAGTGCTTTTGGTAAGCCTACACGCTACCGAAATGGTCCACACATCTTGGAGTTAAACCTCTTCATCTTTCTCGAGAAACTCAACTTAGGTCAAGTCACTTCTGAAAATCCTTCTCGACCTTCAGATCCGATTTTGAATAATCTCAAAATCTAACTCGGTTTAAACAATCAGTTGAGCCAAGCAGTTGATTGGCAATCCTGTGGAAAGAAGCAGTCGATTGGCCTCTGTGTGCCAAGCAACTTTGCTTAAGCTGAGCTATCGAGCTCTTGGCTTTTCTCAAGAAACTCTGCATGTGTCCGACATCTCGACCTTTCGAGCACCTCGGATTTTGGCCGAGCACCTCTTGTGTTAGCCGAGCATCTCTTGTGCTAGCCGAGCACCATAGGGCAATTCCGAGCACCTCAAGTTTTGGTCGAGCACCAACAGTGCTAGTTGAACACCACTTGTGTTTGCCGAGCACCATGTGTGATCTCAAGCACCACACGTAATTCTGAGCACCGTGCATGATCCTGAGCTCCATGCTCGCAGCCGAGCACCTCTTCGTGCGCCTGAGGACTCGCGGCCAATCGACTGCTTCTTTCCAGCAGTTGACTGCTGAGCATCGTGCGTGATCTCGAGCACCATGCATAATCCTGAGCGCCATGCTCACAGTCGAGTACCTCTTCGTGCGACTGTGGACTCGCAACCAGTCGACTGCTTCTTTTCAACAGTCGACTGTCGAGCACCGTGCGTGATTCTGAGCACCATGCTTGCAGTTGAGCACCTCTTCGTGCGACCATGGACTCACGTCCAGTCGACTGCTTCTTTCCAACAGTAAATTGCCGAGCACCGTGTGTGATCCTAAAAACCACACGCATAGTCGAGCAACAATAGTGCACTCACTATTTCTTCGCTCAGTCGTCGAATTTTCTCACGCGATTGTTGCTGCGCCCGAGCACCAATAGTGCTCCACCACTATTTCTCTTATTGTATTTAACCACTATGATTTTGACACTGTTCATCTTCCCTACGAAGATAGTGATGTATAACAGAATAATATTCTGCGATTTTAGACACAACAGACATTCCTCGAGTTCTAACTCAAGAAATTGTTGAACGCGAACTCAATTTCGCATTCAACCTGCTTTGATACCAATGAAAGAAATAATTTATACTTATGACATAAATTGTGGACATATAAGTATACCTCACGAAATGTAGATGATACATGAATCGTTTGGAACTGCTCTGGATCTCGTGGTCGAAGGTTCGCATTTGGGATGAAAGTCACGAGGATTAACTCGAACTTTCACCACAGTACCACAACGTCGCAGTCTTAAGCTCGATGACGATGATTGTTCCTTGTTCTAATTAACAAGGACAAGAGTTCTGATAACGGTCTCTTGTTCTTCTCAACAAGAGATCTGCACCTTGCTTGCCTTCATGCAAAGCACTACACAAGAACTTTTGGCTGCCTACTCATAGCTCTTACACAATAAGAATTTCTTCCTCAATCAAACTTCACGACTCCTCAATCCTTTTTTACAAGCAACCAACTAAGCCACCACTAGCAATCTTCCTTCTTCTCAAGGAATCAAATATATAAGCAGGAGAAGAGAGTAGAAGCCACCACTAGCAATCTTTCTTCTTCTCAAGAAAGCAAATATATAAGCAGGAGAGGAGAATAGAAGAGATGATCACCCATTATCCCATGCCCCATGTGAGCATAACTTCTTGCCCTTTCGTGAGCAGAATCAATATTTTTTTATATCAAAGTCTAACTTGAATATTAGGTGGACAAGAGTTATTCTTGAATTCTCTTTTAATATTGTTTTATGTCCATCTAAATACTTATTTGTTTGTAGTTTGAATAAGAAGAAATAGATCATCTTTCATACGTGAGTTAAATTGTCGATTCACATCATCACCAATGTCACCGATCAGATAACAAAGAACAATCTAACAAGTAAAATTGACCTGCCAAAGCAATCGAACGCAATCACCTCATCAAAATAAAAAATCTATTTAATTCAATGTCACTCACAATCTCAAAGAGTTCAATCCATTTAAATCTCATATCCAGAATAGTAAATTTATTTTTACTGACTTAATTTAGTCACCTACATTGCTTACTAAAATAACTAGTGGACAATAGATAAAAAGTCTCTAAATGATACTAACCGCGTCATATTAAGATTAACTCTCGCACTAATTGACTTAGTGTTTTCTAATCCTCGTCTTTTGATAATTAGTGCAAAAGACGATTCGTTTGTCCTCAGTGTCTTCTTCAATCGATCTCACAATCAATACGAAGAATATATTGTTTAATCAGGACTAGCACAATAGAATGAAAAACATTCCAAAAAATTTATAACTCTCAGAGATTAATCTCTACTTATTAATATAATTATGTTGGCAAGCTAGCCATAAAACTCTCCGGAATCCTTTGATAATGATATTGAATGAAGAGGATAATGGGGTTCGATGAATGAGCGGAAAGAGTACATCGGTGAAGAGAAATTCATCGAGGGGATATTTTGAGGATTTTCCTATTTAAAAAATAAAAAAAAGAAACCCTAATCGAGTTATTGCCAAAAATAAAAGACAATTTTCAGAGCATTTGAGCGAATTTCGTTGGTAAAATTGGAAACAGAGCTGCACGCTTTTTTTTATGGGGAGAACTCCCTCTTTCTGTCTCCGTTCACTGTATTGCTCAGTCGTAGTTGAGCTCCGCTGAACCCTAGCCCTAGCTCTCCTCCTCCCTTCCGCGAGCTCACCGGTTCTAGGCGTTTCCCATTCGCCCCGGCCTCCGGTGCTGGAGTCGGCGGCGCCGGGATATAAGTGATGGAGAACCACCTGAAGAAGTCGCCGTTGAGGATTCGGCTCCGAGTGACGGCGAGGAAGAAAGGGTGGAAGTTGCTCCAAGGCAAGGGCTCCGGCCAGAAGCGCAGGCGGCAGGAATGCCTCAACACGGTGAGGAAGCTGCTGCGACGGGAGATAGGTGGCGCCCCCCAGCTGTGCCGTGGCAGCGCCGCCGTGACGCCCGAGAAGTTCCGAAACATTCAGCTCCAGGTTTGAATCCCTCGTCTTCCTTTAGGTTTCGGGCGGCTGTTGATTATCTCTCTCTAGTCTTTCAATTGCTACCGACGCATCTTCGGCGATGGATTGTTCTTCGGAGTTTGCAAAATTTAGACATTTCAAAGTTTTCTGTTGATATTATTTTGAATAAGTAAAATATAGCACTGCGTGGTTTGCTTCCTTTATATCCAGAGCTTTGATTTAGGGTGGAACTGTGTAAGTAAAGATAATCTGAAGGAATGCCCTTTAATGGAAAATTGAAGCTAATATTAGGCATCTTCTCCTGGTTTAGCAAAGGATTTACTCTCGGTTGAAAACAAACGTATGCCCCCAACTATTGCACTCTAGAAAACATTGAAAATGGGAGAAGGAAAAAAAAATGCTATCATAAATGTGTAAGGGAAGGGGATAACTAGAATGAATCCAAACACATCGTGCTGGAATCCACTTGAGAGGAAAGTAATAGTCTACTAAGACCTTGGAATCCCCAGGAGAAAACACAATTTAGGAGGCAAAGAAATTCTTTGTTAATTTTTTATTCATCCTTTCTCGGCGGCTTACTATCGTATATGCACTCAAGTAATAATGAACTAATCATAAAAAGATCAAGGGGAAAGAAATAATATCAAATGCAGTATTTAGGATAGAAAAGGAAAAACAGCCTCTGTGCCAAATTAGGCTTCTATGGTTAGAGTTGATCGACACTGACTCATATTCAGTGGTGGTGTTGAGCATCGATCAGAATCAAATTCAAGTACCAGATCAAGCTTCATCATCGGGTTGAGCAATTCCCACCAAGCTTGTTCGATTTGTGCAGTTTTATGATGGTTTTGATTTGATATTTGAGTATTTCAATTGGGGCTTGTGGTTCATTTTGTAAGCCTAGGATAGTTAATTTGACTTAAAAAAGACAAACTAATGTTTAACTAAAAAATAATGTTTTCACCACCAAACAAAAATACACTAATATTAAATTTGATATCCTTTGATGTGTGAAGGTCACCATGAGTTAGGCACCTATGAATGAGGCACATATTTCTTGGTTGTTTTCAATAAATCTTTTTGCCTTACTCATAGATTTTTGAAGTTATTATAGTATGAAGTATTCTCTCAAATTGACGCTTGAAATATTTAAACCTAGGCTTTTCTATTTGTGGCAGTGGAAGATGGACTATTACACTTGAATAAAAGTAGTAGGTTATTCATAGAAATTGCTTTATTGCTAAGTTTGAAGTCTTGCTATATAAATATAGAATACTATGAATTATATTGTATTTTTATATGAAAGTGTTTAAAATGTTTATATCAATACTATATATTGAAAGATAATATATATTATAAAGGGTAGCACGGTGCATGAAACTTCCGTCAATACGGGGTCCCGGGGAAGGATTTTTAGTACGCAACTTTACATTGCTTTGCCAGAGGTTGTTTTCATAACTCGAACTTTGACCTCTAGGCCATATGACAACAACTTTATCGTTGCGCCAATGCTCTCATTCAAAGATAATATATATTATAAATCATAAAAAGTTAAATATGGTTAAAAAATATGTTAATAAAAATGGAGGAGTCTCTCTCTCTCTCTCTAAATCTACAATCCAACCCTATGGACCTGCTTGCGTTCCTAGGTAGCATCTTGATCTTAACAACTTTTACACAATTGAAGCTTCACCAACCCCGATGATGCAAGGTTTTATAGGCAAAATGCGATGGTGAGCCTATGCAGTGATACCTCAGTGACGTAGGTTTCATGCAAGTAAAGTCACAATTCTTTTGTGCTTGTTGCTGACACTGACAACATGGAGCGAGGGTGCTAGGACAACATGTGGCAACCCTCCTCTAGGTAGTCACAACTTCCTCTTTTTTTTTCACCTCCTATAAGGGTTAGGGCTTGATGTGGGTCAATATTGATTCCTCATTGCAACTCCTTTTTTTTCTTCTCGTACCTCCCATGCAGTCGATCCACTGTGCAGTGCATACCTAGCATCATGTATGGAGGCATATTTAGTAAGCATTAAAATATTAAAAGATATTTATATTGATACTTAAAGTGTCTAACACTTTCAAACAACAATTTATTTTAAATTACAAGCTACTAAATAAGGTAGCTAGGAGGCTTAAGCCATTTTGGTTCAGTTTAAATTGGTTCAAATGAACCTACTACATATGTCATATGCAGTCAATGTGTCCCTTTTAAAAATTCCATTGGCTATACAACTCAACCAGGGTTTTTGTAAAACCATTCCAAGTCTTCCATCGTGACATTGACATCAAATTTATTCATCCAAACTGAAACCCTGACGTGAATGATTTTTTAAATGGTGCATGGAATACCATAATCTATTTATAAATTGCAAAACTGTTGGTTTTAAAGTTACAAATTCTAATTAAGGTAGCTTAAGGTTTTTATGTCAATTTTGTTTAGTCTAAGTTAGTTTCAACAACGAGATCAAATCATTTCGATCAGGGACCAAAAACTTAACTTTCGAACTTTGCATGGAATGCAATAATCTATGGGCACACATGTTGTTCTTTTTGAGAACCCACATATTATGATGCACTAAAATGGAGATTTTTGTAAAAAAAAAAGAGATAGGTACACTGAATTTCGCTATAGAGATTGTGCACACAGTTTAACTAATGCATCAATTGGTTACTGGAAAAAATAACAAAAAAGAGGTGGCTATTTTTTTTATAAGTTGTCGCACCTTAATTTACAGGTAAAAAGAGTAGGGAAAAGGAGGTGCTTTTTAAAAATAAGATGTTGCACCTTGGTTTAGTCTCATATAGGAACTTGTGGATTTCTTTTACAGGAAAAATAGTAGGAAAATAGAAGTGAATATTTTTTTTATAAGATGATGCATCTCGATTTAGTCTGGAAATTGTGGATTAATGAGAGGGGTCTATAAAATTAGATGAATGGACTATTATTAACTTGTATTGTAATGAATATTTCAAGCAATTTGTTTAGGCCTACTAAATTAATGGTAAGTTCTCTTATTTTAAAGGGATGTGATTGGCAAACCTAGTCTTAGGTTTGAGTAGGTGTTCAATTGGCAAGAATGTTTGATATCACCTATTGGCTGAAGGTCTACGTAATGTTGGTAAAAGCTTTCGGTCCTTGATTTGGACATGGATTCTTAATTGAAAAAGAGTGCGACATTTCAGTTAAGTTCCATGGGAGAAGTTCTAAGCTAATAAGAGGCACAAATGAGTGACCTATCATTAAATTGAGCTTAAGAATTTTTGGGCATAATTGAGCCTATTAAGTCCATAGTGTTTAGTTCACCTATTTGGGTATGTTGTTAACTTTTATATAATACCCCATGTGGGACTAAACTATCTACTTTCAAGGTAGAATAAGTGCCTTATTGATAGTAGGTTTTTTTTTAAAATTATTTTATTTTTTTAGGTTCAAAATTTTTTTGATGCTCAAGTGGTGGGAGGTTAATGCATGGGAACTTACAAAATCATGAAAATTTTCACCCACGCCACTTGTAAAAGTCAAGTTTATGATTTCAAGCATTTAGGAATGTCGTTACTGTGCTGTCATAAAAAAGGTAAACTTAGCATTAATGTATTTACTATTGTTAAGATAAACATAGTTTGATGCCTATGTTTTAGATAGAATTAGTCATGTTTAGGTTATATTGAAGCAATGTAAACATATAATTATTTATATAGTACAGTGTACGGTGCAGTACAATATATTTTTCTCCTAAATTTTACATGGTTTCAAAGATACTTTTCCACATAGGAGTTTCTGGAAGAGCCTATAAAGGGAGGTCGGCAGTGTCTTCTTTTCGTCATGCATTTTGTGTGAGCCTAGGAATTATGCAGATTAGAACCTTGACTAGTGCATGTCTAATGTCTCCCAGATGTCTCTATGCATGTTGCTTGTACTTTGTTGCACTCCATGCATGGTAAAAATGAAGATATAAATTATGCCTCCTCCTAGGATGTTCTATCATGCACTTTACAATCAAGTGATAAAATTAACCAATTGTCTAAAATGTTTTTTCTGTTGTTCGCATTGATAGAGTTTCAAGCAAGGTTTTAAATTTCAACCAATGTCGAGCAATACGGGCGGAATTTATTGTTCCGCTCATTGCCCCACACTAGTACATACAGTATCTGAGGCTTCGCGTGGCCGCGGCGGCCTCCACGTGTAGCGGGGGTCTTGCCCGGGGCCGTGGTGGGCTTGCACCAGGCCGCGGTGGGCTCACGTGAGGCCACGACTGTCGCTGACGATTGCGCGTGGCCTATGTGAGGCCGTGATGGCCACGAGCAACCTCGCGTGGGGCTGCGACGACCGCAGGCGGTCTCACCCGGGGGCTCGACAGCTGCGGGCGGCCTCGTCCGATGTTGCAGTGGCCGTCGACGACCTCATGCACGGCCTATGCGAGGCCGTGGGGGTTGCGGCGCCTTGCGCGGGGCCTCTGCAGGCAAACATGGCAGGCGAATAGGGGAACGAAAAAATTTCAATCGACTCCCAAATTATAGTTTAAATAAAATTAATTAAAATTTAATAAAATTATTTTATTAATCTAAAAATATTTTAAAATTTATTTTATTAATTTATATATTATGAATAATAATTTTATTATTATTAAAATTTATTTTATTTTAAATTCTATTTAATCAAAATTAATTAAATTAATTTTATTATTGTAATTAATTTTTGGGTATTTTTTCCTTTTTAAATTTTTTTTCTTCTATTTTTAATATTTATGTTATAAATTCCATTTTTAATTTATGTATTTTATATTTAAAAATTATCGAAATTTATTGTTACGGCACGATATGATATTGAAACCGTATTGTTCCGATTGTGAATCGAAATCTCGATACAGGTCGAGATTTTAAATTTTGCTTTCAAGTATTATGTTTCCATTGAGATTCATTTTTTTTTTTAATTTAGGCAACAAATTAGATAGTACTTGTGCTTCAGCTTGAGGAGTGTTGGATAAAATATAACAGTCAACCTAGTTTAAGGCATTTTTACTGTTATGCAACTAAATTAATCATGTTTAGGGATTTTATGTTAAATCTGAAAAAATGTTAAATCAGTTTTTTCCAAATACAACACAAGACAACATTTTTCTTTCCTAAAGTCTACAGATATGATCTAAAAGCTGATGTTCTATTGCTTGGTGGGAAATTTTTTACAAATTCAATGACATCATTATGCATATTGAAATATAATGCAGAACTTTGTTTAGTGGTAACCATCTTGCAATGTGAGTATTAATAGTATACTGGATGGCCATTGTGAAACGAGCAGACTTGTTTTATTTGTGTGGGATGAAACCTCATTCTGGAATTATCTACTGATGAGTATACAATACTGTTCCCTAGTCTTGATTATTTAATCCATTGACTTCTATTTACTACCTCAAGAATATCACTAAAGCTTCCATTCCTAAAGAACACTACACTGCTTTATGAATTAGATTTAGGTCTCACCACATCTTTCTTCCGTTGGATCTGTTGCTGCAATGAATCTCAATGCTTTATTTGGGTGTTTCTGTTTGAGGCTGTCATAATGAAGCAATGAAAGTTTATAATTGGTGAGCTAGCAAGTCTTAAATTAATGTCTGGCGTTCTTAGCCCACCAAGTAAAATTGTGGTTTCTCGGTCATGCTCAACTAAAAATTCAAGTTTAGAGAGTTTCCACGGGGTTGAACCTTCTGAAGATTTATTAGGTTTTTCTGAAGGCTGATCTAAGCCGCCATTGAAACACAAATACTTTTGCGAGAACTATTTTTGATTTAGAACTTACATTCAGGAT
This sequence comes from Wurfbainia villosa, assembly GCA_025175895.1. Classification (NCBI taxonomy): domain Eukaryota; kingdom Viridiplantae; phylum Streptophyta; class Magnoliopsida; order Zingiberales; family Zingiberaceae; genus Wurfbainia; species Wurfbainia villosa. The sequence continues at coordinate 4,194,308 of JAKLTH010000237.1, read as the reverse complement.
CTTCCTCAGCTCGGGTTTCTTGGGAAATAAAACTTAGGCACGTTGATACCGAGCAAGAGCAACTACCTATCAGAATTAGCAATCATTTACATTGCAAATATAAACAATGTTAATTGTCAAAAAGCACTTCAAACTTTGGGACTGAACCACAATGACCTTTGGTAAGTCTCTTTAAGTTTCCTGATAACATTCGTCTTGGCACTTTAGTAATTTAAACATGGATTAAAAACTAAGCTAATTTCTCTATTAATTAACCATAGCATTAAGTTTGTTGACGGTGCCAGTTTTTTGTTCCACCACACTTTACTATTCAGTATCCTATTTGTGAAATATAAGGAAAAAAATTGAGTCAATGCTATATTTTATCTAATTTCCTATTTTCTTACATCATCCACGTTGAGATACTGGACAGTTTGATTATATATAAAGTTCAGTGTTTCTAAGCCATTTAGTGATAATTTTTTTTAATTCCTGGCCAGTTTGCTCACAACATGCGTGACTAAATTATGTCACAGATGTATAACTGTTGCCTTTCCCTTGAGATTTTAGGTATGACCTATCAAATTCTTATATTTTTCATTTGGTATGCATATATTCTTTCTCCATGAATGCAAGTGTACACACACCTTCTTCTGTACACCATATCCTAGTCAAATATAGATTTTGCCAATGGGATTGTGCTAACAATCTCTTTTCTCTTATGGCTTCTCTTCTGGATAACAGGAAGAGTTTGACACGTATGATCCTAATATCCACTGGTTTCTGAAATTGCAATTTCTGAAGAAGAGGTCCAAGATTATCGAGATTGTTGCTGCGAATGATCTTATATTTGCTCTCGCTCAGTCTGGTCTTTGTGCTGCTTTTAGCAGAAGTAAATCTTCCAGTCACACTCTGTCGCTGGTTCATTCTTTTTCATTGTGATTGACTTCTACTTATTGTTGCAGCAACAAACAAGCGGATATGCTTCTTGAACATAAGTCCTGATGAAGTTATCAGGAGCTTATTTTATAATAAGAACAATGAATCTCTCATCACTGTGTCAGTTTACGCATCGGATCATTTCAGTTCTTTGAAATGCAGGACAACTTCAATAGAGTAAGTGACTCTTTTCAAGTGGATCAATCACCAATGAGAATTTCTGCACTTGAATAAATCTTCTGCATTACTGATCTTTCTAGAAATGAGCATAAATTTGATTTAATTTGTTGTTATGATCACTGATCATACTGGCCAAGTTTCTGAATATGGTTTCTTTGATGAGTAACATGAATAATGTAATATGTTTCTATGCCCTGCTCTAGCAAATTCACCAAAATTCATGAGCCTAATCGTGATTCTTGACCCTGTCTTATCTGTTGGACTGATGTCTCCATTTGTTAGTAAGATAGGGATCCATAAATTTTTATATTTGTCAAAAGAATGATCACATGGTGTCAAATCAACTATGCAGATATATCAGGAGAAACCAATTGGATGCTGGGTATCCTCTTTTTGAAACTGAATCCTTAAAATGGCCAGGTTTTGTCGAATTCGACGATGTAAATGGTAAAGTGCTGACCTACTCAGCCCAGGATGGGTAAGTTTCCACATTTTAGTTATCACATCGTCCTAAATTTTAGGAACAACCTTCTGAAGTCTCACTCATATCTTTTCAGCGTTTACAAAGTTTTTGACCTGAAAAACTACTCCTTTCTCTACTCAATTTGTGACAAGGAGATCCAGGAAATTAAAATAAGGTCCCAACTTCTTGTACTTCAAATAATTTCTACGGAAATGTTTGTACTATTTTTCTCTCCCCTATTTTATCTCCTAATATCAGTTCTGGCAGCCCTGGGATCATGTTGCTAATTTACCAAAAAACTCATAGTCATGTACCACTGACAATACTCTCAATCGAAGATGGAAAAGTTTTGAAATCTTTTAATCACTTGCTGCATCGCAACAAAAAGGTGGACTTCATAGAACAGTTCAACGAGAAACTTCTAGTCAAGCAAGAAAATGAGAACCTACAAATTCTCGATGTAAACTGCTGAAACTGTTCCTTATTTGTTACTCAAATTTGTTCATTCATCTCTAACACCTTGAAGTTACCAGGTGAGGAATACAGATCTCATTGAAGTTTGCAAGAATGAGTTCATGACCCCTTCTGCATTCATTTTCCTCTATGAGAACCACCTTTTCTTGACGTTCAGAGACAGGACTGTGTCAGTTTGGAATTTTCGCGGGGAGCTTGTCACTTCGTTTGAGGACCATCAACTGTGGCATCTGGACTGTAATACCAACAACATTTACATTACTAGCGATCAAAACCTAATAATCTCCTACTGCAAAGCTGAAGATGGGTGTGACAAGCAAGGAGGTATCGTGCTCGATCCCATCGAACTCTAAAGTTTTCCTTCCTGCCCGATCGACTAATGATCCGATCTGTGTCGTTTCCATGTCGATCAGTATCTCCTGTTGGCTCCATCAATATGAGCAACATCCTCACTGGAAAATGCATAGCCAAGATATGTCCACTCGATCCCACCCTCCAGCCCGCGTCTCGAAAGCGCAAGGATACCAACCGGTCTACAATCAGAAGCACCATCAGAGAGGCTCTTGAAGATGTCACTGCCCTCTTCTACGATGAGGAACGGAATGAGATCTACACTGGCAACAAGCAAGGTTTGATCCATGTCTGGTCTAACTAGATAAAATCACCTTCTCTATGCCTGTTTATAGCGTGGGTCCGTTCGATCGAGACCTACCTGCATGTTGTGTTCTATCATAGCTGTAATAGTATTGTATCTTTGGAGATAGGCTTAATACCTCGTCAAAATGATCCCTAAGCAAAGATAATGTACTTGCGGTTTTCCAATTGCACTATTCTTATGCTGTATATCTGCTGAATCTGTTAGCAAAATTCTCTCTGTTGTATTCGATCTGTTTAAAATTATACTTTTGCTATAGATGAAACCCTATTAATGCCAACTAAACATGTCTGATACTATGTTGGCGGTTCAACCCAGTGGTTTAACATTTTATTGCTCAAGTCCGTATTAGATCTGTTCTGTGAAAGCTGTTAAACCCAAATTATGCTTCTGTTTGCGAATGAATCTCTTCGTTACATGGACTTGGTCGCTAGTTTTGCGACCAAAATCAGATGTGTCGCCCTGGTGGTTTACGTCTGACTGGCTGGCTGCTGAAAGGGTCCTTTAGACCATCTCCAATCAGCACCCCCTTTACATCATTTTGGTGCAAAGGGAACACTATTTGTTTTTCAATGGAGAAATTAAAAATTACATTTTTATTTTAAATAATTATATTATAATACTAAATTTATATTTAAAATATTCTTAAATATTATAAATTAATATTATTTAATTTAATTGAATTTATTATGTAAATTTTATATATTATAAATTTATATTAGTTATTAACTTGAATAAGTAATATTTAAAATATTTGTTATAGTACTAAGATTATAATATGGTAATTTTGATAATTAAGGTTCATAATGATATATTTTCAATGAAATATTATTTGTTTTGTGAAAACATTTAAAATATTTTATCTTAATTGTTTATGATTGTATATTATTTTTAAATAATAGTATGTTTACTAAATTATTTTTATCAAAATTAAGAAGGAATATATATTAATATTTATTTATTTTAATTAAAAATATAATATCATAAAAATTGGTTATTATGTACTATAAAAATATTAATTTTAATAATAATTAAGATCACAATAAAAATATTTAACAAATTAATATGTAGATTGATTAATAAATTATAAGATGGAAAAAAAGAACATTCTAAAGAATATTCTTTTTATTGGTTGGAGTTGAAAAAAAATTTGGTATAGGAAATGATATATATTGGTTGGAGTTGAAAAAAATTTTGATATTGGAATGACACTAAATTGATGTTTCAATGATACTAAAATAGATTTTGTGATTGGAGATGGTTAAGCCACGAGGTATGGGTTACCTGAGGGGCTCATTTCTAAACTACCCTTGTTTTTTTTAAAAATATATTTACTTATTAATTTTTATCAGTCACTCAAATATTTGCCTTGATTTGTCAGGTGGGTTGATTCTGAATTACTGTGAATTTATTAATTTTCTTTTAAATGGAATAATAAATTAAGAAAGTTAAAATTGTTGAGATTATTTGTGTAAATATTTTTCAATTTATCTTTCCTTTTCAGATATAAGATAATTATAGAGTAATTGTTAATGTGACGATTTTATATTTTTATTTAAATGGTTGAAAAAAAAGAAAAAATAAGAAAAATTCAAATGGCTTTAGTTCTATATTATTTATTTTTGCAGTTCCTATTTATCAGATAAAGTGTTTCTTGTTCTTTCGGGGTCTATGGATTAGAGCAGTGCGGATATGCTTCAAGAAAGGTAAAGATTAAAATTCGATGAAGAATTAAAATTCTCTTTGGATTCGGAATGAATTTTTACTATTTTAGTCGACGGATTAAAGAATATAATTTTTTTTTTGTGATTTACAAAATATTGAGAATGAATAATTTTGCTCTAACGAGAAAGTGTTTCTGGTAAAGCCCCTCCCATTTCGTACTTGCACACCGCTGACTAGCATGCGTCATTGGTAATACATTAACTTCTTAACCCATTATCTCTTGATCCACACAGAGTGGCTTATTTCTTACTTTTTAAATATGCTTTGTCATCCTTTGAGAAAGTGTGTCACCGTGGATTTACAATCATGGATTGCTCAACTCTGGTACGATGATATATACATCTTACAATTATGGATTTAACTTTCAAAATATTTTAGTTCTTTGTTAATATTAGCAATAATTAATTGATATTGAATTGATGCTGTTAGTATTGTTGACAACATTGACAAGGTCAACGCTGCGAAGCTGGATTCTCTCCGTCATTGTCTATTCTTGGTCAATCGCCTCTTCTCCCCTCTCCAATCCATGGATTCTCCATCCCCGCCGAGCAGGCAAAAAAGAAGCAGCAAAACCAACCCTGATCAGACAGCGGCGTCCCTCTCCGCTCCTCCGCCATGGCCACCGCTATGGCCCTCCTCCTCCTCCTCCTCCTCCTCCCCCACCGCCTCAGCTTCTCGGCCTCTGCGCCCACCTTGCCGGCCTCAGACGCCGACGCCCTCCTCCTCCTAAAAAACTCCTTCACCAATGCCGCGGCCCTCTCGTCCTGGTCTACCTCCAATCCTTCCCCTCCCTGCGATCCCCACTCGCCCTGGATCGGCGTCATTTGCCTCCATGGCATCGTCACCGGCCTCCACCTATCCGACATGGGCCTCTCCGGGACCCTCGACGTCGACGTTCTCTTCGCCTTCCCTGGTCTTCGTTCCCTCAGCTTCGTCAACAACTCCCTCTCCGGGGCCCTCCCAGCTGACCTCGGTCGCCTCCACGCCCTCAAGTCCGTCCTCCTTTCCCGCAACAAGTTCTCCGGCCCCATCGCAGCGGACTCCTTCCGCGGCATGACCCGGCTCAAGAAGCTCTGGCTCAATGACAACCAGTTCAACGGCCCCATCCCCGATTCGCTGGCCGAAGCCACCGCCCTGCTGGAGCTCCATCTGGAGAACAATCATTTCGCCGGCGAGATACCCGCCGGCCTAGCCTTGCCCTCCTTGTCCTCCTTCAACGTGTCCAACAACAACCTCTATGGCACCATCCCGCAGGCCCTTGCCAAGTTCAACTCGAGCTCGTTCTTCGGCAACGAAGGTTTGTGCGGCCAACTCGTCGTCGGAAAGCCCTGTGCTGAACCCGCCGTCGCCGCCGGAGGCGGCGGAAGAGTTATCATCGTCTGCGCCCTCGCTGTCCTCCTCGTTTGCATGGCCTTGTACGCGTTGAAGACCGGAGACAAGAAAGAAGAAGTGGTGACGTTAGGAAAGGTTCGCAAAGCGAAAGAAACTACCTTGCCGAACTCGGTAAAAGATGGCGGTGCACCCGCCACCGCCGCCGGAGGCGGAGCAGGGGAATTGGTTGTGTTGAGCTCGAGGAAGGGAGAGCTTCAGCTTTCCGACTTGATGAAGGCGGAGGCGGAGGTACTGAGGAGCGGCGGTACGGGGACGGTGTACAAAGCGGCGATGGCGAACGGCATTGCCGTGGTGGTGAAGCGTACACGAGACTTGAACCGGTTGGGGAAGGAGGCGTTCGCCGCCGAGATGGCCCGGTTAGGTCGCCTCTCCCACCCTAATGTGGTGACGCCTTTGGCCTACCTTTACCGGAAGGACGAGAAGCTGCTCGTGTTGGAGTTTGTCCCCAAAAGGAGCTTGTCGTACGTCCTCCACGGCGACAGGGGAACCGACCACGCGGCGCTCGATTGGGGGCGGCGCCTCGGCATCGCCCGAGGCATCGCCCGCGGCCTCGCCTACCTCCACACCGAGCTGCCGTTCGTAGACGCCCCGCACGGGAATCTAAAATCCGGCAACGTGCTCATATCACTGGATTTCGAGCCTCGGTTGACGGAATTCGGGTTTCTGCCGATGGTCAACGCGTCCCAGGCGGGGACGGTGATGCAGGCTCTGCGAACGCCGGAGGTTCTTGCGGGTCGGCCGGTGTCGCCGCGGTCGGACGTGTACTGCTTCGGCGTGCTTCTGCTTGAGCTAATGACCGGGAAATTTCCATCGCAATGCCTGAGCAACGTCGACGGCGGGGCGGACGTGGTGGAGTGGGCGACGCAGGCGGCGAGGGAAGGACGGGAGGCAGATGTCCTGGACCCAGCGATGGTGACCGGCGCCAAATCAGCAGTGACGGAGATGGCGCGGCTGGTGCGGGTGGCAGTGGAGTGCGTGGATCCGGAGCCGGAGCGGCGGCTGGGGCTGAAGGAGGCGGTGGAGAGGATCGAGGAGGTGGCCGCAGCCGAGGAGCCACAGCCGGATGCTGCGGCGTCGGATGAGCCCTGCGCGAGGGAAGCGTCTGACAACGATCGGCGCGGCGTTTAGGTAGATGCGTCGGTGAGGTGGACGACGGCGATTGATCGTTCGCCATTTCGTGATCTAACTCGTGATACATTAGCTTGTGGGTAGCGTTTGATGTGGTGTTAAATTGTTCATTTATTTATTTGGAAGGATCGTTTTTTCCTGTAATTTTAATTTATGACAAATATCTTATATAACAAAAGAAATGCAGGTTATTTTTCTATTTTTTTGTCATTTATTTAAAAGGATCAGCCTAGAGTTATTTGTCACTTAGCTTGTCCTTAAGTTTTTTTTTTCTAAAAATATTAATTCAGTATTATTATAATAATTTAGTGTTGATAAAGATTATTCTAATATTAGTCAAAATTGAATGTTAAAATAATTATAATTAATATTGAAATAGTTTTGGCTAATGTTGGTGTACTTTTAAGTAATCAGTTTAATGGTTTTTGAATCTTCACTATCAAGATCCGCTATTAATAACGGGTCGGATCTGTTATTTCGATCGATTCCACGTACCCACCACAAATCTCTACGAGTTTATGTATCGCCCTAAACCAGAAAAGGGACAGGCGGCGGCGGAACCGACGACGGCGACGACGATACCACGGCGACGAGGAGGGAGGTGTCTTACTTACTCTAGTTGGTGAATTCCACCGCGTCGGTCAGAATTATGAGAGCTGTCCGGAGCTCCCCCCGACGCCTCTATTCGTGGCGTCGAAGCTGCATTCACGCATCCAGATTCTTTCTATCCTCCCCTGCCTCCCTGTCACCTCCCTCTCAGAATGCTTCCGAGGAATCAACAGCTCAAGGCCCAGAGGATAACTCGGATCCCCTACCCCCTCCATCCCCTGAAGCGGTGATCGAGTTCCTTCTCGGAAACCAGCACAAGCCCGACGACGCCTTCAAATTCTTCAAACGGTCTGGGGTTCAGGACAGCATCGGGGGAGATTTGCGCAAAGTCGATTCCTTATGCATCATGCTCCACATCCTCGCCAGCGCCGGGAAGGTAACAAATGCCCAGATTTTGATGGAAAATTCGATTCGATCTGGTTCTGTTCCACGTCCCCGCATTATGGTCCCTCGGCTGGTCGAGATGGCAAGTAAGTGCGGCTCTAATTCTCGTTCTTTCGATCATCTTTTGACTTGCTACACTAGAACTGGAATGGTAGAAGAAGCCGTTGAAGCTTTCAAGAGTATGGTCGAGAATGGCATCTTTCCTAGTGTCGAATCGAGGAATGGTTTGTTGCTCTCTATGCTCAGATCAGGTTCCTATAGCAAAGCTCTAGAGCTTTTTGAGGATATGAGGGATAAAGGAATGAATTATGACAAGTTTACACTGGACATTGTCATGAATATCTGCTTGAAAACAGGGAAATCAGAGGATGCTGAGGTGTTCTTTAGAGAAGCAATTGATAAGGGACAGGTGCAGCCTGATATGGTTTCTTACCATACATTGATTCAGGCATCGTGCAAGAAGCCTGATGCCAAAAAAGCTTGTGATTTTTTGGGCGAGATTAAGGATGCTGGGTTGGTTCCTTCTGCTTTCATTTATAATCTTGTTATCGGAGCTTGTATTAAGCAAGGTGACTTAGATAAGGCATTGAGTTTGAAGGATGAGATGCTTGGTTGTGGTCTTGCGATGAATTTAGTTCTCGTAACTAGTCTGATGAAAGGTTACTGTGTAAAGGGTGACCTTAATAGTGCTTTGGATTTGCTGACTAAACTCCGTGACCAAGGTATTGAACCGAACAACGTTACATACTGTGTCCTGATTGATGGCTGCTTTAAATATGGAAATACAGAAAAGGCAATTGAACTTTACCTCCAAATGAAGGAGATGAGCTTGGTGCCGAATGCATTTACTTTGAATTCAGTCATAAAATGTCTGTTGAAGTCTAACAACTTGAAAGAGGCATATGGTGTGTTTGAGGAGGGAGTTTCATCTGGTGTGGCCAATGTTTTCACCTATAACTGTCTTATTCATTGGCTTTGCCGTGTTGGGAGGCTAAAGGAAGCTTGTGGATTGTTTAATAAGATGGTGGAGACTGGATTAGAGCCCAGTGAAACTTCTTACAACAACTTGATATTCGGCCATTGTGTCAAGGGAGATTTGGATTCAGCACTCAACTTGTACACTCAGATGTCTGAAAAGGGTATAAAACCAAATGTGATCACTTATACCAATTTAGTGACATGCCATGTGAAGAAAAATAACTTGGACAAAGCTCTTCAACTTATAGATGAAATGCGCAACATGGGTGTTGCTTGTAATGATTATACATACAACACCATTGTGAACGGCCTATGCAAAACTGGTCATGTGACCGTAGCGAAAGACATGTTGCAGAAGTTTTTGGAAGAAGGTTTTATCCCCAGTGCTATGACATACAATAGCATTATTGATGGCTTTGTGAAGCAGGGCATTATGAGCATGGCACTTTCAACATATCGAGAAATGATTGGTTGTGGCATCTCCCCCAATGTCATTACTTACACTAGTTTGATTGATGGGTATTGTAGAAGTAATTCTGTTGATCTTACTCTCAAATTGTTGAATGATTTAAGAAGGAAACATTTTCCACTGGACATTGCTGTGTATAATATTCTTATTGATTATTTGTGCAAGGAAGGGAAGATGGAAGTCGCTTTGTATCTTTTTAATGATCTTTATGAAGTTGGTTTAACACCAGGTTCATCGATATACAATAGCCTTATCTCTGGCTATAAATCTGAAGGTAACATGGAAGCTGCTTTTCGATTGCATAAAAGAATGGTTAGAGATAGAATTCCTTGCGATACAGCAACCTACACTAATCTTATTGATGGATCATTGAAAGTTGGAAAAACAGTCCTAGCTTCTGAATTTTACTCCATGATGCTACAAGATCAAAATATGCCAGATCATGTCACATTCACTGCATTGATACATGGCCTCTGCAACAATGGCGATGTGGAAGGTGCTCACAGAATGTTACATGAAATGGATAGAGTGGATGTACAACCTAATGTGGCCTTATACAACAAACTGATTAATGGGTATTTTAGAGAGGGTAAGTTCGACGAAGCATTTCGTTTGCATGATGAGATGCTTGACAGAGGTATTGTACCCAATGATACAACATATGACATTCTAGCAAATCACAAACTTTGAGGTATTAATTCTTTCAAATGCAATTACTTGATGTCCGAGAGCCCTGGATGGCAGTAGTTGTCCTGAGGCAGCTAAGTGTTCATCTTCTAACGATGCCTCGTGGGATTCTCTTGCTGTTTCCAGTGCTATTATCTGCTGACCGAAGGATGCCTCAATGGATTCTCCTGCTTATATGATCAATTTTTGACTTGCAGGTGAAATTTGACCCTTTTTAGATGGCTAATTATGTCTTGATGTAGAGATATGTAAACCCATGGGTTCCAGCTAATAGCAGTGCACAGGATGAATGCATATTGAGAAGGAGATGAAGTCAGTAGGAATGTTGCAGATTTATGCTTAGAAGATTGTATAGAGCTCTCTCGTGAGAAGTCATCGACCCAGGCAAATGGCGATCGAATGTGCAATTTGCATCCTATGCTGCCCCCAAGTTGGTAATGATTTCTCTTGCTGAAATAAAATATGTTTAGCAGTTTGGCTGAAAGTATTTATTTTGTTTTCCACTTTCCTCGTTGAGTTTATCCAATAAGCTTTGGCGAATTGTATTGGATGCTCAAGAGTTGAGACTCAAATTCTATGATGGACGGAAACTGAAGGGAATTGACTGAACACCAGAGTGAAGGAAAGGAATGGAAGGTCATTCCTAGTGCAGGAAAAGAAGGTAATTTCTCACCAAGGCAGGGGAAAAGGTTGCGAGAAAGGAAGTTTGTTATCCGGGGAAAAAAGAATGTTTCTAGAAAAAAAAAATGCAGGAAAAACATTTTTTATATTATTTATTTGTCAATGAAATTATGCAGAAGATTCACACTTGTTGGCATTGCTCTAACTAGTAGAAACTTATTGGTTCCCTCAGTACCTTTTGCTTTCCCCTCACCTCTAAGCATGGATTAGAAATCCTTCCTTGCCTAGACATTTTTTACTCTTCAACTCAACCAATGTGGATCCATACGAACTAACATAGGTTCGGAATCCTTCCTCGGTTGGTAGTCGATGAAGTATTGGTTGGTTTCCCAATCGTCCTCTATTCTATTTTGTTCAGAGTTATGTACTATGGTGGTGTATCAATGCCTACATAGAACCCTAAACATGTGTAGTTGTGCTTGACTAGTAGAACTTTGAACTCCTTTTACATGATTAATATCTCTCTTATAGCTAGACCGGCAGGTGAACCGATGGCCCTGTGGGTTCATGGTTTTTTTTTCTGGATGAACCGGCTAAAATTTGAGATCATTTCCTCTTAAAAATGTTTTATCGGATAAACAAATCATCACATCCTTCCTAGTGTCGTGACGATTAGATAAGAAAAAAAAATTTGGATTCTCTTTTTATTTATTTATTCTCAAAGACAATAGAGGATGGATAATTTATGCCATTTAGTTGTGTAATCATATTGGATTGGCTGGTGGCTTATCGTGTCTATTGGTGCAATCGATTTCAGATTAAGATTGATCGAGTTCGAGTCAAGATCGAGTTGAGTTTTGATATTTAACAATATGACAATATGCCTATAGGATGATTGAGATATTCGATGTCATATGAAGGAGAGTGTTGGTGTGATAGGAAGTCAAGTAGGTCAAGATTGATCGAATACTTGACGAGTGAGAAATCTAAATGGATCAGAGAAGATCGAACATTTGGTGGTCGAAAGTCTAACAGAGAGTTGACAAGTAGGAAATCCAAGTAAGTCAGAAAAAATCGAACACTCGGTGATCAGAAGTTTAACAGAGAGTTGATAAATGTCAAGACTAAGTGGGTTATAGTTAATCGGACACTTGACATGAAATGAAAAGTTCAAACAAGTCAAGGATGATCGGATGTTTGGTGATGGAAAGTTCACGTGAGTCAAGGTTGACCAGACACTTGACAAGTGGAAAGTTCAAATGGTTCAAGAAGGGGTGGATGTTTGGTGAAGTGAAGTCCTAACATGTCAAGGAGGGTCGAATGCTTGGTAAAATGAAGTCCTGATAGGTCAAGGTGATCGAATGCTTGACAAAATGAGATTTCGACAGGTCAAGATGATCAGATGCTTGACAAAAAGAGGTTTTGGTAGGTCAAAGGTGACTGGATGCTAGATGAGAAAGGTTATGGTAGGTTATAGTTAATCGGATACCAGGTGAAGTGAGAGTTAACTTGAAAATAGTCTAAGATTGAGGCATCAGTCAAGTCAACTGATGAGGTATAACAATTGACTGATGTTACTGTTCAAGTATCGTTGAGTTTAGAACTCGACTGCGAACAGTATCAGTCGACTATTACTGCTCACTAGTGTTGGTGCAGTAGACACCTAAGTCGAACCTGAGTTTTGATTATAACAAACGATACAAAGTTAAACTCATTTTGTTATCTCACGAGCTAAACCAAGTGTGCAGAAAGTGCTAAAGCTAGAGCTGAAGGTCAGCGACATCCGAAGGGAACCGTGGTGGTTGGGCGACACCGGGAGGACTTTGGAGGAAGCCGAAGAACTTAGGTGAAGACCGGAAGCAAAACTTCAAAGGTAAAGGTTGAGGTAAGCTCGTGTGAGTGAGTGTAAGTAAGGTCGTGTCCTCCGTACGAGGACATCCTTAGGCGTCGATTCGACCAAGACTTCCCATGGAAGGTCTAAGTCAAGATCGGATGGTAAATGACTATCGTGATTACTTATACTAACTGCTTTTTCGAACTAACTCTTCATTGCAGCTGGAAACCCTGCCATCAGTCGATTGATGGCTTGTATCAGTCGATTGATGCCTCCAGCAGTCGACTGATAGAGTTGATCACTCGACTGTTGGTCAAGGATCAACCTTGAGGAGAGTCAAAATTTATCTCCATTTCTCAAGGGCTAGATAACATCACCTCATAAAACTTCATCTCAACGATTAGGGTTTCACAAGACTATAAAAGAAGGTGTTCTCCACTCTATTTTCATCATCAAAAGCTCTCCAAAATGCCTCTGCAATGCCTCGACTCTCCGACAACGAAGCTCTACTTCTCCGACGATTAAGCTCAAGCTCTCATTCTTTCATCATCGGTATAAGTTTTTATTTTAAAGTCTATTATATTTCTTTCATTTATTCAGAGCTTTCTATCGTAACAAGGAGAGGAGGAGTGCCCCTCTACCTTAATCTTTGTCGAGCTTTTGTATTGCGTTGTCTCCTACCTCCAATGAGGAAAATATTATTTTAGTGAATTGTCCTCCGTATGTGGTTTCGGACCATTAGGGCCTTGGATTAGTAGTCGAAGCCTGTGAACCAAGTAAAAACAAAGTATGTCATTTACTTTTCCACTGCGTATATTTTTCTTAATCGAACGATCTCGTAAAATTTTCTTTTGCGCTATTCACTCACCCTCCTTTAGCGCTCAAATCGATCCAACAACTAGTTGATTGCTATAGTAGTCGAATGCTACAGTAACAATCGACTGTGAATAATGTTTCCAATCTATGAATCGAACAAAATATTTTCAACTTAACTAGTCAGTTCGATCGAAGTTCACCAGTCGACTGTGATTTATGATAGTGGATTGGTGCACTGTAGCAGGTCAAAATTTAACGCAGATTTAATCGTTGAAGAGCAATGGTTGATTGACTAGTTGATTGAGGGTAAGATCAGTCAACTAGTAGATGAAAATCAGCTCGATGAATAGTCTATAAGAAGAGATTTCGAGGTGATTTAAAGGTGTCGATTTTTAGAGACTTTGAAAGGGATTTGCTGTTGCATTCTATACCTTCCAAGACATTACAAAGTAATCAAATAACGATCAAGTAAGAGTTCAAACGTGTAAAATATTTTGATTCATGTTTTGTCATTTAACTTGTATTTTTTTTGTGTTTGATTATATTCGTTGTGAAAGAATATATTGTAAGAGGTTTTTTTACCTCTAGAAGGTTTCTAAAAATGAGAAAGTATGGTGGGAGCTGGAGTAGAAATTAAGAATTTTGAACTAAGTAAAAATTCAGATATTGTGCTTGTATATTTGTGTCGTTTATATTTGTTTTTTTGCTGTATATTAATTTTTTTTTTATAGATGAGCACTCGCACGAATGAAATTGATGATCAAGAAATGATCGTTATTCACGTCTCCTCTGGCAATGCCGATCCTAACAGTGCCGTGCCTTCCAACATTGTGTTTCTTAACGAAAATGATCAATTATTTTCTGTTTTTATTTTTTAGAATTTTGATTTTTCTAATTTTTCATAGCAATGCTTTGTCTTATTCTGTAAAGGCCAAACATGTTTAAGTTCAAAAATATCATTGCTAAAAATTGTCAAAAGAATCATTCGTAAATATTTATTTTAAACTTTTTATTTTCTAAATTTAATATTTTTCAAAAAGATATGCAAGATGGTAGCTTACACCTAGATTGCAATACATGAACAAAAGTTAACTATTCCCTATTTAATCTAAACACCGAGAAAAATCGTGTGATATTGTCACATTTGGCTCGAACTATTCCACTTCGGCTAGAAAGACTACACTAACCAAACCAGGAGATGTCTTCTTGCTCCGCTAAAATTCTCTACGTAGAACAATCAAAAGCAAAACCTTTTTAGAACGCTTGAGAAGTTGAAAATTATATTATCTCAACACTTTTGTATTTCAATATATGAGATTATAATTTTTTTTTTATGGATTGGTAACGCATATTTCTTCTTTGTAAAATAACATCAATAATTTACTAGACAGTGCACGTCAAATTTAAAATTTCCTAAATAATATTCCATACTTTCATATTTAATAAATAACATATTTAATTTCTTTTTTACTCCTCCCGCCAAATATACCTGTACCACTGTGATGCTGGAATTGTAAATACTAATACCACTGTGGTGTTGAGATTTGAATTTCGATCACGTTAAAGATTTCCATTTGTAGTGCGTATCTATTGTGAAGGGTAAAAGAAGAAATTAAATGTCTTTATTCGATAAATATAAAAGTATGAGACGTTGTTTGAACAATTCTAAATTTCACGTGCGTTGTTTGATAAATTGTCGAAATAAACATTCTTTAGATATAATTATTATTTTTTACTTGACTTAATTTACTTATCAATATCAATTACCATATTCTCTTGTATTATATTAATTACATTATTTTATAATAATAATTATTTATCAATATCTAAAAAAGAAAACACCATAATTATCGCGAGATATATGTGTTATATGGATGTATTACTATTTGTAAAAAAGAAGCGGCGCAAATATGTCATAAATTAAAATCAGAGTTAGATATTAATTAAAAACAAAATAAAGTGTCAATTCTAAATATCTAATAACTTGATTAACATAGCTTAAATTATCCTCTCTAAACATCAATAGCATAATTTATTCTAACATTTCTTCTTTGATAGCCATTTATTAAATTTATAATTATGCACAAATTAATTTCTTTTCATATTTTATTGAGCTTTGATATAATTATGAATTTAAGTCGTGAAAATAATTTTTTATAATACAGAATAATACTATATCTAATATGATCTAATTTTTGTCTGATGCAGTCCTATTAAACATGATTAACTTATATATAATTGATTATGCAATATATTATGATTAATATTAAAAAAGCAAATACTGATCTATCATAAACTCCAATGCACATCAAATAAACAATGTCATTTATCTGTTATATTTGTAACGAAAATAATTGTTCGAGGTAAATATTGTTTATAATCCAAGCGTAAAGAATTTAATTATTTAAATGGCACATCATTTAAGATTTTAATTAAAAACCTTAACATAAAGACATAATTTATTTAGCAATCTAATCATGATGAATAACTGGCTCGGACTCGCGAACCGAGTATTTTGGTCGGCTCGGCCCGGTTCAGGAAATCCTCAGCGCGTTGCGTGATGGATTCCGAGAAAAGAATCGATCAAATCTAAACGAAGGATCTGCACCTTCGGCGGCTCCCAAATCCATCGCGAGCGGCGTTTTTGGAGCAGCGGCGAGAGGAATCGCGAGGGCGAACCGTGAAATCGAAGCGCTTTCTCCAAATTTGCTCGACGGCCGGCGCGTTGCGCTGGCAATCGGCGATAGCGGGCGGGGAAGCAAGATCAAGGCGGGCAAGAAGGCTGACGGCGGTGAGGAGGAACTAGGGACAGGATTCGGTTCGGCCTTTCATCTCTACGATTGGACGACAGGGTTCGGAACGCTGATAGGTGAATTGGGATTCGGGATTGATCAATCGGGGTGCCCTTCTAGGTTAGTTTGCCTGTCTGATTCTTTTTGATCGATGTCTCTTTTTATCGTCAGTGGACTTCCGCCTTCTGCTCATTAGGGTTTTTGTCTGTTCTTCTATTTATGCGTCTACTATTGTGCGAATGATATAATCTTGATTACTTTGATCGTATTGTTGTATTAATGAAATTTGCAATTATGAGCCACTTGTTCATTGGAAGACAGAATAACAGACCAATGCAGTTCCATTTGAGACTGTTTTTTCCTAAATTGTCACAGTATTTTATCGCTAACTATGTTCATCTCACTTCGTTTGTCTTTGAGTGCGGATTTGGAGGAGTTCTGGTTGGTTCCCAAATTGAGTAGTACTTTTTAAGTGGACTAACTTCACTGTACTTTACGGTAAAGGTGAAATGCAAGGAGGTTTCTAATTCGCTTCTCTTTTATTATCACCATTATTTTGAATCCTTTGGCTGATTATGCTACTCAATATTTTTTAGGAGGCTTTAGTTATGTTTGCTGTTATTGGTGGTAAGTCATTATGCTCTTCAAAAATGTTGCAGGAGGCTTTTACTCTTCCAGATAATCTAAACTCCATTTTCTGATTGGCATTACTGTTTCCTACTGGGCTTTCAAGCAATAAGTCTCAACACCAGTCGTAAATTTGCATGAAGATAAAGGGCTATGAACTCCAATGCTCCTATATCTGGACAGGTGGCTTCTCAACCTAGCTCCCAAATGCCCGGTCTGCCCCAGCAGATCAACAATCCAATGGCATCTCAATTGCAGAATCTTGATTCTCGAAAGATGGATCCTGAGTTTGTGCAATTCCGTAGAAGAATGCAACAGAAGATGTAAGTTAGTTGTTCGACGTCTTGAAATACTTTATTTTCCTTCCAGCTTGCACTACTACTAAGATTTTAATAATTAGTTGACTGACCTGGCAACTGAAGCAATGAATGTACTTACACATGTTCACCTTCAAATTGCAAGTAATTATAATTGCACTACCTGTTTCTTAGATTCAACAATCAAAATTTATAAGATATGGACGACAATAAACCTGAAGGA
The DNA here is from genome assembly GCA_025175895.1 of Wurfbainia villosa. Taxonomy (NCBI): domain Eukaryota; kingdom Viridiplantae; phylum Streptophyta; class Magnoliopsida; order Zingiberales; family Zingiberaceae; genus Wurfbainia; species Wurfbainia villosa. The sequence goes on along the minus strand of JAKLTH010000237.1, from coordinate 4,177,016 downwards.
TTTGAATTCAAACCGTGGAGAATAACTAAAGGGATGGTAAGGCATAGATAGTCCATGTTCAACCCTTCCAGATAGTTGTTTTTAATTATTGGAAAAGTCAGTTTTGATGCGGGGATAATTACCCGCTACATTATTTAGCCAATATGAAAGTGGCACAAGTCCACTAGGCATGAATGACATGCAGTTGGATGATTAAATGAGGATTTTGACACACTATCTCTAGCTTGACACTAAACATTGATTGAGCACTTGAGTTCTACCTCGACCACCTATCTCTTTCAGGATCTAATTTGGTCAATGCATCAACTTTTTGAATGGACAACTTGCCTTTCCAGAAATCGCTAGTGCTTTATTTGAGCTGTGGGCACTTTGAACAAATCAAGTCTTGTTCGACGCTGGTTATCTCATGTCTTCTTCAGTGAAGAACATACATTGGGTCTATGCATGAGTTAGCATGTGTAGGCCAATCTATATGATTGCAGCTTGATCATGTCAAGTTTCATTCAATGTTATCAAAAGGTACTAGTACATGCAATGCAGGTGCTAAAAGCAAACAAGCTGCCATTTGAATGCCTTAGGCTTGTTAAGGCCACTACAAACCTTTGTCACCCACCCCATCAAGCATCTGATAAGAACTACTAGGTGAGGATTGTCAAGGTGCTCACAAAAAAAACAAGCCATATGTTCCACCATACAATTATTTGGGGTTAGGTACATGAATTTATCCCACCATTGAACTCTATTTAAGACTATAGCCTTATACTGCTATCAATGTACAAGTCTTCCCTAGATGCTCATTTCATAGCAAAGTAAAACTAAAAATTCCTCCATAGAATCTTCACTTTCAACTACTTCCCATTCCAGTTGAGTGACTATTTTTAGTAATATAACAATGACAAATCAGGCAATAGATTTTATGCTTCTTTATTTCCTAAAAATAGCTGTTTTTTTAGAATTGATGATGTAGATCATAGTCACAATTTTGAACAACATAATAGTCCTTTTCCTATCTTGTTTGTCTCTCTTTTACTCTTTCTTCTTTAACACCCCTTTTTGCAAATTATTTTTTGCTCTCTTTAGTACCCTTGAATTTCCTTCCCTTGACTTAGAAAGCCGCACTGCAACTCTAGCATTTTTGTTCCTTTTCTTAATTAACACAAGCTGTGGTAATACAAATACAATAAAAGTCACATGTCGAAGTAATGGTTTAGCGTATCTAATGTTTTTTTTCCACTGCCATTTGTTCATCTTGGTAGTCAAAGATTCACGATATGCTTATACCAATCAATTTTCCCTCGGATTCTTTATCATTATCTTTGGAACTTTACTCTCTAATGGGAGGCCAAAGGGTTGCAATTTATTCTCTTAATCCAAAAGAGAAAGATTGCTGTGACTAGCACATTGCACATTACCCATTATAATACCTAATCCTCTTGAAATGGTCATCACTTTCTACAGCATTAACTTCTTTGCAGAATGTCATGTATCCCTATGTAAGTATTTGGGCATCCTTTAAAATTGATAAAACAATATATAGTTTATGCAGGATGCATGTCCATGAATTGCATTATTATATTTAGGAATATTTGTGCATATTTCATTTATATAGACAAATGCTTACTATTGCCAAAAGTTGTGACTACTTAGAAACATTCACTTGTTGTAGTTACAATATACTTCAAAGAAAAAATCAATCGAATGACTGGCTGCAAAAGCTACCAGAAATAGTCAAGCGCTTGGAGGAAGGTTTGTTCAGAGGCACTGCAACAAAGGTATTATTTCTACTTTACTAAGACAATCATTTTTTTAAAGTTCCAAGTTATCTCAATATCCAAGTCCATGACATCTTTTCTTTGTTTGGTAAGTTTATCACATGCATCTTTTTTCACTTCAATGGTAATCTTACAAGCTTTGTGATATCTGTTGAACTATGACCAGGATGAGTATTTGACTTTGTATATGGAGTCAGATGAAAATCGCTTTCTCGCCATCATCAAAAGTATTTTTAACAGCAAACAGCGTGCACCACATCAAGTTAGACCTTCTTCTACCCCCAGTATGATGATTCCAACACCTGGGATGCAACAAGATAGAAGCACACAATCGATGATATCTGGTTCACTTGAGAACCCAAAAATAGGTGGTCCAAGTGTTGAATGTCCTCCCACAACAAACATGGGAAATTCACAACCAACTGGGAATGGTTTGACTGATGTCAATACCCCATTTAATTTGGCTAATGGTAATTCAGTCTGTCTTTCATTTTTTCTTATTATCTTTTGTTTGCTCCTTTTTGGTCATGTACAGAGATGAGACATATTCTTCTGTGCAGTTTCCAATGGTCATCAGAGACAAGGTACAAACTTTCCTCTTGGTTCAGTTGTAAGAAATGTAATGCATTCTAACACCACTGGTGTACCAAGACAATCTAGTCAGATGATTCCAACACCTGGATATATAGATCCACAGGCAGTATCCTTAGCCTCAGGATCTTCCAATGCAACTAATCTTTCTAGTGATGAGTCTACAGTACCTTTGGAGTTACAACAGAAAAGGAATATTGGAAACCCAAGCAACCACTTATTACATAGTTTAGGAGGGCAGATTGGTAGTGGTATCAAGCCAAGCACTCTGCAGAAAGCTTTACTGCATAGCATGTCAAACGGAGTCATGAATGGTGGTCTGGATTCAGTTGGGAGCAACATGCAATTTAATAGGTCTACTAATTTAGAGGGGTTACTAAAGACTGGGCCTTCCAATGTTCCTCCTAAGCCTCAGCAACAGCACTTTGATCAGCAAATACACCAACCTAGAATGCCAGGTAATGCTATCAATATAAGAATCTGTTATCCTGAGTTTCCCACTTTCCAGATATCTTTTGCTTTTTCATGCTGTATTCATACAGGTAATCAGATGTACATATGCAGGATCAAACCTTTTATGTGATTTTGTATTTATCTATGGATTTGGTGGAATTACCAGACAGTATGGTGAATTTTAGACTCTAATTTATGCATATGGTAATGGAAATCAAGGCCTAATTTTTTTAATGCAATTAAATTACCTATGAATAGTGGAAAATGTAAACATCTTTGTAAAATTTACTGTTAATTTCCAGATATGTAATGTATGAGAAAATGAATTTCAATGCAATTATTAATTACCTTGGAGGTACAATAAGGAGGAGGTGCTATGTACCAACTTGGCAAATGTTATTATGTACCATGTTAAACTGAATCTACTACGTGTATCTTGAGCCAACAGATTGGCTATTTTTTAGTTCCATATCCTTATCTAACAAGCTTCATACTAATTTGCTACACTTATTCTATTTCTGAAAGTGTATTCTTATATATTTGTAATATTGCTGTAATGTTATGCAGTGCCATTATCTGAGCAAATGTTGTCTAATGGACTCGATGTTTATTCTATGAAAGGAACTGATGTATCAGGATCTAATATTATTCATGGCCCTGGTTCATCTGCGTTATCTGCTCTGAATAACCTCAACAGTGGAAGCTTGCAAATGAGATTGCGAACAAATCCAGGCATGCTTTACCACCAAACAAGTTTAAATCCTCAGCACATGCAAATAAGGCCCCACACAATTGATTCTTCACAAAAATTGAATGTACATGGATCACAATCGACAAATGAAGTATTGCAATCACACTCACAGGTGCTATTGCAGCAGGAGCAGCAAAACCAAATAACGGTACCATCTGACCTTCTGAGACAGACGTCAAATGAGCAAATGCCAGGGCATGGATTTATGACCCATTCTGGGGCATTACATCCACAAGTTTCCCAGCAGATCCTACCATCAGAATCACAATCTCAGTGTCCTGAAGTCCATCCTAAAGCACAATTTGTCAACCAACTATCTGGTTCTCAAGATTTTCATGTTCAGATTCTACAGGGTCCTCACAAGTCATTGCCCCCAAATGATTTGGCTGATAACGCTCAAAGAGATATCACCAACCTGTCTAGTGGAGCACTAACACGGGACCAATTTCAACTTCAACCTTCACAAGGGGTACAATTGTTGGATAAACTTTCAATTGAAGAACCTTCAGAATTTCATCAGAAAATCACAGTGAAGGATGAAGTTCAGCAACCTCACATCTCCCTTCAGAGATCTAATGCCAGTACTGCTACAACTATGCCCCATTTTTCTAGGGAACTTGCTCCTGGCCTGGAGGAATCTATAGGCAAATCAAATTATCTGAAGCAAATTAGGTGGTTGTTGTTTTTGCACCATGCTCGGCGTTGTCCTTCTCCGAAAGGACAATGCCCAGAAGTTCATTGCTTGAAAGTTCAAGAGTTAATAACTCACATACGTAGCTGCAATAATAACTCATGTGAGTATGCCCGCTGTAAGCCTAGTAGAGGGCTTCTTCGACATTTTCATTATTGCCGAGCAGCCGATTGTCCTGTATGTGTGCCAGTTCGTAACTTTATGGCTTCTTATAGAAGACCTGTTCCTGCTTTATCTGATGCTGGCTCAGAGAGTCAGGCTGATGCTGCCAATACTACAAACAAGGGGAGAGATGCTAATGAAAACACTGGTGATATGGAGTCTAAGCCGACAAAGATTCAACTTCCTGGTGCTTCATCTGATGCTGTCTCAGTAAGCCAAATAGATGCTGACAATAATAGGATCAAAAGAGATGCAGTGATTGCTGAACTGTCTGATGATAAGCAGGCTAAGTGCAGGAAAATTCAACGTGTATCACTTCTTGTTACTGACAATGGTTCATCTGCAGCATTGCATTCTTCTAAGGATCATTCTCATGGCATCCAGGAGGCACAGCTTCAGAACTGCAAACAAACTGACATGGTCATGCCCACTCAATGTGAAATCCCTGATACGAAGACGGAACGATACATCAGCACTGGACACGAAAAATTACCAATCTATGGAACTAACATTGATCGAAACCAGACTAAAATGATTGACATGAAATCTAATACTTCTAATCATGTTAAGTGTAATATCAAGCAAGAAACCTTGATGGTTGAAGTGGAGATTGATCAGGCAAAACATCATATCAAGCAGGAAAGTTTTGAGAAGCCCACTGATCAAGCAACTGCAAGTAAATCAGGGAAGTCTAAGATAAAAGGTGTCTCCTTAACTGAGCTTTTCACTCCAGAACAAATTAGGGACCATATTAATAGTCTCAGGCGATGGGATGGCCAGGTTAGTTGTCGGACTATAAAAATCTGTTGCTATCATTATACAGTTTTAGCTGGGGTTCGAGTTGCTTCCTTAACATTATGATAGTCTAATGGACTATGTTCTTTTGACTTTCAGAAACTATAATCTTGCTGTTTTCTCTGTCATGTATATTTGACATTTTTTACATAGCAAAATATCATGTTTGTTTGGGTCCTAGCTATGCAATATTCTTGAGATCAGTTGATCTCTAGAGGAAAAGCAAAATAATGCAAAAGAAATTTGTACAAATTAGTAAAATAATCTCTGGTTATCTTGTGATTGTTTTTCTGCACTTTTAGAATTTTTTTTGAAGAATCAATACTTTATGTGCTGTATTTTCTCATGGTCATTGTTGGATATTCACATTACTCGTGTTATAGAAATCACCTTGTTGAAATAAGCATTAGGGTTGTCTTTCCATTTCACATTTCTAATTCTCCTTGGTGGTACCATATTGCTTGGAAGCATTTTTAGCTGCTAAATTTCTTGGATTCCTTACCTACTATATTGTTACTATGTGATAGATATTGTCATAGCATTGAAGCCATAAGAAACATTTGTACTGTATTTTCTGTTTTGCAATTTTCTCTCATATCCTCTAAATTGGTTGTTGCAGAGTAAAGCTAAAGCTGAAAAGAACCAGGCAATGGAACGCACAATGAATGAGAACTCATGTCAACTTTGTGCAGTGGAAAAACTTACATTTGATCCACCTCCAATATACTGTTCAACATGTGGTGCAAGGATAAAGCGAAATGCTATGTACTACACAGTTGGAAGTGGTGAAACCCGTCACTATTTTTGCATCCCATGCTATAATGAGGCTCGTGGTGATACTATAGCAGTTGAAGGTTCTACATTTCTCAAGGCAAAGCTTGAAAAGAAGAAAAATGATGAGGAAACAGAAGAATGGGTAATAAATCTTGTGATTGATATTGGCTTTTTATATTTTCTTTATCTTTTTTAGGATTATGCTTGGCTTGGTTAATGGTCCTGAATGACTCATTATTCTTACCTCTTGATGTTTCATGCAGTGGGTACAATGTGATAAATGTGAAGCTTGGCAACATCAAATATGTGCTCTTTTTAATGGCCGAAGAAATGAGAGAGGCCAGGCCGAATATACTTGCCCAAATTGTTATGTAAAGGAGATAGAAAATGGTGAACGCAAGCCTTTACCCCAAAGTGCTGTTCTTGGTGCAAAAGATCTTCCAGCAACAATCCTGAGTGATCACATAGAGCAACGACTCTTCAGGAGACTCAAGCAAGAAAGAATGGATAGAGCTAGGCTACTTGGCAAAAACACAGAGGAGGTTATTCTGATGACAAATTCCTTATCCTTATCTTCTTTATTTGTTTACTAAACTTCTTTTGATACTTAGAATATACGCTTCTAGGTCTTATGCATGGCATTTACAACTCAGAATACAGTCATATGTTGGTTACCCTAGTGAATCTTATTTGTATATGTATATACATATATATGTATATATATAATTAGAAGTTACATAGTGAGGGTTCATGTGGTTTTTGGTATACATTTCTTTAGACTCCATTCATTAAACTTATTATATTTTGGAAAATGGGTTGCTTATTTTCTTTTGTTTAGTGGTAGGAGAAAGGTTTTGCCAAATACAACAACAACTATAATCAAGCCTTATCCCACTAGGTGGGGGTGGCTATATAGATCCTCTTATGCCATTGAGCTCTATCCCCTACTATATCATCATCTATATTTAAATAAATTTTATTTTGTTTTATTGTTGCTAATCAAGTATTTTTTTGTCTTCATCTTTCTTGTTTGATTTGTATATTTGTAATAGTTTTACATCGTCTAACTAGAGTATCTATCGACCGTCTAAGTACATGTCTGTATTATCTTAAATGTGCCTTCTGAAGTTTTTCCTCAATAGGTACAACCTCACCTTTTACTATTGTTAATTTGTAATTCAGGATATCAAACTTACATGAAAGAAGCCCTATTTATAGACAAGATTAGGGCTTATTCAAAAGAATAAATCAAACCCTATCCTAGGAATAAATCAAAACTCTATTCTAAGAAATAATTATTCCTAACAGATATTTAGGGATAATAATTATCCCTAATCATATCTACAATATTCTAACACTTCCCCTCAAGCTGAAGAATATAAATTATATGCACCCAGCTTGTTACATATATAGTCAATTCGGGGACCTCTCAGTGACTTAGTAAATATATCTGCTAGCTGATCATGTGAGTTAACAAAACTAGTAGATATTTCTCCAGATATGACTTTCTCCTGACAGCGATAATTTCTATATGCTTCATTCTCCCGCTTAAAAACTGGATTTGAGGCGATACGCACGTGGCTGTTATCACATATAAGTGACATTTGTGTAACGCTCCAAATTTTAGCCTCAAGCAATCGTTTGAGCCATATAAGTTCTCGACGGCTAAGGCCATAGCTCGACATCACTCTGACGATCTTGCCACAACATTCTCGCTATTTCCAAGAAACAAGGTTATTCCAACAAATATACAAAACTGTAGATCTCCTATCAACGGGAGATCCCGCCACCAGATCGAGTATCCTATAATTCGAGTACGCCCTTTGTCTTCATACAAAAGACCCTTTCCGAGCGCTCGATATATCGAACAATGCAATCACGATCCCAATGTTCTTTATACGGTGAGTCGAGAAACCGACTTACTACACTTATCGCAAATGAGATATCCGACGAGTAACAAGAAGGTAACTTAGTCTTCCTACTAATCGCTCGTATCGCTCAGATCTAGTAGAGGCTCCCTCGATTCGGTAGGAGCGACATTAGGATCCAGGGTCACAATCGCTCGAGTTTAACATTCTCGCTTTTCTGTAATATCTATCGATACTTTCGAGATATAATGATCCCATTTTGATCGGCTACTTATTCCTAAAGAAGTATTTAAGTCCGCCGAGATCCTTCATTCTGAAATGTTTAAAAGATGTTGTTTCACCCGTGAGATCCCGAGATGATCACTACCGCGATGACAATATCATCAACATAAACCACTAGGTAGATGCACCACCACGAGTGGCGATAAAGATGAATGGTCACCTCGCTCAGTCACGCCGAATCTGTTGAATTACAATACTAAATCTACCGAACTACGCTCGGGTGATCGCTGAGACAATATAAAGATTTTCGCAAGCGACACAAGACCGTAAGACTTCGAGCAACAAAACACGGAGGTTGCTCCACGACTTCTTCGAGCTGTCACCATGTAAGAACGCATTCTTGATATCTAATCGATAAAGAGACTAGTGTCAATCGCAAAGAATGGATACATGAGTAAACGATATGACATCTCGCAACAGAGAAAACGTGTCCATAATCTAATCCAAAGATCCGAGTATAACCTTTAGCAAGACGAGCCTTAAGCCGATCATCTGCTCCGTCCGACCAACCTTCATCAGATATACCCATCGACAACCAACAACCGACTTTCCCGGTAGAACGAGATCCCAAGTTCCACAACAACTCAGAAAGCACTCATTTCGCCTAACATAGCTGCTTTCCATCCCTGATGGGCAAATGATCTCCCGCAGCTTTGGAAGAGAAAGATGACAAAGAGGAAAGACAAGAATAATAGGAAGGAGATAGACGGTAACTCAAAGAAACATAATGCTGGAGAAGGATTACGAGTGAACGATACCTTTCAAGGGCAATGAGAATATCGATTCGAATATCGATCGAGGAAGGAGCAGAGGACCTGGCTCCAGAGATGATTCCATGACAGGGTCAGTATTGGGTGGCAGCAAAGCAGGATGAGGACGGCACTGATAAACCTACAACGGAGGAGGAATTGGGGTTGGTGGTGATAGAGAAACTTCCGGAGGATCAAAGACTGACAGTATGATGTGGACGAAACTCAGACGATGACTCTAAAGACCCAAAGAAAGGAACTGAATCAAAAAACGTGACATCGGCAGAGATGAAATACCGACAGAGAGTAGGAGAATAGCACTTATACCCTTTCTGAGACCGTGGGTACCCAAGGAAAATACATTTATGCGACCGAGGAGAGAGTTTATCAATGTCAGAATCAAGAGCATGAGCAAAACATGTAGAACCAAAGACCCTAGGTGGTAAAGGATGAAGGACTGCTTTGAGCAAAGTACGATGAGGTATTCGACTCAGAAAGTAGAGGAAGACATGCGATCATGAGATAATACGCAGAAGTACGACATCACCTCAAAACGAAGAGGAACGCGAGAGCGGAGGAGAAGAGTCCGTGGTCTGCGTTCTCGCGACTCCATTCTCGCTGGGGTATGAGGACAAGACTTCACGTAATACGCCGTGAGATGCCAAAAAGGCTCAAACGGAGTAGATAGATATTCACGCATTATCACTCGCAAGGATCAAGAGGGATACCAAATTGTGTTTGACTTCATTAAAAAGATCAAAATAGAAACAATTCAGAGCGATCTTTCATCGATATAACCAAGTACAACGAGAAAAATCGCTCACAAAAGTAATAAAATATCGCGACCATATAGAGGTAACACGACTCGGACCCCAAATATCGAACGAACTAAAGCAAAGGAGAAGTAGACTTAAAATGCGAGGAGAAATGAACTACGACATGCCGCTTAATCGATACATGACTCACAAGATAAAGGCTCTAAGTGAGACAAACTAGGATGTAATTGTTTTAACTTATCAAGACCGTGGATGTCCCAACCGAGCATGGATAATAAGTGGAGATCACGCCGCACTAACAAGAGAGTTTTGGTGAAGTTGATATAGACTACGAGATTCACATCCGAGCCAATCATCCTCCCTGCATCGGCCCGCAAATGTAAGATTTAGTGAATGAGATGACACAATCAAGAGACCGAGTGAGCTGGCTTATTGATAATAAATTAAAGGGAGCTCCGGGAACATAAAGAACATTCTGAATGGGAAGAGATGGAGAAGAATGAATAATACCAACACCTGATCGAACGAGAACCATTTGCCATAGTGATGGTAAATAAGAAGTAAGAGAGAGGGAAAAAGAGATCTATTACTAGGTGATATGATCGGTGGCCCCCAGAGTCAAGTACCCAAGGACCCGAAGAGCGAGATATGCCAGCAAAGGAATTACCAGCTTGTGTAATGGCAGCAAGGGAATTAGACTCCTGTCGACCATCATACCATTTCAGAAAGTCATCATAGGAAGACGGTGGAGTTGGAGCTGGTGTCGACCGGTGGTGAGTTGGAGCGAGATGTCAATCGTGAATCGAAGCCAAGACGCGTGTAACTCTGAGCGATCTGAGCAGTACGAGGAGGTCGACCATGGAGACTCCAACATTTATCAATCGTGTGTCCTGGTCGGTGACAATGATTACACCAAGGATGTCCTTTGCCATTCTTACGCGGTGGAAGTTTGTTGTTATTTTCGTGAGACCAACGTCAAGAGTCAACGAACGGAGGATGGTAATGTCAAGACTTCGTAGGGACACGGCGAGAGTCGTAGAATCCATGGTCGCTTCTGGGGCCAGATCCGATCACGAATACGAGTAATCGGGCGTACCATATAATGCCATAGACATAAAAAATTTCTTCCGATTTTCAAGCTCTACAATAGGAGTGGCCGCAGGTGGAAGCAAGTCATTGAACTCACACAGAAGGTTAGAGACTGATCCCAAATAAGTTGACATAGACTTTCGATCCGACGGCATTAAGAATGGTCATGAGGTCATCACAAACTCGACAGAGTCGCCGAGAAGTGTTCGTAAAAAGTTGTTGAGCCAGATCCAAACATCCTCGCAGGTCTTATGAGTTCTAAGACATCCCAAGAGATGGATGGATGGTGGCCCTGATAATGCAACACAACCGAGCATCAACTTTTCTCCATAAAGGACGATCGACCACTGAATATCCTCTTCGGCCAGGTGAGATGCTTTTCATAACCCCGTCCAACAAGCCAAAGCTCAATATAAGAGGCCCAAGAGGAGTAGTTCTACCATCCAAGAATTCAGATGAGAGCGTGCTGTCACACATGGTTGGGTAAAAATTGGAAATTCGGTCAAGTATCGAGGTAGTCAGACGAATGACACAGTATTAGCGCTGACGAGATACCAGCAGTCGAAAGCCTTTTCGTCGAAGGCGCCCCAAAGAAGGTCGCTTTGGCTTACACGGGGAGCCTAGATGGAACAGATGCAACTGTGGACGAAGCAACAGGCAACAAAGAAGACAGATGCCACCTGATACCACCGACGTTAGTTGATATCTCCGACGTGGTCGACGACTTAAAAGACGAACGAGGGAGAAGAGGGCTGGGGTCATGAGGGCAGTCAGCGATCAGCCGAGGTCCAAGATGGGCGCGAAAGCGTAAAGAGCGACAACACGAGACTAAGCTCGCGAAGGCCTAACTCGCAGATGCGCGCGACGGAAGGAGAAGAGGGATCAGCGGCGCGACTCGCCGCCGAGGCGAGAGTCCGACTAAGGTGCAGGCGACCGATGGGTGGTCGAAGGAGAAGACCTTGCCGAAGGAGAAGACCACCCAGACCTGGCGCTGGAGGACGAGACTGTGTCCGTGCGAGAAAGGAACAAGTCCCGACGGGCAGCGGGTCGGAGGCGCGATTCCTATTGCGACGAGGGAGACGCCGCGGAAGGAGCTTCTGGCTGCGTTGGAGAGACGCGTCCGTGTCCGTGAGAAGTTTCGTCCGCGTCCGTGAGAAGGCCGCGTCTGCGTCGCGGGGAAGAAGCCGCGATTCGCGAAGGAAGGTCGCAAGTAGCTAGTGGGCGCCGAGAGATCCTGCGCAGATCTGAAGAGGAGGCGCGTTCGGGAGAGAAATGCGAGAGAGAGAGAAAAAAAACCGGGGAAACCTAAAAAGGAAATCTAACGCTCTGATACCATGTTAATTTGTAATTCAGGATATCAAACTTACATGAAAGAAGCCCTATTTATAGACAAGATTAGGGCTTATTCAAAAGAATAAATCAAACCCTATCCTAGGAATAAATCAAAACTCTATCCTAAGAAATAATTATTCCTAACAGATATTTAGAGATAATAATTATCCCTAATCATATCTACAATATTCTAACAACTATAATGTTTTCATTTCTTATTTTATTCATTCTTGTATGTCCACACATCCATCTTAACATTCTTATCTTTGCAATTCTCATCTTCTACTCATGTGCTCGAGTCATAGTCCAACATTCAGCTTAAATCTTGTGGTAATTTTATTTTTTTATTTCACTCGGTGCAATCAATTCAATTACTCGCTAAAGTTAGTGACAACATCATTATAATCATACAAATAGTTTATTGTTACAAGCTAAAATCCAATAAGAATAATAATATACCTCATCAAGTTGTGTCCCAATTACACCTTCCATTCTAATCGATTCCATTCTTCTATATCTCTTTTAAACATATCCATACCATCTAACCTATTCTCTTATTTTATCATCTATTGAAGTTGCATCTAATTGTTATTGTATATTAGTATTTTTATTCTATTGTTCTAATCAACTCTACTTATTTATCTTGGCTTTATCATTTTTACTATGCCTATTGACTCCTAATAGCCCCTATGTTTTCATCCATAAAATATGATGGGTCATACCGCTATCTTATAACTTTTAGCTAAAGGGTCAGTCAAGTGTCAGACAAGACCCCAAAAGCTCTTGTCAACTTTGACTAATTCTTGTGCTATTAATGTTATCATTGTGAATAATAGATCAGAAATATCCAAAGTTCATTATGGTGATTTCATGTGTTTAATATGCGAGTACCTGCAAATTTGGCTGGCCTTGTAATTGCTAATAACCTATAAAATTCTACCCATTGCATTCCCTTCATAGTAGATAGTACTTGGTGCAGGATAAGAAATATTCATGTGCATCATTTGTCAATCTCACGGGATTTCTAGCCTCAATCACTGATCTTACAAGATTGAAGAGAAAATATGATTGGGAATTCTGATTTAGTTATAGAATGAATGAATTTTGGGATTTTGAAAATGGTGACAAAATAATTCATAATTTTTTTATTGGTATCATAGACATGTGGAAATGGATATGCAACTTATTGTTTTAATTGCTTTAGATGTACTGGAAATAGTAAAAATTAAAATAAAATAAAATTGTATTTTAGGCAAAAATAAAAAAATAATTACCCGTTTAATTACTTGTTCTTCTTAAAAGCATCCAAACAAGGATAGCACCAGAAATAATAAAATTTAAATAAAAATGTATTTTAGGCCAAAGTAAAATAAAAATATTAGACCTTTAACTATTTTAATTTTATCGGATTGCTTTATTATTTTAAAGTGATATATTTTTATTTGCATTAACACTTTTAACATTTTAATCCCTACTCCATTATACCTGCAGAAAGAGGGTATAAATAACTTTCTGTACATTTTGTGTTTTTGCTCACATGAAGTAATAATCATGCCATAATCTTATGGAATTACTAGTAGATTGATCCTTTGTTGGGATGGGTTCTGTTTCAATGTTGACTTGTTCTGACATGTACAAATTGACACAAGATGACCTATTTCAATGTTTATGTCTTATATATTATTAACCTATTTGCTTGTGTATGAAAGCTGAGGAAGAACTTAGGTTAATATGCTTGATTTTAATTTTCTATTCCTAACTTAGTTTGATGATCTGTTTATTACCATGACTGAGGTGGAGGGACAACCAATTTGTAGACCTTTTAATAGGCATGATCTCAACATTCTCTAAATTTCTTTACCTTTTTAATTTAATTCTGTTTTTCTATAATTCTGAGTTTTTAATCCTTTGTCTAGAAATTATACAAACTCTTGTTTCCATTCAGGTCCTAGGGGCAGAAGGACTTGTAGTTAGAGTTGTATCATCAGTTGACAAAAAGCTGGAAGTGAAGCCACGATTTCTAGAGATATTTCAAGAGGAAAATTACCCAACGGAATTTCCTTATAAATCCAAGGTAAAAGGAGTTGCTGTAAAAAAAAGTGCAAGATATGCAGTGATCAACAGTTCAACATTTTTGATAATCTAAATGATCTTTACATTCATCATGAGCATAAGCTCAGATATGATGACAACTTGTATTGTACTCACATAGATATTGTACAGGCTGTGCTATTATTCCAGAAGATTGAAGGTGTAGAAGTTTGCCTCTTTGCCATGTACGTTCAAGAGTTTGGTTCAGAATGTTCCTATCCCAACCAACGGAGAGTATATCTTTCATATCTAGATTCAGTGAAGTATTTTAGGCCTGACACCAAATCAGTGACAGGAGAAGCTTTGCGTACTGTTGTTTATCATGAAATTTTGGTAATATATTCTGATAGTTTGTTTTGATGCTTTCCCTACAATTTTTTCTTAGAAAGTTTGGTTTATATTTAAATGTATTTGATTATGCAACTATTGTAACCTCTTCTCTTGTTGCATCAGATAGGATATCTTGAGTATTGCAAGAAACGTGGTTTCACTAGTTGCTATATTTGGGCTTGCCCTCCTCTTAAGGGCGAAGACTATATCCTTTATTGCCACCCTGAGATACAGAAGACTCCTAAATCTGATAAACTGCGTGAATGGTAAGGTTTGGGGCTTTTTAATAAAAAGTTACGCCTTTCAGTATCATATTATTTAACATAATTTAAATGCATCATTCACTATATTTTACCAGGTATCTAGCTATGCTTCGGAAAGCTACAACGGAAAATGTGGTCGTTGATGTCACAAATTTATATGATCATTTCTTTGTGAGTACTGGGGACTGCAAGGCTAAGGTTACGGCCGCTCGTTTACCATATTTTGATGGAGACTACTGGCCTGGTGCAGCAGAGGATATGATTAGTCAACTTTGCCTAGAAGATGATGGTAAGAAGCAACAAAAGAGAGGGAAAACTAAAAATACTATCTCTAAAAGGGCTTTGAAAGCTGCTGGTCATACTGATCTTTCAGGCAATGTCTCCAAAGATGCATTGCTAATGCAAAAGGTAAAACTATTTTGCTTCTCTTAGTTGGTAGTTGCCATCATTTGATGTAGTGGTACTTGTTTCTCCAAAGCTATGCCTTTTAAATATCTTATATGATGAACCGTCAAGAAAAGAAGGCAAGCCTTGGTGCAATGGTAAGGTTGCTGTCTTGTGACCAAAAGGTCACGGGTTCGAATCCTGAAAACATCCTCTTGTAAAAAGCAAGGTAAGAATGCGTACAATGAATTCTTCTCCGGGACCCCGCATGACGGGAGCTTCGTTCACCGGGCTGCTTTATGAACCATCAAGAAAACTTTTATGGTGCGCCAGTTGCAAAGTAGCTAAGATACCAATGCTGACTAACTGTTGAATCCCTTAATAGTGGCTATCAATGTAGGTAAGTATGTGTTGGATAATAAAAGAATATAGATAAAAAGGTTGCCCTTCTAGTGTGCTTTATACATTGACACACTGTTGCCAGTAGCAATACTAACCAACCTGACTATAATCCAAATACATCATTTTAAGGTGGGAATATCTGTTTGAGGCATATTGATGTAAAACTTATTTGAATTTATCATTTATTATAGTCAGTTTGTCTTAGAGTCTTACTGACTTTAAGCTTACCAGTTGGCCTTTTAAGCATTTTAGTGTCTTATATTTGTTAATTTGGTCAGAAAGATGTACTTGTACGTCAAATGCTTTGATCAGATTTCTAGAAGAGTATTTCTTGAAAAAAGCCATAATCTCTATCTCCTCATCACATATGGAATTTCTATTTTGTCTCTTCCTTGTATGTCCACCTTTAGTTTCAGTTTCTTTGCCTTTCTTTCATTACGATCTGCGCTCCATATTTTTTTTGCTTGTGTGTAATGTCAATGTCTCAATGATGCTTATTGAATTTTGATGTTTATACTGATGTTTTATGATGGTGTTTTGCAAGAGAGTCTGGGACAATTTGGTGGTAGGAATTTTACTACTGCTAATTGCCTTATGCCACTCAATTTGATTTTTATTTATCAGACACGTCATATACCCACGTCAAAATTTTATACTGTGTTTATTTGACTTCCCATCTCTATTATTACTAACTTGCATTGTTTCGAAAAACTAGATATTGTTGTTGATATCCTGCTATTCCTCTTTTTCTTACTCAGCTTGGTGAAACCATATATCCTATGAAGGAAGATTTTATCATGGTCCATTTGCAGCATGCCTGTACGCATTGCTGTGTGCTAATGGTGTCTGGGGCACGATGGGTTTGCAATCAATGTAAAAATTTCCAACTATGTGATAAGTAAGTTCTGTCTTTAAAGCATCTTTTACTTTTTTCTTAAATATACTAGTCCAAGGATACCCCTTATATTATTTTGACTGCAGATGCATTGTGCCCTTCTGTAAACTAATACAATTTCAATTTCTATCAAAAATTTAATTTTCATATATGGTCTGGGTTAACCAATTCATAGGTGCTATCGAAAGACTATAGGCTTTTGTGCTATATTTTGTTACTAATGTTATAGTACTAAAAGTGACATCATGGCTTTGAAAGATTAACTCCTATTGGTCAAACAAGTACATGAGAGATTACATGCACGGTAAAATCAGAACTTTTATATCTCAAGATGCACTTATTAGAAAGATAACCAAATTCTTACGGGAGACACCTAGCCCCCTATTTACTCTAAGAGATGGGAAAAGAAAAGAAGAAGTGAAAAAAAAATCCCCAAGGAAGAGAAAAAAAAAATAAAGGAAAAGAGAAAGGAAAGAGGTGGGAAAGGAAACAATATTTTTGCCAAGAAGCTTGCTGGCGGCCGCGTGCAAGGTCGGTGGCCGCTTTGAATGAGGCCTCTAGTGGCTCATTGCAATGTGGGGTTGCTTGCGAACATGCAAGGCCTCTGTGTAGGGATGCTCGTGGCTGCGTAGAGCCACTCAGACTACACTGGACCACTGCGTAGGGCCGGTAGTGGCCAACAAGGTGACCGTATAGAACTAACTGCAGTTGCGTAGGGCCTCTAGTGGCTCCACAAGGTGGACGTGCCGGACCATCCTCGTGGCTTGCGTGGCCGCATTGGCTGCTCATAAGGGCGGAACTACCCTTGGGCTAGGGTGGGCTCCTGCCCCATCTTTAATTAATATTGATTCTAGTTTTTTCAAACCTCATTATAAATTTATTGATTATTTTCGTATAAAATTTAAAATATCAAATTAAATTTCAAAATATCAAATCAGAATGATAAATTTTATAAATATCAAATCAGAATGATAAATTTTATAAATATCATTATATTTATAAATTAATAAATATATTAATTCTAATTTGTTTAATTTTTTTACTCTAAATTTGTCTGCAATATCATTTCCTTTCCTCTTCGTAACACCCTTTTATTTCTCAAATATAACATATATATTTTTTAATTTCTTGTTCAATAAAAAAAGTTCATCGTTGACAAAGAGAGCGAGTGTCACTGCTCGAAAGGTGGTCGATAAGACGGTGAGCAGTGGTTGCTCATGAGGCGGATGCTGTCTCACCAGACAATGAGCAACCACTTCACGTATGGTTGCTTTGTGAGTCACCCCCAGGTAGTCGACGACCAACTCATGGTCACGAGCACGAGAAAAAAAAAACTTCAGTGAGGAAGGAAAGTCATTCTGCCCGATTTGAGTAGATAAAAAATGTATAAAAAAGTCAACCGTGGATGAATTCTTAAATGTCCATTATTTTATAGATAAACAGTGGAAAGGATGAGTAGTTCATCTTTTCTTACGAAATAAACACCGGAAAAGTTTCTATGTGGAAAACTTATTTCCATCCTCCCAAGTAAACAGGGGGTAAAACTCTTTAAATCATTGTTTTAGAAAGCAGTAGGCTGCTGATGCAGCTATAGCATGTCCCTACATATACATTCCACAGTTGCTACTTTTATAGAACTTAATGAATCACAACTTAGTCCGCAAAGGTTGGAACCGTTAACCTAGCAGCCTCCACCGGTTTGTCCTACGGCCATTGTGAGGGAGATAAATCACGGAGGGCCCTATGGACTTTGACGTGGTGGCCAAGATACGTGGGGGTCATCTGAATTCAAGAAAGGACTTTAGACCTCCTCCGGAATCGACTCATGTCTTATCCGCAAGCACCGCCGTGCCTTAGCCACAACTTAATCAATATGAAGCAATAGAGAGGCGTCATGTGATCATTGTAAAGAAATGCAATGATGGTGATCCTTTATTACTACAATTACTGCTATTTACATCTCTTGGATCTATTTGCACAAGCAATTCAGTTTTCATATCGTCAAGTGTTGTGCACTTACATTTTATTTGTCTTTATTATTCCATATGCATTAGGTCAGGTATGAAATATTTAGTAATGAATCATTTAAAAATATTTAAAATATGTCAATATAGATAGGAATAGTCTAATACATTTGTTTAAATATGGCTGCATCTACATTTGCCTATGGACCTGCATACACCATTTGTACCATGCAATGTCTCTACGCATGCCACTTGCAAAGACTTTCAAGTCTTTGCTTTGATTATTATCTAATAGTTAAATGTGTTGCAAACCAAATAAAACCTTTTGATTACAAATTGGCTCAAAATATCTTTTCTCCTTAAATTAGTTTCTAAGCAGATTCAAGGCATTGATCATCTGAAGTTACAAAAAACATCTATCCGTTATCTTTATCCTAATTGCTATAGTTTCTTGAGGAATTCATCTTCTTGAAACTTCAATTTTCTCATGATAGTTATGTGCAATCGCAAAATTGAACCAGCAAATGCTGATTTCTTGAATAATGCTCAATCAGGGCAGTCTAATTAAGGTGGTCTTTCCTCTGTCAAGACTGTTCGATATAGTCTCAATGGGAATGTATTAAACTTTTCTAATCCAAATCTATCCTGAAGTTATATTTAGTGTTTCAGGGTAATAACTTGTAAATGATTTAGTTTTTTTTTTTTGAAATTGTTAAATTTTATTTTTAAAAAAAGATTTTCTATAGATCCTTCAATTGATCAATTAGATGTTCTCTTATTCAGGTGCCATGAAGTGGAAAGGAGACTTGATGAAAGGGAAAGACATCCAGTAACTTCCAGAGACAAACATTTGCTTCATCCAGTGAGTTATTCTCTCTCTGCAATTTTTACTGCATTTGATAGCATACTGACATGGTAATTTTGTTGGCTTATGCCTTTTTCCCATAGTACATAATATTGCTAACATGATATCAGATTGAAATAAATGATGTGACTATGGATACAAAGGATGAAGATGAGATCCTGGAGAGTGAATTTTTTGACACCAGACAGGCATTTTTAAGCCTTTGTCAAGGGAACCATTATCAATATGACACTCTTCGCCGTGCTAAGCATTCCTCAATGATGGTCTTGTATCACCTCCATAATCCAACTGCCCCAGCCTTTGTAACTACTTGTAACGTCTGTCAACATGACATCGAAACTGGGCAAGGCTGGCGTTGTGAAACCTGTCCAGAGTTTGACGTGTGCAATGGATGTTATCAGAAAGGTGGCATCAATCATCCCCATAAGTTAACCAATCATCCATCGACAGCTGAGCGTGATGCACAAAACAAAGAAGCTCGACAAAACCGAGTTTTACAGGTAAGTTTTTTTTTTTTGCTTTTTTTTCCTTTTGTTCTAGATCTCATATGTGTACTTCTCATCTTTTTTAAGCTGATAAAGAGCTTGCTTTACTTTCTGTTGACTAATGACATGTCAAATTGTTTGCTTTAATGAAATCATTTAATTCTTTTATCTGTGCAGCTAAGGAAAATGTTAGATCTCTTGGTCCATGCTTCACAGTGTCGGTTTCCCCAGTGCCAATATCCCAACTGCCGTAAAGTTAAGAGCCTATTCCGCCATGGAATACAATGCAAAATACGCGCTTCTGGAGGTTGTCCCTTATGTAAAAGGATGTGGTATCTCCTTCAGCTCCATGCCCGAGCATGTAACAAATCTGAATGCAGCGTGCCGCGATGCAGGTATTGGCACTTCTTTTATTGTCACCACATTCAAAGATTCTCTCTGCTATTGCTTCCTAGATTAACTACTGTTCTTTCTTTTCTAAACTTTTTGCAGAGATCTGAGAGAGCACTTGAGAAGACTACAGCAACAGTCTGAATCGAGACGAAGGGCTGCTGTCATGGAGATGATGAGACAACGAGCTGCAGAAGTTGCCCGAAACTCCAGTTGACTGTAAATAACCATTTCCATTCAGGAAGAACATCAACCAAACCTATCTTTTTTGCACCACCAACCCATGATGGGTTCAAAGAAGCGACTGATAGCATGGTGATGGGCTTAAAGAAGCAGCCAATAGGATGGCGTCGTATCATCAACTAAGTTATTCAAGCTAAACCCATCTGGAAGGGAAGCACTATGATTTCTCCTTCATAATTACATTCCTTCGGTTGTAGGTGTGAGATAGGGGTCCTTGATTCATCCATTCTTATTCATTTTTCTTCCTTTTATTTTATGTCTTTTAGGCTCAGTGGGGTTAGGGAGGAGGCAGGGCGAACAGCCCTATTATTTTTTGCCCATATTTCTTGTAGTTCTTGTCTCAATTGAATATGAGAAAAAGAAAAAAAAAAAAGGGGAAAAATGCCATTTTTCCACTGAAAATTTCTTTCAACATGTTTATAATAGTTGATACTTGAAATTTTTCTTTGGCTTTTGCTTCCTGCATGTTGGCTAGGAGTTCATTGGTTGAATCGTCGATAGTTACATAGTTAACTGCCCTATATATAAGTCAGGTTAGGGCATCTAATTATGTTTAACAATGGGATATGGATTAAGTTTGAGGTTGTTTAAAGTTGTGAGTCGCATTTGTATATATTATACATTAAGTTGGGTTATCTGTTGTAATTTTTGTGGCTTGGCTTTCTGCTTACTTGATGGGAGTTGGATAATTTTGCTAGTGGCTTCTACACCAAGTACTTGATAACGAGGTATTTATGGGTATTCGATAGATAATCATACATTGATATGTTTGAGACCGGTTTAGATATTGAACTCCATCACATATCCATGTTTTGAGTTTGCTTGAAATTGTTTATTTCATGGGTTTATATTCTATCTATTTATCTCGCCTTAGTCTACCTTATATGTTTAATAATAGGGTTTAGGTTTGTGCAAAATTATGAGTTCTTATAGGTATTTTTAAGTTGTCCTACTCGTTTATTATTCAAAGTGAATTTTTAAATGCGTCCAGGTATAGATCGCCACTTAAAACGAAGCTTTAGTATTTCTTCGGGTGATGGACTTATTGTTATAGTGAACAAATAGATAATAAATACAAAATTAATGTTTCAATATTTATCATTGTTCCAGTGAAATTGATAACATTCGCACCAGTCCATAAAAATTCTTTTGTCTATTTTAGAAGCACTAATACCTAATTCCTTGCGTATTAATACAATGACAAGCTTGTTACACATGCCTCATCTGTGAATTTCTCTGTTTTAATTTATATTGGTAATTATAAAAATATTATATAAGGGCCTTCCAAATTACTAAATACGAGGATACTAAATGGTGTTTTAAAAAAAAAATAAATTAAAGAGCATTTTTAATTACCGATACAAAATATGCACTTTTTTTTGTCGGGGCAAAACTAATAGTATAATATTGAATAAAAAATTACGTACTTGTTGTATCATTTTTTTTTAAATCAAGTAAATTTTAATTTAATGAAGAGTTCCAATTTAAAATTTTCATGTAAACCAAATTTTAAATAATTGAATTTAGGTAGAAGGCCAATAACAAATTGGAATTCATAACTATATTTTAGTTTAGTCTAATTAATTGTTAAGTAAATTTTTAAATAAATATAACTAAATTATAATGCTGATTATACACTGATCGATAATATAAAAAGGGAACTTGCTAGATATAGAAGCATAAAAAATGGATAATAAGAAGGTCAATTTCTTACGTAAAATAGAAAGTGATTACAAAATATTTTAAGAATGTAGATGTAAAATTTAAAAAACATAAGAAATTTATTGAAGAAAGGCACAGTGACAACCACGAAGACACAATAGAAAAAATGTAGTAATCATCAAACTTATAAGGAAAAGGATTAATATATATATATCCCAACAAATTATCTTTAGAAGTTAACGAAGAAATTCAATTTAAAATGAATTTTAATGTTAATCTTTTGAAAATTTAAATTATGGTATAATTATATTGTTGAATCATGCTTTTTAAATTTGTTGGATGCGCGTTTTGCATGTTCAGGATTTTTCTTCGATGAAGTTAATTTCCAAACCCTCAAAACTTTTATTGTGTTCTTCTTATCTAATAATAATGAATTATTACAATCTTCAAATGAATTAATATAATAATTTCTATGTAATTTATTTTAAAAATATAATTGTTCATACACTATTACCGACCGACTGATAATAGTCAATATAAAATATAAATAGCCATATGTGTGTGGTCTTATAGGCATGCTATATAAGAAAAAGATATTCAGCTATTTCAAATTATTTCTCAAATTTTCTTCTTTAGATTTATAAATATTTTAAAATACAAAATATTATAAAAATAATAAAAATCAATGTCTTTTATGTTTAAATTGAAAATGATTTCCTCACATACAATTTAAACAAATTTTGCTGCACTAATTAAGAAGAAACTTAGGGAGGATTTGGTTCGTAGAAATTTTTTTATTTTTATTTTCCAAAAAATAGGAAATACTTTTTTTTTTATATTTTTTAATTTTTTAAAAAACTCTCTTTTATTTTCTGAAAAATGAAAATGAAAAACATCAACCAAAAAATAAAAATTTTTCTTCCTTAATCTTTTCATAGAGTTCACATGTGTTATTTGAAAGTTGAAACCACTAAAGTAGATGGATGCACTCGTTTCTTTCATGGCCACTACAAAAAAAAAAAAAAAAAAAAAAAACAATGGAAATATAAACGTATTGTTGGTAAAAAAAAAAAAAAAAAAAATCAAATGCGAGACCAAATTTTGATGTCCGTAGGCCTTTTTTTTCATCGCAATGCTCAGGCCATTGTTGGTATGTACGAAAAAAACGTAACATAACGACGTGGTCTCTATGGCTGTCGGCCATCCATCTAAAATATGAGCATACAAGACTTTCTAAAGAAAGCAACTGCATTGAATCTTCTCTTTCTCTTTCTCCTCTCCTCCTCTTCATTTTGTTTTTCTCATTCCTAAGCCTTCCGATATGATGATCGACTAATAAATCTTTGCTTCAATTTGTTTCTAAGTGCTTCTTCTTTTTCTTTTTAATTTGATGATTGCTTCCTCCTCCTCCTCGATCGATCGCTTAGATGCTCAGGTTAGCAAAAATTTAGTAGAGGGGCATTTTCCATCTGCTAGAGAAATGGCTGGAAGTAGGATGCCATTCAACTCTAATCCTCAATCATCTCCAGAGGTATTTTCTTTTTGTTCATCATTTTTTTTCCCCTTCCTTCTCTAAGTAAAAACATACTTTCGATATATGAAGAGAAAATTGGGTGATAAATTTTCTTCGCCATTTCAATATTAATTGTTAGAATAAAATCTTCTTGATTTTGCTTTAGCAAAGGGGTGAAATTTTATCTGAATCGATCGTGCAATTCACCTTTCAGTTCATAGTCACTCTGTGATGATGTACGAGTGAATTCATTAACACAATTATGGAACAGTTAATTAAGACTAATATTGAATCGTGATTCAATTGGTTCATTGAAATTCTTCCCAAGATTGGACCAGTTTCTTGTTTTATAAATTCGAATCCGATGCTTATTTTTTGAAATAATATATGAAATCATTGCTTATTTCTACCTGTATTTATTTTTTATTTAGGATTTGAGGATATTCATCACTATTTAAACAAGTTGTATATGGTTGGTTTTTTTTTTTTGTCTTTGTTCCTGTAGCTGTACATTTGATTAGCAAAACTGTAATTAATGAATTCTTAGTCAGGATACTTCAAAATTTTTGTAGTATTTTATATGAAAAATAATATTTTATGCTCATTGTGCATTTGTTTTGATGGTACGGATACGTGAGGGAAAATATTTTATAAAAATAATATTTTATATTATTTTGTTATTGAGATTTTTTTTTTTAAAAGGCATATTTAAGACACATATATTTAGAAGATTAATAAATGCTTCACCAAACTAACTCCATCTATATTTAGAGAAGACTTAGTTATTATAGTTATTGTTGTGCATTTGTTTGAATTCATAATATTTGAATGTATCGTGAGAAAGATTATACAATCAATACTATTTCATCTTTAAAAAAAAAGAAAGTATATTTGACTCTTTAACTTAATTTTGTATTTCATGATCAAGATAAAATATATTATGAGATTTTTTGAGTATAAAATATATTCTACTCGCTAAATTTGAAATGCTTGGTCTAATATTTATCATGTCCTTCACATTGACTCAAAATTGCTAACTCTATATATCTTAACCAATCTCTCTCTGCAGATGCACCAAATTGAAAAAAATACTCAGCTTGCAATAATTCCTGCCTCCTTTGAAGTGAGTTCTCTTGAAAATTATGCATTTTTTTATCGAGAAAAATACTTCTTGTTGTGTGGGGTGGCTTACACTTTCTTTTTTGTGTGTGTGTGTTGGCCATAAAGATGGTTCCTCCTAATGGTAGATCAGAACATGATTTAGAGGATGAAAGTCTTGCCAGTCCTATGGATGTGCCGATAAAGTCTATTGGTCTAAACGGAATTCAGCATGATTCTATTTCTGCTATTGAACGAACAGATAGTATCATGAAAACTAACTTCTGGAGGAGCTTGAAAATAATATTATTCACAGCCAAGATAAACATATTGATGCCTTTTGGACCTCTAGCCGTCTTGATCAGCTATACGACCGATGATAAAGTTAGCCAATTCATCTACAATAAAGCTTTCTTTTAGCCAATATTCTCATCAGGAGCAATTTCTGATTTTTCATGTGGTTCTGTTGTCGGGCATCATGTAGGGTTGGGTGTTCCTTTTCAGCTTGTTGGGCATTATTCCCTTGGCCGAGCGTTTAGGTTTCACGACCGAGTAAGAAAACTCAGTGTTCTATTCTCGATTCTATACATTTTCAATTCTATATCTGATACAATTACTTTTGTTCTTCGTTGCAGACAGTTAGTATTTTTTACAGGAGCAACAGGTGAACAATTTTGTCTTTATTTCATCCAGATGGTTCTTTATCTTTAAGTAAATAGAGATAGATAAATTTGAAGCATAATCAAGAATGAATTGTTTTAAAGGTTGAATGTCTAATTTGATACTTTGAACTCCAAATCTAGTGGGGGGCCTCTTGAATGCTACTTTTGGAAATGCAACCGAGTTGATAATATCAGTCCATGCACTACAAAGTGGACTGATACGAGTCGTGCAACAATCACTACTAGGATCTATTTTGTCGAACATGCTACTTGTTCTCGGGTGTGCCTTTTTCAGCGGAGGGATTGTTTTCATGAACAAGGATCAAGTTTTCGATAAGGTACATTGTTATGGTACTACTAGCCTGAAATGTTTTTCTTATCTAGTGAAGATCAAAGTGATTGTTGTCTTGTTTATGGCAGGCAAATGCTATAGTGAACTCTGGGTTGCTGTTAATGGCAGTAATGGGTTTATTGTTCCCTGCTGTTCTTCATTATACGCATACTGAAGTGCATTACGGCAAGTCAGAAATCGCGCTTTCGAGATTTAGCAGCTGCATAATGCTTTTGGCTTATGCTTGTTACATTGCTTTCCAGTTAAAAGGCAGTAATAATAATTCCTACGATCTTATAAACGAGGTTAGTTTACTTTAGACTTGTAAATGTATTCCAATCATTGTTGCTCATGAAATCTGCCCAAAATATAAGTTATCAGGTGTGGAATTTAAATTATATGCGAACAAGAGAGTTTAGGTTTCTTATTTGGTTCTTTGATTCATGTTTTCTGAAGGAAGGATGTGAAAATGGGGGGATTGTAGAAGATGAAGAAGATGAAGCTCCTGAGATTTCGAAATGGGAAGCCATCATATGGCTTGCAATTTTGACAATTTGGATCTCAGTGCTATCTGACTACTTGGTGGATGCAATTGAGGTATCTATTCTTCTTTTAATTTTCCTACAAAGGATTAAGAGTATGAGTTTGTGAATTTCTTGTCGTACATGTTCTTCTTTTCTATAGTTTTTTTTAAGCTTTCAGAGGAAGGAGTTTGCTTGGTGTTCTAAAATCCTCGAAGATCATTTAATCTATACATGATCCCTCATTTCGTTTCGTCCCTAGATCTATCCCCTATGACAATTCAACCAAACAACAAATAAACTTTGTTCGAATTGACAAATATAATGCTACTCCCACACCCATTGATTTCCACTCATTTGGTTCCAATTCAGATGGAAAACTTTCAAAATGACTTAAACACACTCTAACTTCACCCTACTCGACTTCTTTCAGCCACATTTTCTATTTAAGAATGGCTCTGACAACTATGGGACCTAGATTACTGTAACACAACTATAACTTCCTCTAGAGGCAGTGAGAAATGAACGACTCTTTCTTTCCTAACATTTCACAATCTATACAATGGATGTGTAAGTTAATACTGAATGTAAACGGCTCTAGAACTCACCTCGAGTTGGAGTTCATTGGTTTAATACACATCATGTTACAAAAATATTTTCCTTAGACAGATAACTTTGCCGAGGGGGTAGCACAAACTGATCATCCTAAAAAATATAGGATTGTAGTGTGCTTGAAAGTTGTCTTTCTCTGAGATGTTTTTCTCATCCAAGATTAAACTAATTACTACTTTGGATTAATACCTTTATCCTTTTTTTTTTTCTTTCTTTTGTCATCTTTGTATGCTGCATTCACCTTAAAATGTATTTTACTTCACAGGGTGCCTCAATTGCATGGAACATTCCTATTTCTTTCATCAGTGTCATTTTGCTCCCTATCGTTGGCAATGCTGCTGAGCATGCAAGTGCTATTATGTTTGCCATGAAAGACAAGCTTGTATGATGATTCTTCTCTCTTCCTTCAAAGTTTATTTTTCCTACTTAAATTAGATCACTATATTCATGTAATATTTCATCTTCAGGACATTTCTCTTGGAGTTGCTATTGGGTCCTCTACTCAGATTTCCATGTTCGGGGTAAGCCAAATTCACACTTGCATATGTTCTTCGCTCGTAGTACTATTCTTTCTGTTCGTCAATCGACACACGAAAACATTAGTACTTTTTGCCAATTCATCATCCATTTTAATGCTTCAGTTGGGGATGCTTCATTTTCTATGCAGATTCCTTTCTGTGTGGTTGTAGGATGGATCATGGGACAACCCATGGACTTGAATTTTCAGCTTTTTGAGACGGCGACTTTGTTTATAACTGTATTGGTTGTTGCCTTCATGCTTCAGGTATCAAGACACCACTTCTACTACTAAGTTTTAGGACATGATATGAATGAACAATAGCCGATGATTATAATTCTCATGGTTCTCAACTGTGATTATCTACCACAATCCTCTCAAACTCATCGAATGCGAAAAATTTGTTCCTTAACTTATTAGAGATGACCACTAACTCAAAACACTCAAGTTCAACTCACTACTTATTTCATCAAATCATATCTATAATCTATAAACTTGAGTCTGTAATACCATTGAATTCGATATATCCCCTACTATATTATCATATATATAATTAAATAAATGTTATCATTGTTATAACTTCTTTGATTTGCAACTTTGCATACAAGGAAAAACTAAATTCACAAGAGATATCCCAATGAACTAGATGATTAGTTTCTGAAACTCAGTTGTTTGCTCACAAGCTTAAAACTGAGCTTCTTTAATTTGTTAAAGCTATTATTTTGTTTACGAAGATGCATGTCACTTAGTTTTGAAAGTGATTTATATATACATCCTAAGCTTAAGCTTATGCTTTTGCTGTAGGAGGGAACTTCTAACTATTTCAAAGGTTTAATGTTGATTCTTTGCTATCTGATTGTATCTGCCAGTTTTTTTGTACACGTTGATCCTTCTCCTGCTAATGGTGAGTTTCTATCAATCTAACTACTGATCATTTTTGATGAGAACTAATAATATATTTTCATAATTATATATATTCTGTCATTTTAATTTGTCTGAAAAGCTAATTATGCAGAAGGTAAAGAGCCGTGAGGTGGAAGGCAGTGTCTTTCATGAGCGCAAGATGAAAATGATTTCAAATCATTAATTAAGTCTGATAACAAAGTTTTGAATTAATTAGCACACAAAGCAGTAATTAATTCTTTTGAGTGGTAGAGGGGCTCTTTTTTGGGTCGATAGGAGAGTTTTTAGGCGCATTTTATTTATTACATGTAAATGGACAAATTGAAGGGGGAAAAAAAAAATCCCAGATGGGAGTTTACGCTGCAAATCTCTTGTAATTGACTAATTAACTAATTCTGTATCTTTGTCTAATTTTTTTACTGGTTTAAGTCAACTGGATGATAGAATCAACTTCAGTTCAATTTATCTATTTATTTTTTTAGAAAATATAGAAAGATTGTGTGCAGGTTCAACTTTATTCATGAGGGATTAATATGCAAATTACTTTCTTTTTTTTTTTTTTGGAACAAGTAATGGCACTAACATGTACGGTAGTTCCTAATGCCTGTTCAACTTGACTAGCTTGCCTAATCTTTTTGCTTCTATTGGCCTGTCCAGACCAACTTAATTAACTTACCCTAACCAATTGAACCAAACAACCAACTCAACTAGATCGTCTGTCTCATTTAATTGACCAACCTACATTGTTGGGTCAATAAAATTAATTATTTGATGGAGAAATAAACAAGGAACACATATTTTAAAGCTATTTTTATTATTCTATAAGAATTCACGGGGATTACAGGAATTATTATAATAGAACCGCAATAATATTGCAAGACAAAATGAGCAACATGACAGACCCGCACACTCAGAGAGTACTGTGCCGTTGGTCAGTCAGCTACAATATAATGGATCACATGGTACATCTTCCATATTTATAGAGATACGGTGCCTTTCAATCAATTTGTCCATGTCTTTTTCTCAAAGTGAACTAGGGCTAAACAATGATCAATAATCAAATTGATTGAACTGGTTAAAATGAAATCAAATAAATCGAATTTATTTGGACAAATCAAATTGATCGAACTTTCCTATAAAAATCAAACATATAAAAAATAAATTAATTCGATCAGAAATTTTGAAAAATTAAAATAAATTTTTTATAATCATTGACGATGAACAATTGAGTCCACCAATTGATTGTTAATTAGACATATATACTATTCCGTTATCTCAGATTTCTAGGATAAACAGTTGAGTTGAACAATCAACTATTTAACTTTTTCTTCAGTTTCTTAATCAAGCAATCGAATTGATCAATCGACTTATAAACTTTCTATTCGATTTTTCAGTTGAGCAATCGACTGATAAACCTTCTATTCAACTTTCCAATTGAGCGATTGATTGATAAATTTGATGGATCTTTTGGAATCCTCAATAGATCGTGCATTCGCATATGTAATCGAAGAAATGAAAACAAAAACGATTTGTACACAGGATTTCGATCGATCTATAACAAGTATGTGAAAATCAAACAAAAGAACGAAAGCGTAAATCGTAAGCAATAACCATGTACTTGGATCTGGAGAGAACATCGCCGGAAGAATCTGAAGATCTGACAAAGTCGATGAGCCGAAGGGCTTGATCTTCCACAGGTCGAGAGAGTCGGTCCCGGATGCTCTGTCCAATGGAGAAAAAGAGTCGACTGAAATCATCTCTCTCCTGCGGGGATCATATCCTATATATAGTGTTAACCCAAAATCCATTAATAGTCTATCAATGCTAACGGTATGGGTTAAAAGGTTTTATACATATGGATACAAAATCCATTAATCCACATCTAATAGCACAAACCCGTTAACCAAAATTATAATAGTTAGACCACTTTAATCGGGTTCGAATCAATATGATACACTCGGATGTGTTACGATAATCATATGTAAGTCCACTACCAACAATCTTCCACTTGGGCTATATGTGATTTCGAATGTAATACATAACCGAAATTCCTTAATTGTGTATATCATATCGTATTGAACTGAAACAATCTGGTCCATCAACTTCATTGGCATAGGACTAAAGTGATCGTTCCTACTTTATATATATAATCGGTAGCAGGACTTGTCAGTAATCACGATGCCAATGTCGTCAATGACATATATCTAATGTGGATGTATAGCATGAGAAATGCATGAAATGTGATATGCACATACTTATTCTCAACTGATCCTTCTTATGATCCAACATATCTGATCACATTTGCAAGCATCATATGCTAAACCACATTAATAAATTATGATCACCTTATGACTCAATAACGAGTCCTACATCACATTTACAATCACCGTATGCAAATCACATTAGTAAATCATGATGTTTCTTTATTCAGAGTGTCAACAAATACATATGTAAAAATAAAATTTTATTCATACGATAATAAAAAATTTATATGTGTCCAATATATATACATAAGAACATTCAAAATCATAAATAAATACAAACTCCCACTAAATGGATACTTCATCCATACGAAGGACTCCCATATGTAATACATGCTGATGAAACACCTTGGGTAACAATCCCTTGATGAGCGAATCCGTCAACATTGAGCCTGTTTG
Source organism: Wurfbainia villosa (assembly GCA_025175895.1). Lineage (NCBI taxonomy): Eukaryota > Viridiplantae > Streptophyta > Magnoliopsida > Zingiberales > Zingiberaceae > Wurfbainia > Wurfbainia villosa. Next base: position 4,146,140 of record JAKLTH010000237.1, on the reverse strand, counting down.
AATATGCTCTATCATTATTTGACCACTCTGGACTCTTTCCTTAACCACCAAGTACTTGATGTCGATGTGCTTTAGCTTTGATGAGTTACGATTGTTCTTGGAATAGAGTTTTGCAGCTTTGTTATCACAGAAAATTTTCAATAGTCTATCAACACCATCGATGACCTGTAATGCTGTGATAAAATTTCACAGTCATATCCCGTGATTTGATGCTTCATAGCAGACTATTAATTCTGCCTCCATCATGGAAGTTGCTATAAGCATCTGTTTGACGCTTTTTTATGATATAGCTCCTCCAGCAAGCATGTAGACAAAACCTGAGGTGGACCTCCTGCTATCAAAGCATTCAGCAAAATCAAAATCTGAATATCCAATCACCTCTAACTGACTGGACCTCCGATATGTGAGCATGAGTTCTTTGATTCTTTGTAGATACTGTATTACCCTCTTTATTGCTTTCCAATGTCCTGATCCAAGGTTACTTAGATACTTACCTAACATTCCAACAATTTATACTAAATCCGGACGTGTATAAACCTGAGCATACGTGAAACTCCCTACTGCCGATGCATAAGGAAGTTTCTTCATCTCATTTATTTTAAGTTCACATTGTAGACATTATTGCAAGCTAAATTTATCACCTTTAAAAATAAATGTATCCCCAGGTATATAATTTTGCATGTCATACTGTATGAACACCTTTTTAATATAAGCCTTTGTGATAATCCAAGTATACCCTTAGATCTATCACGATATATCTATATGTCTAATACAAAAGATGCTTTACCAAGGTCTTTCATTTCAAATTTACTTGATAGAAATGATTTCGTCTCATGCAGTAATTGTTTATAATTGATTGCCAAAAAAATATCATCCACATATGGGACAAATATCATAAACTTGCTCCCATTGAACTTGATATAAATGTATTGATCAACTGGATTCTCTTTGAAATCAAATGAAGTAACCATTTGATTAAATTTCTTGTACAACTAATGAGATGCCTACTCTAAGCCATAAATGGACTTCTTCAACTTACATACAAGTTGCTTTGAATCATCAAATTCAAAATTCTCTGGCTGCACTATGTATATAGATTCCTTAATATCTCCATTAAAGAATGCAGTCTTGACGTCCATTTGATGTAGCTTCAAATTATAATGAGCTACAAGTGCCATGATTACTCTTAGGGAGTCTTTCGTAGATACAGGTGAGAAAGTCTCATTGTAATAAATATCCTCATTCTGAGTGAATTCCTTGGCTACAAGACATGCCTTATACTTTTCAATATTACCTTGTGAATCCTATTTGATTTTAAATATCCATTTATAACCAACAGATTTCATCCCTTCAGGCAATTCAACTAATTCACATACGTTATTGTCTGCCATAGACTTCATCTCATCTTTTATGGCTTCAATCCACTTTTCAAGATTAGAGCACTGTTTGACTTCCTAGAAAGATGAAGGATCATCTTCCATCTCTATGTCAAACTCATGTTCTTGGAGATAAACATAATCACGTGAAACTGTGGATCTCCTTTCCCTAGTAGATCACTTTAGAGACACTTGTACTTGAGGCATTTGAAGTGCTTGAGGAATCTACTCAACCATAGGAGGGTGTACCTTAATTTGAGCAGATGATTCCTCTACTTGCATAGGGGAGGATACAGAGACATCATGAAGTACTATTCCCGTCAGATGTGCAACATCAATAACGTAGGGTATAGTAACTATATCACTACTAGTTGCACTTGTAACAATTGAAGTAGGATGACAAATGCTATCTTCCTCAAAAGATATGCCCCTTGGATATGTTCTCCCACTATCCTTAATGAACTTGACATTTTTCGTTTCGAAAAAGGACCTATTTAAGGGGTCATAAAACTTAAATTCCCTTGACATTTCAGAATACCCTGCAAAATGAGAGCTAATAGTCCTTGAGTCTAGTTTCTTTCTTTAGGCTTATAAGGCCTAACCTCAGATGGACAACCTCAAATGTGTAAATGCCTAATGCTAGACTGCTTACCCATCCATAACTTATGAGATTTTACTCACTGTTTTACTGGGTACTTTATTGAGTAAGTACACTGTAGTCTTGAGTGAATCATTCCACAAGGACTCAGGTAAAAAAGTGAAAGACATCATGCTTCTCACTATGTCCTTTAGGGTTCGATTCCTTCGCCGAGCTATACCGTTCTGATGAGGAGTATCGGATATGGTGTATTGAGCCACAATACCACACTCAGATAGGTAATTGACAAAAGGTTCTGAACATTACATTGTTCACCTGATCCATCATAACAACCGTAATATTCACTTCCACGGTCGGATCTGACAACTTTAATCTTCTTACCTAGTTGATTTTCAACTTCGACTTTGAAGATTTTGTACATGTCCAAGGACTGTGACTTCTCATGTAAATGTACAAGTAGCCGTATCGGGAGTAATCATCTATAAAATTAATAAAATATATTTTCCCATTCCAAGATGTCTTAGGGAATGATCCATATATATCTGTATGTATCAGTTCTAAAGTGTTATTACACTGACTTGCACCTCAAAACTCATCCCGAGTGAAAAGTTATGACCTCTGAAAGTTTTCTACATCATCATTCAACTATGGATCATGCATCCGCATATGTAATTGAAGAAACGAAAACAAAAATGATCCATACACAGGATCTTGTCAATTGAACTATAATAAGTATGCAAAAATAAAACAAAAGAATGGAAGTGTAAATCGTAAGCAATAACCATGCACTTGGATCCGGAGAGAACATTGCCAAAAGAATCTGAAGATTTGACGATGCCGACGAGCCGAAGGGCTTGATCTTTCATAGGTCGAGAGAGTCAGCCTCGGATGCTCTGCCTGATGGGGAAAAAGAGTTAGCCGAAATCATCTTTCTCCTGTGGGGATCACACCTTATATATAATGTTAATCCAAAATTTGTTAACAACCCATTAATGCTAATGGTACAGGTTAAAGGGTTCTACACATATGGATCCAAAATCCATTTACCCACATCTAATAATATAAATCCGTTAACCAAAACTATAATAGTTAGACTACTTTAATCGTGTTTGAACCAATATGACATACTCGGATGTGTTACGATAATCATAAGTCCACCATCAACAAAATTTTCTATTTGGCTTTTCAGTCGAGTAGTTGAGTTAAACAATTGACTTATAACCTTTTGTTTGATTTTCCAATTGAATAGTTGATTGATTAATTTTTTATTTGATTTCAGTCGAGCAGTTGACTGCTTAACTTTTTCTTTGATTTCTCCATCGAGTAATCGAGTCAATGAGTATGTTAAGATATACTTGAGTCATTTGATGAGTAATAATTAATAAGCTCGTGATAAAATATCTCTCAAGGTGTATCAATTTTAGAAAGCTATAACTCTCTAAGTTATAAAATTCATGTTTAAGGGCATGGACCATAGTTACATTAGTAAGTCATGCTTGTAAGGATGCAAGGAGCGAAAGAGTGCAATAATTTAATAAACTTGTTTGAACTATTTTTGAACGATAGAGTTATATACATTCTTATTATGAGAATGGATTATTCGAGGTAAATAGATAGTTAGATTAATGTTAGGAAATATGTCTATATATGTACCATATTCACTTCTTTTGATAGTGACTTTTATTGAATAGAGAAATAGATTTGGTATCTTTTTTATATATATAAGATAAACTTTGGATAATTTAAAAATTTGACACTTTTTTAACATTTCTTATTATGCATTGGTATTGTCAAAGAAAATGAGTTCATTATAATTTTTGAGAATTTTTATGAAAAATGATAATATGCAAGTCAAACAAATTAATATTTTATAAATTTATAATTATAAATAAAAATGGCTATATTTTTCTTAAAAAGAAAAAAACTTTATACTTTCAAGTTTTTTTATATTCTTTAAAATTTCTTTAATATTGATTGACTCTAAATTTAATCGAAGTTAATTTAAACAAAGCTTTCTACCACATTAAGAATCAATGAACTCTTGAAATAATCAAGTATCGGACCATTAATACTAAAAAGTGAATTTTGAAACAATTATTGATATTGGAATGATTATTCATCTCCTTAGGATCTCTTAAATACTTGTCAATTTTTTTTATTTAAATCCCCATCAAATATACATAAAGAATTTTACTTTTTTACTACTCCTTTAATATGATATGCATAGAATTAATTTTGTGTGCAAATGTATTGAAAGTGATATACAAAGATTATGAACCTCTTAATGTTAGCTCATAAAAAAATTTAAAATATAAATGCAAGAAGTCGAACATTATCTTAATCTAAACTTGTTAGCTCCCATAAAAAAATTTCAATTCTCTTTTAAATTTACCATTTGATCCAAGTATCATCTCTCTATTATTATTCATAACAACATACCAATCTATATACTGAAGATCTAATTTAAAATATGAATCTTTTTTATCAAGCCTCTCAAAAACTTTTTCAAAATTTTGAGCTATATTCAACATTAAAAAAAGTTGAGTTCTATATTATTAATACATTCAAACATAATGAGGTCTTACTTTTAAATTTTTTGAATATCTATGTTTTTTGAACTTATTCAAAGTAATGGAATCCTAATTAGTAATCTTTTTTTGAAACTATTGATAGCAACATCATTTGAACTTGTATTATTAATTGTAATAGTAAAAATTATATTAATTTGCTAACCCTTTAAGCAATTTTCAATGGCTAAGCTAATTATCTTGCCTTTACGACTTGTAATTGGATAAAAATTTAAAATTCATTTATGTAACTTTTAATTTTTATCAATAAAATGAGTTGTTAGTCACGTATAATTGATTTTTTTAATTGATATTTATATATAAGTGGTCAAAGAAATTATGTGTATTAAATCATGCAATCAATTTTTAAAATTTTCTTTTCAACTATATATAATTCAATACAATCACGTATAACTATCAATTTCGAAAGATTTTAAAACTTTGGACAACTATGACTATAAATGTTTAAATTCTTCTCTTTCTACAAATTTAAAAGAGAGTTTATCTATTATAATTATTTTAGTTAATACTTTCCTAAATACCTGATTAAATTTTTAAGAAATTAGAGGTATATACTTCATCCTTTTTTTTTTTTTACATCTAGTTGGGCTTAAGTTGTTTCAACAATATTAGGGTATTTTTTTTATATAAGATCATATGAAATCTTAAATTTGTTATTTCATTTTTGTATGGATCACAAAAAAAACTCTATCACAATATTTACATTTGATTTTAATCTATTTATCATCATTAGTAAAAGTGAAATGATCCATACTTCTTTTTTTTTTTTTTTTTTTTTTTTACAAGTGGTATCCAAGCTTCGTCCGACTAATCCACTCTCAAGAGTCTCCACCGCCCATAAGAGTAATCAGAAGACGCTACGCCCGTCGAGGAGTATGACGCCCAATCGTGGTCCGCCCCACACCAACCCACGTAACGGAACCCGCCTCGAATTCCGCAAGCGGGTGGAAAACGGCGAAATTCCCTCCGCAAGCTGCAGCCGGCAGGGATTGAACCATGGCTTGCTCCAGGAACCCCCAAACTCTTATCAATGCGCCATTGCCCTGGGGCAAATGATCCCTACTTCATTTCTTAGTTTCATTCCTTTTTGCTTCGTACGTAATCTCCCTTTTAAAATTTGCAAATATTTTTATTCTCACTCAAAAATCAGGTTGCGGTATCAAACAATTATTATCAAATATTAATGTTTGATATATCTTCATGCATTGATATCTACCAATACAAATATAAAATTTTTATCAAAAAATAAATATATATAATTGGATTAAATATCTTATGAATCACGAAGCAATTCAAATATTGAACATTCATTTATAACTTAATATGAATTATCAATAAATTTTAAAATCCTAAAATGAGTCATGAGTCATTGCCTTTTTTTTTTTTTTTTTTGTTGGCGGCTAGGGAGAGAATGTGTCATTGCATTTGAAGTAAAATAGGAATCTCTGAGATAGCAATGGACTCACAACAAGGGCTGAATGGGTTGACGGCCGACGATGAGAGTGTGAGATGGAGTTGGAGTCATAGAGAAGCGAGAACAAGAGAATGTATATTGTTGACCACTAGTCGTCACTGTAGGAGTTGGACCAACGACATGAGAAGATGAGGGGATTGATCGATTGGAGACAAGGACAAGTAAGGTTATCGAGTGCTGAGTACTGCTTGCGAGTCGTGACGATCGACAAGAGGTCGGAAGGGTTGAGCGAAATGCGATGGCTAACCGATAAGAGGAGAACAAGTCGTGAGGGGCCGAGGATTTAATCGATATTTAGCTCAACCCTACCATTAAGTATTTGGAAACATACTTGATCTTTGACAAAAAATTTTAGTTTGTAGTTGCCCCTAAATGAATTAGGTAGCATGGACAACTCCTAGCTTGCTCTTTGCTCCGGAATTCAAGGTATCGAAGACGTACGCTTCAAATGATCAACTGCTTTTGGTAAATTCTTTGGAAAAATATGTTGAATAGTGGTGTGATGAATATCGCCGGGGAGAAAGTAAATTGATATGAGCTCGTCGAGGTTAGTATTCGATACTATCTCCGTAAAACGATATTGCTCCGCTCAGGTATTTACGGATAACAGCAATTTGTTTCCAAAATACAACGACGATGTCTCGAAATAGTAGCACTACAAATTCCGAGACCGATGAACCTACTCGTAGGCTTTTTGAACTCTGAATGCAGAAGATGGGATAGATGAGATGAGAACTTGAGTGAATGAGTGAATTCCATCATCTAAGAGTTTCTATTTATACTTGTGAAGGGATAGATGCACCTCTTGGTTCAATCAAATCTCATCCATTCAATTAAAAATGGATGATCTAGATTGCATCCCTTCCCAAAAGACATAATGTCTCTTCATTTGGATGCATCTAAGTCTTTCATTTTGATTTCAATGATCAAGATTAAGTTATCCAAAAAGGTACTTATACCCTTTCATTTGAATAAACTAGATTTATCCATCTTAATCCAACGATCTAGATTAAGCCATATTAATTTCTCATTCATATAATTGAGAAAATTAATCAATTTGCTCAACCATGTTAGATATTTCATCGATAGTCCGCTTCGTTCTTTTAGAGTCGGAGAATCTTCGATTATCCTCCTCTATTCGTAGCCTCAGGATCAGGTCTTCAAGCTCCATCTCCTTTTGCTTATGCTTCAGGTAATTTTTGAAATCCTTCCACGACAGGAGGAGTTTCTCAATTACCGCGGCTACTTTGAACGACTCGTTCAGCTTCATGCCTTCGGCATCCAGATCATGCAATATCAGTTGTATATCTTGGACTTGAGATGTCACACTCTTGGAATCCACCATTTTGAAATTCAGAAACCGGCCGACGATGAATTTCTTCAAACCGACATTTTCGATTTTGTTTTTCTTTTCTAGTAATTCCCACAGAGATTTCGCCGTCTCTATCAGACTATACACGTTATACAACGTGTTGTCCAATGCATTGAGAATGTAATTACGACATAGAAAATCTCCGTGTGACCACGCATCGCAAGCAGCCTTACTATTGGAATCTCCTTCCATAGCGGTTGGCGGGTCTTCATACAAAAACCTTACGAGGTTTAGCGTCGTCAGATAAAACATCATCTTCTGTTGCCATCTTTTGAAATAAGCTCCGTTGAATTTCTCCGGCTTCTCTCCGGGTGGAACGGAGGTTGTGACTCCGGGTGAAACGGTAGTCGGAATGTCGTTGATCACGGTCATATCAGATTGCACCGAATATCGTTTTACGGTTGTTGAATAGCGGTGTGATGAATATCGCCGGGGCATAAGCAAACTGATATGAGCTCGTCGAGGCTAGTGTTCGACACTATCTTCATAAAACGATATTGTTCCGCTCAGGTGCTTACGGATAGCAGCAACTCGTTTCCAAGATACAACGATGATGTCTCGAAATAGTAGCACTATAAATTCCGAGACCGGCGAACCTACTCGTAGGCTTTTTAGACTCTGGATGCAGAAGATAAAATGAATGAGATGAGAACTTGAGTGAATAAGTAAATTTCATCATCTAAGAGTTTCTATTTATACTTGTGAAGGGATAAAGGCACCTCTTGGTTCAATCAAATCTCATTCATTCAATTAAAAATGGATGATCTAGATTGCATCCCTTCCCAAAAGATATAATGTTTCTTCATTTGGATGCATCTAAGTCTTTCATTTTGATTTCAATGATCAAGATTAAGTCATCTAAAAAGGTACTTATACCCTTTCATTTGAATGAATCAGATTTATCCATCTTAATCCAACGATCTAGATTAAGTCATATTAATTTCTCATTCATATAATTGAAAAAATTAATTAATTTTTCCAATAAAATAGAAAGCACCAAGAATCACCTTCTTGCCAATAAGGTGGACTTAGCTCCTTGTGTAAGATATAAATTGTCGATCATATGATTTAGCAGAGGGCTACTTCGCCGTTTCCATAATTGTTCGAGCTGATTGTCCTGTACGAGTGTCTCTGTTTATTTGCACTATTAACGTATGAAAAAGTTGTTCAAAAGACGTTTCTCGTGTTGTAGCAGTGTCTATCTACGTCCGTGGTAATGAGCAGTGTTCGAGGATGACTGCGCCAAATTAAATATAAGTCCCTGACTGGCTCTTTCTTTTTGACTCTGGATAACTATACATGCCTGGAGACAGCCAAAACTTGGCTTCTCATCGCAGCTATAGCGGCTGTTCTCCTTCACTGATTTTGACCTATTCCAAATTCTGAAAATGGTTTGGGCTGTCCTTCATTGTTATTTTGACTCCAATTCAGCCCTCCATTGACTTTTAACTGGAGGCCTACGTAAGGATTCGCAACCCCAATTAAGCGTCTCTTCCGTCATAAATCCCAGCCCAAGTTCAGCCGAGGACACGTAAGCTATCAAGTTGGATTGAGCCCGTCGAATTGATCCGTCCTGTCAAATAATTTAAACAAGTTTGATTGAAATTTTATCAATCCGTCATTTTGACGGACCTAAACGGATTGATCCGTGCGGATTGCGGATCTAAATGGATCGGCCCACGATGGACTTGGGTTGGCTTGCAGATTGAGAAAATGTCAAAAGATTGAACATGTGAAAATAAAATTGTATAAATTTATTTTACCAATATTTTAATATTAATCAAATAGGTTTTTCACCATCACAATATTCTTCTATCACATATACACCTCAATCAAATATAAAAGAAGTTAAGAAGAAAGAACAAAAGAATATTTGATGAAGTCTATTTTTTTTATACTATAATTGTTTTATATTATCTTGTCACTACTATTCTAATCAATGTATAAAATAATGACATATCAAAATCAAAAGGGTTAGAAAATCTCAATTGAATATCTATTTGAATGAGTAAAAATTTACATTGTATATTATCAAGATTTGAATATTTTGAAACATTGGAAAAATAAAAAATATCGGTATTTAATTTTATAGGTCGATAATTGAATCTCAATTATAAGATTTTAATTACTTGAAATATTTATTTTTTTAATCATGGTACCCTATTTGTCTTATCGATTATTGCCTCAAGCTCTTAACACCTCAGTAATTTTAGATATATTTTTTAAATTTTTATGATCCATAGATTAGCCCGCTTATTTCGTAACTTATCTTGGATTGAGTTGATTGAAGATTTTTCAATCCGTCGAGATAGTGGGTCGATTCGCTCCTCCTCATCAAATATTAAGTTTACCGCCAATTAACTTAGCATCGAACCGTTTGGGACATCCAAGTTTGATTGTCAGAGACTATTCTTAATTATTTTTTCTCGTCCACCACCGTTACTTATCCATTATTCATATAAGCGTTATTATAAATATTATTTTATATAATGCGTCCGAATTTTATGAGTATATAGAAATCATTGTTTATTGTTAAACAATGAATGCCGTAAGTAATTTTGCATCTATGCCTTCGCGATTGTAGAAATTTTCTAAATTTGCATTATTTATTGTGGCGTATGTATTTTTGCATCTCCAAGGATAGGTGAACTAACATTGATATAATCAAATTACATTAATTTAATCGATAAGTCATCATTTATCATATAGTGTGTGTATAAATAAATATGTGAGTTTGCCCCCCATGAGTTAGCGCAGTAAGTATCTACCTGAATACTTGTCATATAAAATTTTAAAATTAATTTTTAATAGGTGCTGAATATTTTGCCGACTTATTAATATGATCTTTTTCATGGAAAGAAATCATTAGATCAGGACAAAGTCCTCCGTAATTTATTATCCTTTGTTAAGTTGAGGGATTAATCACGAAAGATATTTAGCATGAATATTATGTAAATAAGTAAGTGAGCGAAATTTCAAGCAAAGTAAAATAATATTGATATAGTCAAATTACTTATAAAATTGATTTGATCGATAAGTCATCATTATATAAATGAATACGTTAGTCAGTTGGCCTGATATATGATGTCAATTAAAAAAAATAAATAAATACAAAAGCGAAGTCTCCGAGCAATGAACTAACGTTGATATAATCAGATTATTACACAATTGATTTGATCGGTTTCTGTTAAAAATGCAACATATTGACTAACTCAAAAAATGACGAAGGATATTTTATATAATCCCAACGCAACGAATACATTAATTAGCATTCAAACTTAGATGCACATCAAAAATGTAAGCTTTGGGTATGATGTAATTAATTTTCAGGGTTGTCTCAGTTGGTAAGTATAAAAATGTAACTCTTAAGTAGATAGAGATTAATTCCTAAGAAGATCATGACTCTAAGCTATTGATCGATCCCCTCCTGTGCATTTACCATTTGGAATTCTGATTTATCTTCTCCACCGATAGGGGTAGTCGAAGAGGGTTGTTAATGTGGTGGTTCCACTAAATGAGGTCGGATATATGAATCATTTTACGCCATTGGACTCTAACTAGTACTATATTATTATCTATATTTAAATAAATTTTATCTTATTTTATTATTATTAACCAAGTCTTTTTTAATCTTCTTCTTCATCGTTTGATGTGTATATTTGTCATAGTTTCACATCGCTTAACTGAATCATTTATTGATCATCTAAGTATATATTCGTACCATCTTAAACGTGTCTTTCGGAGTTTTCCTTCAATAGATACAACTTTGATTTTTTTTTAATTCTTTCCTTTCTTATTCTATTCATTTTTATGTATTCACACATCATTTTAACATCCTCATCTCTATAACTCTCATCTTCTGCTGATGTGCTCGAGTTATAATCCAATATTCAACGTTATATAACATATAGCAGATCTAACCATTATTTTGTAAAACTTTCCTTAAAATTTTAGAGGTACTTTACGATCACATAAAATATCGAATGTTTTGCTCTATTTCAACCATCCTGCTTGTATTCTATGTAAGACATCTCTCTCAATCTCTTCATCGTCTTGCAAAAATAATCCTAAAAATACTTAAAACTCTCAAATCCAAACAACTCGTCATCTCCTATCTTAATATTTATCTCATTACGTCTAATATTACTAAACTTAAATTTCATATATTCTATCTTTATTCTACTAAATCTAAATCTTTCACTTCTAGTGTTTTCCATCAAGATTCTAATATATAATTTACTTTTTCATGGTTATCATCTATCAAAATAATATCATCTGCAAACAACAATATGTACCACGGTATTGTATCTTAAATGTAAGTTAATTCGTCCATGATTAATGTAAAAAAATAGGGACTCAGAGTTGATCTTTGATGTAACTCCATCTTTATTACAAATATTTTAGTTAAGTCACTTGAAATTTTCACTATAGTCGTTATTTCCTCATACATATTCTTGATTAGTTCAATATATGCTATACTAACATTTCTTTTCTAAAATTCTCTAAATAATTTCTTTTGAGACTTTATTATAAGATTTTTCTAAATCAATGAATACTATGTGCAGATTTTGCTTTTGCTCTGAATATATTTCAATTAGTTATTTGAGAATATGTATATCTTTTATTGTTGATTTTCCAAATATGAACTCAAATTGATTTTCAGTAATCATGATCTCCTTTTTTTAATCTTTTTTTATCACACTTTTTTAAAATTTCATTCTATGATTCATTATTTATAGTGCCGTAGGTATTTTGGCATCTCCAAGATTAGGTGAACTAACATTGATATAGTCAAATTATGTTGATTTAATCGATAAGTCATCATTTTTCATATGGTGTATAAATAAATATGTGAGTCCCCTTGACGCAGTTAATATCTATACTTGTCGAACTTGAAATTAATTTTCAATAGGTGTGAAATATCTTACTGGGTCACTAATCTCCCTCATGCAAAGAAATATTGCATCAGAGTAAAATCTTTCGTAATTTACTATCCTTCGTTAGGCTGAGGGATTGATCATATATGAAATACACTTAGCATGAATATTATTGCGTTTTGTTATGTAAACAAATGAGTGAAATCTTCAAGCAAAATGAATTACCATTGATATAGTCAAATTACTTATGAAATTGATTTGATCGGCAAGTCATCATCCATGTACATAAATAAATATGTTTGCCAGCTAGCTTGATGTCTAATGCCAACTAAAAAATATATATATACGGCTCGAAGTCTCTAAGCAAACTAACGTTGATATGGTCAGATTACTTACAAATTGATTTGATTGGTTTCTATTAAAATGTCAACATATTGACTAACTCAAAATGACGAAGGATATTATAAATAATCCCAACGCAACATCTTAATGAAATACATTAATTAGCATTCAAACTTCAATGCACATCATAAATTTAAGCTTTGGGCCTGGTGTAATTACTTAATTTGTTCAAGTAAGATAGGTATATAAAATATATGAGAAATTAAAGAAGAATAGGTGTTTTGTTATAAATAAAACTGATAAATGTAAGCAATGACATGAGTCTGATACAATTGTTAAAGTGAACTTGATAAAGTCTTAAATTAGAAAAACCTACAAACAAAGATAGGAATAATTCATTTGTTATAAATAAATGCAATATCTTAATTGTGCTATTGTGCAAAAAGTTTAGAATCCGTCAATTTAATGGTCCTATTATTCTATTGTACAACATCTATATACACTAGCTATTAGGTCTTTCTCACACGAGCTAAATCTTATTGAAACATAAGTGCATCCAATTTTAATATTCAAGTCATACCTGTGAGGAATGGTGTATAATTGAGGTGAGCTTGATAAAGTCCAATAAGCTATTAAATTGACTTGTAAGTCTCCATTTAAACAATATATACACAGATTTAGATGAGATTTCAAATTGAACAAGTGCAGTATCTTAATGGACTATTTTAATAGAACAATTGGTCTTCAAATGATATATAGACTAGATGTAGTACAATTATAAAGTAAGCTTGATTAAGTCAAATTAATTTAAATTGATTTGATCCATCTCTACTATAGCAATAATAATAATAAAATTTTATCCTACTAAATGAGATCGGCTATATGAATCCTTTTACATCATTGCACTTTAACTCATACTATATCATAATCTATATTTAAATAAATTTTATTTTATTTTATTATTATCAATCAAATCTTTTTTAGTCTTTTTCTTCTTCATTTGATGTGCGTATTTTGTTGGGACCATTGTTAAGGCTAGAGGAGGGTGAATAACTTTTCTTCGACTTTTTCTACCACTTTGTTAGCGGAAACAAAATCAAAATGAAATCTAGAATGGAAACAATGCTAACACAAGATGTAACGTGGTTCGAAGATCCACTCATATTCCACGACAATCCTTAAGACGGATTACTCCTCTTTAAAACTTTCACTATCTTCTCTTTTAGATGAACACTAAGGTGGAGAAAACTTTTTCTTACAACAGAGATCTCTTCTTCTTACAAGATTTGAAGAATGACCTTTGAGCTTTTGGAAGAAGAGATTAAGTCAAAAACAACTTGAAGATTAATTGAAGAGCTTTTGAATATTTCTGTGAAAGATTAGGAATTTTCTCCAAGCCTTAATCCCAACGTCTCATATGATGTCAAAGTAGTTAAATACAAAAATAAAGACTTCTTAAGTCTTTTTTGAGATGTTTTGAGGTATAATTTGAAGTTTTAGCTATGGGAGCATGCAAGACTATACTCATTACTCTACAAAGCATATTTCAAGTTCTCTCTTAAGTCATGTAAACTCCACTCAGGTAGAGTCTTAGTGAAGATGTCGACAAGGTTAGACTTAGATTCAATATAATTGAGTTCGATGTCTCCTCATGCCACATGGTGTCTAATAAAGTGATGCTTTTCCTCAATGTGCTTTGTCCTAGAGTGATATATTGAATTTTTTGTCACGTTGATGGTACTTATATTATTATAATAAACTTTGACTTTGGAGTAATTGAGCGCATAATCCTCTAGGGTATGTCTCATCCCAAGTAATTGAGTCACACAACTAACCATAACCACATATTCGATCTCGATTATGGACAAAGCAATACAAGGTTGCTTTCTACTACTCTAACTTATTAGGGAGGATCCAAGAAATTGACATCCATCATTGGTATTTTTTCGATCCAATTTGCAACCTGCATAATCGGTATACCCAAACAAATCAAAATTATGAGTTCTAGGATATATACCAAAATCTACATTAAGAGTACTCTTGATATATCTCAAGATCCTCTTGATTAATGCTACTAAATGAGACTCTTTGGCACAAGATTGATATCTTGCACATATATCTACCACAAATAATATATCCAGTCTATTAGTGGTTAGGTATAATAAACTACCAATCATACTCCTATAATGTTTTGGATCTATTGATTTTCCATCTAGATTATTATTTATCTTAGTATTTGTTTCCATAGGAGTGGACACTATTTTAGTATTTTTTAAACCAAATTTCTTAATAATCTCCTTAACATATTTAGTTTGATAGACACGGGTTCCTTTACTAGTTTGTTTGACTTACAATACTAAGAAGAAAGTCAATTCTCCTACTAGAATCATTTCAAACTCATTTTCCATATGTTTAATGAAGTTTTGGAGAAGTTCATCATTTGTTGACCCAAATATAATATCATCAACATAAACTTGAGTAATAAAGATGTCTTTTTCCTTGGACTTTAGAAATAAAGTTTGGTCAACTTGGCCTCTTCTAAAGTTCTTAAAAATTAAGAATAATGAGAGTCTTTCATACTAAGCCCAAAGAGCTTGTTTTAATCCATATAAAACTTTCTTAAGTCTATAGCATGGTTTGGCTAATCTATATTCTCAAATTCGGCTGGTTGCTCTACATAAACTTCTTCTTTAATGAACCCATTTAAAAATATCGATTTCACATCCATTTGATAGAATTTAAAATCCATATAAGTGGCATATCCTAATAAGATTCAGATAGACTCTAATCGAGCTATTTGAGCATAGGTCTCATCATAATCAAGTTCTTCAACTTGATTGAACTCTCGAGCTACTAACCTAGTCTTATTTCTTGTGATTCATTGATCATCTAATTTGTTCCTAAAGATCCATTTTGTTGTAACAATTGTGCCATCATTAAGTCTAGAGACTAACTCCCATACTTGACTTCTCTCAAATTGGACTAACTATTCTTGTATTGCTAGTATCCAATTTGGATCAAACAAGGCATCATTGATCGATTTTGGCTCAATTTAGGAGATTAAGGCAACTTGACTAGTAGGATCTCTTAAGTACGATCTAGTCCTTACTCCTTGTGAGAGTTCTCTTACTACTTAGTCTAAAGAATGATTTTGATGAATTCTTAAGGTTCTAGGAAGTGAGGGTGAATCACATTAAAATTGTTCATTATTAGTCTTTCTCCCTTCATCATCGGAATCTCCTCTTTCTTTTCCTTGATTATTTCTCCCTAAATTTAAATGTTGAATCCCTTGGGAAATGTCTTGATTTCGTGCATTGATATCCTTATCAATGGAGGATTTTCTAGAGTAGGTGTTGGGAGTATTGGGAATATAATTAAAGTTTCACATTGGTAATATATGGAAAAAATCATATGCTTATACGATGAAAAAATATCTCTATTGGTATGAGATCTTTTGAGTATAATCCAAAAATAAAACTATGAAAACTTAGGCTCAAAGTGGACAATATTATATCATTGCAGAGATATATGAATCTTATTTACACAAATAATTGGTATCAGAGCTATGGTCTATGTCAAGCCATGCACCTCAAAGGAAGGAAGTGGAGCTCCTATGTCCTGATCAAGAGAACCAGACACCAGGTAGGAAGTCCAGTTGGGTCAGGAGGACTGGACAACTGACAGAAAGTTCAGTTGGGTTAGGAGGACCGAATAATTGACAGGAAGTCCAGCTAGGTCAAGAGGATCAGACAGTTGATAGGAAGGCCTGGCGATTTGAAGATCGAACATCAAGCAAAGAAAGTCCTTTGAGAACGGATAGACTTGAGGGGAGGCCCAATGTGATCCTTCATTTGAGGAGGGATTATTGGGAGTATTGAGAATACAATCAAAGTTCCACATTGGTTATATGAAAAAGATCATGTGCTTATAAGATGAAAAGATATCTTGAAGTCTTTTGAGTATAACCCAAAAATAAAACCATGAGGGCTTATGCCTAAAGTGGACAATATTATACTATTGTGGAGATATATGAATCTTATTTCACCAACAGTATGTGCTAGTAGACTTATCAAATTCAATATTAGAGGACCCCTTAGCCTTTTGAGTCCTCTTATTGTATACTCTATACCCCTACTAGTCAATGAGTATCCAATTAAGATTCATTCATCCGCCTTAGACTTAAATTTTCCTAAATTATCTTTGGTATTTAAGGTATAAATTTTGCAACCAAAGACTTTGAAATAATGAATTATAGGAATTGTGTCATTCCATAATTAAAAAAGTATTTTCCCTAAAAACCTATGAATTAAGATACGATTTTGGATATAACAAATGGTATTAACCGTTTCCACCCACAAATAGCTAGGTAAAGAATATGTATTAAGCATTATTCTAATCGCTTTTTATAGGGCACGATTTTTCCTTTTCACTATCTCATTTTGTTGGGGTGTTCTTGGATAAAAAAACTCATGTTTATATCCTTGTTCTAAACATAATTTAGAGAACTCAAGATTTTCAAATTCTCCACCGTGATTACTTCAAATCCGATTGATTTTGAGATTCTTTTCGTTTTCTACTCTTTTGCTAAATCCTATGATTATTTCTAGAATATCATCCTTATGTTTCATGAAATAGACCCAAGTATATCTAAAAAAATAATCAATTATCACTAAGCAATATTTGTTACCTTCTATTGATGGATTACTATGACAATCAAAAAGATCTAAATGGAATAACTCTAAAAGTAAAGAAGTGTTGGTTAGAGTTTTACCCTTGTGTGATGACTTAGATTGTTTACCCTCTTGGTATGCATCACACATCTTGTCTTTGATGTACTTGATATTTGGAAGCCCCTTTACTAGCTCCAATTTAGCTATTTTAATTTGGCTATATTTTTTATATTGATGTGTCCAAGTCATCTATGTCATAGCCATCTTTTTTCTTCTTTTGATATGAGACACTTAGTAGAAATGTTAGAAGTATAGGAAAGATCAATATAGTAGAGATTTATTTTTCTATATCCAACTAACATAAAATCTTCTATACTATTATGTTTAATCAAACACTTAGTGGATTGAAACTCTACATTATACCTGACATCACATAGTTGGCTTGCACTTCATTTAAATTTTTCTTAGATATCCATGCTTTGTTTACCTTTCGCTTAATGGTTGACTTTCTATTTATAAGTGAAATATATGCAACTTCTTTATCCTTAGGCTTATATCCTATTCCAACCTTATTATATATGACTCTTTGATCTTTAAGAATCATGTTAAGATATTTTGAATCATTTATAAATTTTTCTAAACATGACTTTAGCTCAATTACTTGATTCTTCAAATTATCATTTTCTTCCTTAAGCATGTTTGATTCACTAGACATGGATGCTTCACTTCCAATAGTCTTAATTTAAACCTTTAAATCCTTAACCCTAGATTATGACTTAACTAAATCACTCTTAAGATATGCAATAGTTTTGTAAAGAAATTCTACTTGGGGACATTCTTTTACCTCATTGTCAATAGATGATGATTCGTCGCTTGATTCTTCTTCTTGGCTTGAGGCTTCCTTGTCATCTTCAAAGGCCATAAATGCCATGTGTCAGGTGATATCACATAGTTCTTCCTCATCCGAAGAGTGATCAATCGTTGGAGTGTCCCATGTAGCTTGGACTACTATGATCTCCTTCTTTTTCTTTTTCTTTTTCTCATTCTTTTTCTCATTTTCTTTCTTCTTCTTTAGTTTCGGTCAATTTGGATTAATGTGCCCTTTCTTATTGCATTCATAACAAATAATATTAGTATTAAAATTTAATTATTACTAGACTTACCTTTTGAAGATTGAAACATCTTCTTCACATCTTTCCTCTTGAATATTCTTGTTCTTCCCATCATCTTTTTGACATAGTGAGCCACTTCACTAGCAGACATTTCTTCGTCGCTATTTGATGACTCTTAATTGGATTCGGATGATGAGGATTTCTCCTTCTTCTCCTTTTCCTTCTTTTCTACAACAAGAGCTAAATTTTTCTCTTTTAAATACATGTTAGCTTGCTCATGAAGTTCAGATTCACAAAATAATTCATCTATTTTAACTAACAAAATATCTCTAGAAACCTTATATGCATCAACCATTGATGCACATAGTGTGTTTCTTGGAAAATCTTGAAGCACATACCTCACTAGATCCCAGTTATCAATTTTCTCACCTATTACGTGAAGCCCGCTGACAACTTTTTTGAACTTACCGTGCATTTGACTCACGGTTTCATTTGTTTTCATGGTAAAGATTTGGAGAGATCTCTTTTTGCTCTCCTTGACTCTTTTGATCATTCATTCAATTCAATGAGTTTTTCCCAAAGCTCCTTGGCAAAATTCAACGGGCCAACTTTATTGAGTTGCTCATTCAAGAGTCCACATTGTAGTGTGGTTGTGACCTTTGCATTTGCTTGAGCCTTCTTGGCAATTTATTTTATCCAATCCTTGGTTGGGAGAGGTGCTCCAAATTGATCCATCGACTTTTCGAACTCATCTACAACACTAAACCAGTTTTCTATATCCTTCATTAAGTAATACTTCATTCTACCTTTCCAATGCGCGAAGTCGTTGTCGTTGAAGAAAGGTGATCGTGCAGTGCTATATCCCTCTTGAAATGCCAGCTTGATGCTCTGGTTGACGATTAGTTCTTCTGAGGCGATCCGGGATCTGATACCAATTGGTGGGACCGTTGTTAAGGCTAGAGGGGGGGAGGTGAATAGCTTTTCTTCGACTTTTTCTACAACTTTGTTAGTGGAAGCAAAATCAAAATGAAATCTACTGATACAAGATGTAACGTGATTCAAAAATCTACTCCTACTCTACTATAATCTTTAAGGCAGATTACTCCTCTTGAAAACCTTCACTATCTTCTCCTTTGGATGAACATCAGGGTGGAGGGAACCTTTTCTTACAACAAAGATATCTTCTTCTTACAAGATTTGAAGGATGAGCTTTGAGCTTTTGGAAGAAGAGATTAAGTCAAGAACAACTTGAAGAGCTTTTGAATATTTATGTGAAGGATTAGGTATTTTCTTCAAGCTCCAATCCCTTTCTTTTATAGCCCGTCTAAGCCTCCAATAGCTTGCCGCGATTCTCAAAATTTCGACCATTACCACACAACGGTCTCTCTATCAGTCGATTGGTCATTAGACCAGTTGATTGGTCTTAATAGAATCGACTGATTAGTCGATTCCACACATTTCTATTTGCTTGATATTGCAGCCAGTCGACTACTTCGTTGCGATTACTATTTATTACTTTTCCGAGCACCTAAGTCACTCGAGCACTGTTTCTATGTCGGTCGAGCACTCACAGTGCCCGAGCACTATTTCTACGCTACCGCGCTTCGAAAGGCCGCGGTTTCCATCGATCGATCGGGCGCGCTCAATCGCCTGCGCCTAACCCCTTCAAGCCCGCGCGACCGCCTCGACTTCCTAAGTTCTCGATCACGAGTCCTCGACTCGCTTTCATCGCCCCACCACTCGACTAGTCGATTAGTCAAGACTACCAGTCGATTGCCCCCATTGGAGCTACTGTTTCTCATGTTCGACTTGGCTCAACATTTTCCTTCGCAGTCAACTAAAAGCACTTCATCAGTCGACTGGTTGTTAGACTAGTTGATTGAAATGAAGTTCCAATCGACTGGTAGATCTCAAAATTGAGGTTTAATGTATCAAATATGATCCTCTCATACTTGACATTTACCCTTAGCCTATACATAAGCCTTCAAGCTTCTTCCATCAACCTCATGCCTTTGGGATGCCTCAGAGTCCACGACTTCTCACCCTTTGCACTTGCCTTCAAGTGTTTCATTCAGCTTTGTCATGCTATCAGGTCTTCCTTTACCAAGAGGCCGCACCTCCAGGACTTTTCCGCAAAGAGCCATGCTCTGGGACTTCCATCGCCAAGATCCACTCGGACTTATGCCACCAAAACTACATACTTAGACTTAAGTCGGCAAGTCTTCATACTTGGACTTTCCTTGTCAAGTCTCCATACTTGGACTTTCCTTGTACCTGTAACTCAATATTCATGTTAGATCACCAATATTGCCTAACTTAAACTTGATTGTCCAAACACCAAAAGTAATTAATGCTCGGAGCAAGATTGCACCAATATATTTGTCATAGTTTCACATCGTTTAACCGGATCATTTATTGATCGTGTAAGTACATATTCGTACCTCCTTAAACATGTCTCTCGGAGTTTTTCCCCAATAGATGCAACTTTGACTTTCTCTCTAATGCTTTTATTTCTTATTCTGTTCATCCTTGTGTATCTATATATCCATTTTAACATCCTCATCTCTGCTGATGTGCTCGAGTCATAGTCCACCATTCAATATTGAACGCTCTCCTCCATTTCAACCATCTTATTTGTCTTCTATGTAAGACATCTCTCTTAGTTTCTCCATCGTCTTGTAAAAATGATCCTAAATACTTAAAGCTCCCAAATCCAGACAACTTATCATCTCTTATCTTAATACTTATCTCATTATGTCTAATATTGCTAAATTTAAATTTCATATATTTTATCTTTACTCTATTAAGCCTAAAATTTTCACTTCTAGTGTTTTTCGCCAAGATTCTAATATAGCATTTACTCTTTCATGGTTCTCATTTATCAAAACAATATCATCTATAAACAACATACACCGCGGTACTGTATCTTGAATGTGTCCAGTGAGTTCGTCCATGATTAGTGTAAAAAGATAGAGACTTAGAGTTGATCCTTGATGTAACTCCATCTTTATTGAAAATACTTCAGTAAGCCGCCTAAAATCTTCACTCTACTCGTATTTCCTCATACATATCTTTAATTATTTCAATATATGTTACACTAACATCTCTTTTCTAGAATTTTCCATATAATTTCTCTTGGGACTTTATTATAATATTTTTCTAAATTAATGAATACCATATGCAGATCTTACTTTTGCTCTGAATACTTTTCAATTAGTTATTTAAGAAGATGTATATCTTCTATTGTCGACCTTCTAGACATGAATTCAAATTGATTTTCAGTAATCGTGGTCTCCTTTCTTAATCTTTTTTTCTATTACTCTTTTCTAAAGTTTCATGGTATGATTCATTAGTTTAATACCCTTATAGTTTGCACAATTTTATACACCCCCCTTATTCTTATATAAAAGTACTTACCCTTGATTGATCAGATTTTTTTTTTTTTCAATATCATGTTAAATAATTTTGTAAGTCATTCAATACCTTATTTTTCTATGCACTTTATACATCTGTCGGAATATCATTTGATCCAATGACTTTTTCATTTTGCATCCCATTTAAAATTTATTCTACTTCTGAAAGCTAAATTCGACGATAGAAATTTAAATTTATATAATAATTTGATCTATTTAAATTACCTAAGTTAAGTTGGTCACTAAATTTTTATTAAAAAATTAATGAAAATACTTCTTCCATTGCTCTTTTATTTCTTCATTATTTACTAGTACTTATTCTATTTATCTTTAATATATTTTATTTGGATAAGATTTTTTATCTTCCTTTCTCTCACTTTAGCTATTATATAAATATTTTTTTCCTTCTTTTGTATCTAATTTTTGATATAACTATTCAAAAGTTTCATTCTTAGCTTTATTTATTATTTTCTTAACTTCTTTCTTGACTATTATATATATTTTTAAAATTTTTCTCATTCTTATAAATATATAATTACTTATAAGTTGTTCGTTTTTCCTTCACTTTCTCTTGTACATTCTCATTTTACCACCAAGATTTTTTATTTGTGGTGCATGCTCATTTAACTCACCGAATACACTTTTAGCTAATATTTTAAACTTTAATACAATCTTATCTCATGTCGTATTAGAGTCACCGTATATTTCACTTAATACTTGTACTCATACCTTCTCTTTAAATATATTCTATTTCTCATTCTTTAACTTCCTCCATTTAATTCTAAGAGTTGTGCATATTTTTCTTCTATTAATATTATACTTGAGTCGTATATCTAATACTACAAACTTATGCTTGATAGTTGAACTTTCTCCAAGAATTATCTTGCAATTTTTATAAATATTTCTGTCTTTCTTCCTAACCATAAGAAAGTTAATTTGCGATTTATTATTTTCAATTATGAACGTGACCAAGTGTTCTTCTTTTTTCTTAAAAAATATATTAGATAGTATAAGGTCATATGCTATTGCAAAATTCAATATAGTTTTATCTTTTTCATTTTTTATTTTAAACTCATAACCTCCATGCACCCTCTCATATTTCTCATTTTTCACTCCGATATACCTATTTAGATCGTCTCATATTAAAATCATTTTATTTGACGGAATATTTTGTAATAATTCATCTAGGTCATCCCCAAATTTTGATTTGACATATTCATCTAATCCTGCTTGAGATGCATATATGCTAATTACGTTTATAAATTTTTTTTCTCCATTACTATCTTAAGAGCTATAATTATATTTCACTTTCTAATTACTTCTACAAATTTCATCCTTTAAGGAACTATCTATAATAATACCCACTCCATTTCTTATTTTACTCTTTCTTTTGTACCATGTAGGATCGAAAAACACACTAGGGGGTGTGAATAGTGTAAATCGTATTTTTGATTTCGTTTAATAAAGCCTCATAAAATCTTAGAGTAATATGTAGTGGAAATAATAAAGGAAAATACTGATACAAAGATTTTAACTTGTTTCACAGTTGTAAAGTTGCTAGTGTTAGTTATATATGAGAGGTGTCCTGAGGCAATCACCTTATGGTTGTACCATTTATTTGATAAATGAAGATTCACTATTTGAGTATACATATTTTTATGTATTTGATTGGATCTTAAACTCATTTACTAAATATCCACAATACGATTATAATATAAGAGAATTTGTGATTGGATCATAACTAGTGAGTATCTCTACATGTGTAATTGTGATGTATTGAAATTATCCATAGTCGATGAATTGATGCATTCAGACACCATCAATTCTGTTGAGACTAGCACAAATTGTACTCTTTGGTTTATCCAAACAGTTGTTTCTCACTGACTGGAGACATTGGGATGTCCGGAGTTAACCGTGGATACTAGTTATGGTAACTAGTTCATTGGAGTGACCAGCTGTAAGACTTCATATGGTTCTCTTCATATACAGATATGTCAATGAAGTCCTTACTATAGCTTAAGTGTGATGTTCCTTCGACTTACGGTATTCAAGTCATCTTGGCCATGGAGACTTATGCTTTGACATCTTAAGCAAGCATCTCCGAGGAGATGTGGACCCAGGATGATTGGGTATAAGTCGAAGTGGTCGAAGGTGTTTGAATAGCCTACAGAGGATTCACCACTCGTCAGATTGTCACTAAAGTCTTTGGCCAAAGCATTACATGTTTAGAGTATGATGATTTAGATGAGGTCACTTAAATGGATCGGATACAATAGACCATGTCCTGAACCAAGTGGGTATAAGATAAGTGAAGGGAACGGGGCACGTTATCACTGTAGCTGCTGAAAGGTTTCAGAAGTTATTCTGGGGTCAACCGTTGATTTTCCGATTAATTGGGGATCATGATGTACTACTAGGTACCACTCATGATCGTTCTATAATTAATGGTTAATTATAGACGACCATTATAAATCGGGAACCTATTTGGTCACATGCACTATGAGTGTTATCCGAAAGATTTAAAACGAACTTGAGAATGAGATTCTTAAATCGAGAGAGACATGGTTTAGTTGGACCAAACAGGGAGCGAGCATGAAATTGCTTCAGTCGCATCGGAAGCATGGATGGGCCGAGTCTTTTGAAGACATGATGGATGAACCAAATTGGTTTGGTTCTAATCCAATGGTGGAAAATAAACCAAAGGGGTTTGGTTTGTTTTATACGAATGAACCAAAATTAGTTTGGTTTATTTTAACTTAAAATAGACCAATGCGGTTTGGTTTATTTTAACTTAAATTTAATGGAGCGGGTTAACGGATTTTGGTTGTGAACCAATAACCCTTGAGAAAAGGTCTCTTAATGGTTAAGAAACACGTTCTCTATAAATAATAGGGTTGAGACAAATTTCGTAACGGAGTTAGAGTTTGTGAAACCCTAGCCACCTTTCTCTCTTTTGGTTGTCACTCTCCCCTCCACCACGGCCCACCATCGCCGCCAAAGAAATTTCAAATACTGGCCCACCCACCACCGCCACCAAAGAAGACCACCCACGGCCACTTGCCGCAAATGACCAATTTGATTGGCCGACACATCCGATAAAACAAGTTCGTGTAACTTGTTTTGTGATCATCTCTCGGATCACAACGTCTTCGACATGAGACTAGTATGTCTCGTCAAGATGGGGCTCATAGCTTGAGAAGTTATCCCGACGATACTCAATGTGGACTTAGATAGAGGTGAAACTTATGAGGGTCACTAAGGTTGATGCCCTTTCCGCTACGTGTTATTCGTCAGGTATACCTAGTGTAATTTCCTTATTGCAAAATTTAAATATATGATTATGTCTACACTGTTGTATCCTGCATGCGTGTGGTGTGTGTAATGTAATAAAATTAGTTTATTACCGTTTTTATTTGCTTCCGCTGTGCATGTTTACGAAACATGTTCGAACACATGCCCACGTCAGTGCCCCGGAAACCCAACAGCTAGTCCAAGGCCCACGATCCGAGATCGCTTATTGATGGACAATCACTAAAAATTCTCTTTTTCATTAGAGATAAGAGATACGTTTCTTACAAAGAATAAGGAACGGTAACAACTTTACCGTCCCTTTTAGAAGTTTAAGTACAATAGAAATGATAGAAATGATAAAGAAAATATACCGACTTAATATGACAACAATGAAGTATGAGGAGAGCTACGACGTTGAGACTGATCGTCAAGCATGAGAATTGCGACCACAAGCACTCGGAGATTGATGATCTGGGTGTTTTGTTCGAAGGTTCTTTTATAGACATTTTCAGGCGCCTGAAAGTCTCTTTCAGTGCCTCCAGCCGAGTCTTGATCTGATCTGTTAGAGCCGAGTCTTCATTGGTCCAGGTGGCTGGACCTCATCCAGGCACCGGGAGTCTAACGTGTCAGCCTCCGATGTAAACTTGATCCTTACTGTTTCAGTTTGACATTACTTAGTCCCAATCGCCTGAACCTCATCTAGGCAACTGCCACATCATCATGTACTTGACTTGGATCTTGGTTTTATTTATACTTGCATTCCAGTCACCTGGACCTATTCCAGGCACCTGAAGGTCCAATCGACTAGATTCCATCCAGTTTCCTAGATTGTACCTACAACACATATTATAAGTACATAGTGTAAACAGTAGTAACAATAGTCTCCGACTATCTAATCTCGACTTTGGTATTCCCTCGAAACTCTTAGTCGGACCAATGATATATAAAGGTTGTCC
Organism: Wurfbainia villosa; assembly: GCA_025175895.1. Lineage (NCBI taxonomy): Eukaryota > Viridiplantae > Streptophyta > Magnoliopsida > Zingiberales > Zingiberaceae > Wurfbainia > Wurfbainia villosa. Next base: position 4,120,071 of record JAKLTH010000237.1, on the reverse strand, counting down.
CCGTACAGAGGACGCGACCTTACCAATTTTTCTGTCCAAAAGAACCACTCCTCACAAGGTTTCTTACCTTGCTTACCTTTACCAAACTCTTGGTCTTCTAACCTGTTTGAACTTTCTCGCTTAGCCTCTGATCCTCAGACCACACTGGCTCTCTCAGATGTCCAGACTTTGTCGACCCACTAATACTCTCTTAGTGTCTTTGATCTTAGTTAAAACTTCCTTTGTCTAATCAGATCTAGCAGACCTACTAGGACTTTTTACCTGTTTAATCCTATAAGCTTAACACAGAATATAAGAATACAATATAACTTAACTTTGAACCTTTGTCATTATCAAAAACTCATGTTCGCACCAACATATTATAACTTAATATCTGAGTTTTTTATCATCTTTGCCTTCTCACTTACCCATTTTGTCTCTTGTATACACAAAATACTAATTCTTCTTATAATTATCCTATCTATTACCTCCATTACTTTATCAGTGATTGTTCCTTTGTTCCATGTTCTAAATATTAGACTATTAATTTTTCTATAATATTTATTCTTATCAAACCTATGATGTGAAAACTCTTGTCTATTTAACGATACACTCAAATTTTTATGGAGATGTAGCGGTCCTTATTGATACGTTATAGTCGAATCCTACAATGAGAACTCTTGCATATTTATCACTACACTCGAGTTTTGAAAATATAGCGGTCCTTGTTGAGACGTTATAATCGGACCCTACGATGTGTTCCTTCCGAAAAATAATATTGCATTAATACAATAGTTTAATGGATCAATGTATTAAACATTTATCTTAATTTAATGATGACTGATAACCTAATATAATGACCTCATTTATCCGGATTTGAGACGGCCATAACAGGATTATTTACTCGTGGGCCGAGTTACTTGATCCATCTCTATTTTTAAAAAAATAATTTTAATAAGTATTTTAGTGGAGTATGGGTTTTATTAAAATCACAAAAGTCATAAATATAAATATAAATATAAAGGATAAATTAGATCTAGTATAATTATTGATATGAGTTTGATAAAGTTATATCAGTAATTAAATTGATTTAGTAAATCTAAAGCTATGTAAAAATGTACGAGAAAGCGGAACAATTAATTGATTGTAAATAATTTAAACGTAATATCTGAATAAAAAATAAATGCATTCAAATTTAAGTCGTAATTCATAGATGCAAGCAATGAATTCGATCTAGTAATTATTAAAATAATTTAATCAGTCTATTTAAAAAAGAACTATATATATCATGATGAAGAAGATTATTTTTATAATTAATTTCAACATATCATTTTAATGCAACATACATTCGTTTTAACACGACATCTAGGACATAAATATAAATGACGGACTGAGGAGTCAGCTTACCGCTTGTTGCTCTTTTCTATTCAATATTTCAATCTCCATATTCAAGTTCGTTAGAGACAGGGTCCGAAGCCAATTCATGGATCCTACTATGATAATCCTCACGACAGTAGGATGGCTGGCGAATCCATTGATTACTCGGTTGCTAAATGTCTTTCCTCTTCGGAACCAGAGTTTGTTGAGGAAGCAGAATTTACCAAGGCAAAGTCCTTCTGAAAAGGAAAAAAAAAAAAAAAAAAAAAATGGAACCGCCGGGTTAGCCCCCTCAAATCCTCCCGAAAAGAAGTTACCGCGTTTCAAGGATGCTGTTCCCAATCCTGTGGTTGCCATTTCCCGCGATAAGCCTGACAAGAGACAGGTTAGTAAATATACATACAATTTCAATCATTCAAACTATGCGAGTATAGCTAGTTCTTCTTCACTAATTTCTGATGTTAAAAAACAGATAAATGACAATCTCGATAAATTTCATGATACCGCTGGCAAATTCACGCAGGTAGAGGACTATGGAAAATGTGCCGGACAGAAGGGAGTGGAAAGTGCATCAGCAAAGAGTCGGGGGCCAAAAGAATCGAGACCCATACAATGCCAGCAGCTGACCGGATCGGGAGGGGAACAACTTGGAAACCCGGGAGTTAGCTCGAGTTGGTCGTCGAGCAACTGTGGTGCAAAAAGTGAAAATCCTCACCCCAGAGATCACCCTCTCTTGTGGATAAGAAAGAGAGTAAAACGGTCTAGTGCGGTGAAGGATCCGTCGAATTCGAAAATCGAACCTTACTTTGTAATGCAAATCACACTAATCGAGTGGTGGAAAGTGCAAAGTCTCGAAAAGACTGAAATCCAGAAGGGAGGAAGAAGCAGGGAACTGAAGTCTGAGGAAGATTCTTCTTCACAGGTACAGGTAACTAGAATAAATAGTTGATACGTGTTCCATCGTTGCATGATCAAGCAGAATACAAATCAGATGGAGAATTTATTAGACTCAAATATTGTACATGTAACCATCTGATCGAGTGCCGTAACTGATGAAGTTGCTCTACGGCGCAATACCTAAGTCAGCTACTTCCTCATTTAGCTGGCGGGGTGTTGTCTTACTCTTCGTCGTTCTATTAATTTCTGTTCTGTGCTCTTCTGTTTAAATGCGGTGTAAGTTATTAAAATTTCTATGTTCTATCATGCGTGTCGAAAACACTCCTGGATTATGCCAGTTAAGCCTTTCGTTACTTTCAGATTGAGTTCTTGTGAGAATCGTTTAATCTCCTATGTTGTCAAAGTGTGTTCTATTTGGTTTTGCTCTGCTTTATGATTTATTGCTTTACTATCTGCTGTGTTTCAGATTCTATGTATTCTGTATCGATCAAATTTATTTAAGAAATTTGAGTGATGGGGTTTCTCCTCCACAATCATGCAATGTAAGAAGATACCACGAACGATAAGTGAAAAAAAAAAAAAACTGGATCAAATCTTGATATGTAAAAATGATTATAAGTAATAGTGTTCATCAGAAACCTTGTGTCTCGATTGATTCAGTCTAATCACTTGAGCTGCTGCTTGTCGACCACAATATTCTCCTTCTTGTTGAACTTCTCGTAGCTCATTAACATTCTTAAGTTTCCTTAAACCTAGAGCCGGTCTTGGGGGCCTCGCTCAGGTCCAAAAAAAAAAAAAGTCCTGAGTTAAAATTTTAAAATCCGAGCTAGTTCTGCTTAAACCAACAATTAAATTGATCATTTGAATTGATTCCTTCATTATTTTATGATCTACAAAGTAAATTCTAGTATGAAAATTTTGTATTTGTTTTTTAATATTTATTAAAATATATGTTCATATATACTTGGCAATCTGTCTGAAGACTTGTAGCACTCAAAAGTACATGTAGTATCACGGATAAAAGAAAATACATAGACATATAAATAATCATAACACTGATATAATAAAAAAAAAGCACATATAAATGTTAATATAACCAAAATAATAGTTTAAAAATTTATCCATGAAATAAAAATACATACACAGCTAAATTTTAACATATATTAAAAAATAATAGTATACAAGTCTTACAAAATAACAACAATAACAAATTAAACACTTAAATGTTGATATATAATAATAATATATCTAAAATAAAAGTAGCTAGACACATAAATTTTTTTTAACAAAAAAAAGAAATACAAATGTTGATATATCAGGAATAACAAATTTAGAAATATATTAAATAAAATAACACGTATAAAACCACACACAAATTGTAATTTGGAAATATATATTAAATAATATTACACTCATATAAAATAATCATACACAAATTGAAGTGCATAGACACATAAATATTAATATATAACAAATAATAAATAAATAAATTTAAAATAAAAGTCATACACAAATGTTGATATAACAATAATAATAAATTTAAAATATTTATATATAATGGAAAGTGCATACACATATAACAATATGCACAAATAAAAATACCATACATATGTAAAAATATTAGAATCGTCAATCTAACGGTCTCCGTCAACCTAGCAGTCTCTATCGATCTATTCCACGATCATTATGAGAGAGATAAATCACAGAGGATTCTATGAACTTTGATATGCTGGCCAAGACACGTTGAGTCATCTGAATTCAAAAAAGAATTTTAGATCTCCTTCGAAATCGATTAACGTCGTATCTATAAATATCGTCGTGCCCTAGCAACCATGTCATCCCCACGGAGATAATAATATACCATCATATGTGAGGTGCATCAGTAAAGCCGTAAAGGTAGAGCTATAATGCAGTTTGGTCCACTTATTTAGGTCTTTCCTCGTCGACAAGCAATATAAGGGTGTTATTCTCGCTAACCGATCGAATGATATCTCACTTATAGCAGTATAAAATAAAAGAAGCCTAAAGACTAAAAGAACAAAAAAGCCATTCAAAAAAAATTATAATTTGTCTATATTCATATAATTATATTTTACTATAAAATTTGTAAAACTTTATAAATAGAAGATCAATCAAATAAAACAAAAAACACTAACCGGTAGAGATCTTCGAGTGATTATATGTACAATAAAATTAACTATAATATCAAAATAGCACCCCCGTGTATGAAAAATTGGACGTTAAAAAAAAATAGATAGTAAATATAAATTGTTAACTGAGAAATTAGAAAAGATTGATATAAATTTAATATTATTTAAGAGGTCAAGAAAAATAAAATTATATATATATATGTATATATATATATATATATATATCATCCGGAAAAACTCTCCTTGTCCAACAACCACAACAACAAAAGGAGTAAGTTTTGATGGAATCCTTGTTGGATTGAAAGAGCGCTAGAGGGGGGAAGAGGGTATATAGCGAGCGTGAAATCTTCGTTTTTTTTCATTCGTTCGATTAAGAATATGAGTAATGCAGTGGAAAAATAAATATGACAAATTTATTTTTACTTGGTTCACAATCCAGCGGTTGCTACTCTAAGGCCCCGCGATCCTTGACCGCGTACGAAGAGGCAATCCACTATAGAGTCTCCTCGTTGGAGGTGGAAGACAACGATCACAAAAATCGAAAGTTTGAGAATGAGGCAACAAGCCTACCTCACCTCGTTACGATTAAAACTACGAATACAATAAATAAATAAATAAGAACAAATTTGTCACGCCGATGAAGAGATTCTAATCAAGGCGCTAAGGCCGACGCTGATGACGGCCATACGACGCTAGAGCTCGCCAGGGAGCACTTTGAGAGCAAGATGGGATGATCTAGGGTTCAAGTTCTCTCCTCCTTTTATAGATTTGTGCCTTAGAATAAGTCTAGATTCAGATCCTCAACTTGTGGTTCTTATCACAAGATGACACATTATTTTATCACGAAGTGGCACCGTCAAACGTTATCCTTTTGACCTTGTGTATTTGGCTGATTCGTTGCCATCAGTCGACTGATTCCCTTCATCAGTCGACTGCTAACCTGGTCACTCCCCTGCAATAAGTGATTAGCATGGAATATAGTAAATATGACGATTCCTTACTGTCCGATCTCGACCTAGACCTTCCACTGGAAGTCTTAGTCGGATCGCCGCCTACGGTCATCCCCGTATACAGGACATGACCTTACCATCTCTCTTCGCACTCGTGCTTACCTCTGGTCCTTTATGACATGTCGCTTTGCTTCCGGTCTTCACCTCGGTTCTTCGATTCCCATGAAGTTCTCCTGGTGTCGCCCGACCACCACGGTTTCTCGACTCGAGATTCTCCGGGTGTCGCTAACCTTCGGCTTAGCTTAACTATTTCCTGCATACTTAATTCAACTCATGAGATAACAATATGACCTTAATTAACTTTGGATCTTTGTCATAATCAAAACCTATGTTTGATTATCTTGTACCCCTGCACCAATAATTTCCCCCCTTCTGATCTATGACAAACCGACACAAAGTTAAGGGAAATTTAAAGCCTAAAACAAGTGAAGTAAATGATAATTTTTTTTTAAAAAACTCCCCCTTAATCCTAGGTGAGTTTTGAAAGAGATACTTTAATGTTTTAAAATTAAATTTGTGTTACTCCCCCTTAAATTTCACTCTTCTCCCTTTTTTGCCATAAATAAAAAAAGAGTGTTTATATAAAATAGGGGTTTAAAAACAATATTGTATAAGCATGCATCTAGATAAATCAATTATGAGTCCAAACATGCGTCTCTACTTAGTTAAGTAGTTTGGGTCGAGGTATATCTCTCTGCACCAACAATTTAATAATTTTTTGAAACATAATTTTGATTTCAAAATAACATAAGTTTATTTTTCAAAAATGCTTTAAAAGTTTGCAATATATCCCTTAAGGTCAGTTTTTTTTCCCTTAGTCAAATACATAAGATATAAAAGATTTAGGGGGCGCTAAACTTGGCCTAGAGAGTTGTATACTTAGCATTGGCCAATCGAAGTTATAATTATTCATTAAGTGCAATAGTTGAGAAAATAGGTAACATTTTGAAAAGGTTATGTTTTGTGTATATTATAATTATTCCTTAGCATCTCACCCATTCTATGTATCTCAAAAATGTGTTCGCCTTATATGTTTTGTGATATGATTTTAAAGTTAGTCAACCTTGGGTTAGATTCGGATTTAACCTTTGATCATTAAGTAAACTTTTCGAGAAGATGACTTCCAGGTCGTGGCGAGGCACAGGGTGTTGGTGCAATCGGCCCAGGTCACGATTGACCAGGACTCGAGTTTGACTCGAGTGATGTTTTGATGTTCGACAAAAACATATGACAATGTAATTGTCATGGGAAAGTCCAAGTCTTGGGTACTTGGCATGGAAAGTCCAAGTGGGACACTTGGCATTTGGTAAAGTCCAAGCATGGGTTTTGGCATGAAAAGTCCAATATGGGTTGGCAAGGGAAAGTCTAAGCTTGTGTCTTGGCATTTGAGAAGTCCAAGGGTTTGATATTGGCGGCATAAAGTCCAAGCGGGAGTCTTGGCAGCATAAGTCCAATGGTTGGCGGCGTAAAGTCCAAGCGGAGTCTTGGCGGCGTAAGTCCAATGTGCCTTGGCGGTGTAGACACCGTTAGCATGACATAGCCGATGGAAGCACCTGAAGGCTAGCGCGATGGATGAATAAGTCATGGATGACTTGGAGGGATCCGAGAGGCGTGAGGCTGATGGAGGTGGCTAGAAGGCTTAGGTCTAGGCTAAGGGTGGTCTAGCAAGTATGGGGACACCATACTTGGGTTAAAACCTCATGTTTGAGGTGTGCCAGTCGACTGGTGCCATGTGGCAGTCGACTGGCCCGAGTCAACTAGGGTTTGACTGCGGGAAGTGGCCCAGCAGTCGACTGCCAGAGGCTGGCAGTCGACTGATGGCCCGAGCAGTCGACTGATCGTGTGATCAGTCGACTGGTGCTCGGGAATTCGGCCACAGAATGGAGTCGAGACTCGACTGGTCGAGTGAGGACTCCATCAGTCGACTGATGGTCACAATCAGTCGACTGATGGTAGATCCGTTGGACTTATCCAGCGTGGATCTAGCCGTTGTCTCACGACAACAGTGGCATCAGTCGACTGATGGTCCCGATCAGTCGACTGATCGACTTTTTCCAGCACAGGTTGAAGCTTTATAAGGAGCTCGTGATGGAGGATTTTGGCATCGATTTCTTAGACGTCTTGAGGCGATTTACTGTTGCAAATCAAGGTCTTCAACCACGGTTCAAGCGATCAACAAGCAAGCAATTCAAAGGCATTTGTAAAGTTGTTTTCTTTACTAGTTTTGCATTGTATCATTGTATTTTCTTGTATTCCTTTCGTTTATTGTTGTAAATGTTTGTACGAGGTTTCTCCGCCTTCAACTTGTTGTTGAGAAGGAGTTTATTGATTAGTGATTGCATTGGCGTCGCTAGAGCTCGTTAGAGATCGACCCGTGGAGTAGGAACCGTGTGATTCCGAACCACGTTAAATCTTCGTGTTATTGTGTTTGTGATTGTGTTTCGTTATTGTTATTACATATATTCCGCTGTGCTAACGAAACTTGTAGACACGAACACGCGATCGAATTCCATCTACGAACAGTCACGCGCTATTCACCCCCCCCTCTAGCGGCGTCAAATATCCTACAATTGGTATCAGAGCATTGGATTGCTTGATCTTTGATTGCCTTGAACTAGCTTTGAAGGACTGAAAAGCACCAACTTCCCCCTTCAATTTCGCTCAAGAAAATCGCTATCTTTTCCTTAGACAAAGCCAAATTCAAGAAAATATTCACTTAAGTCACTTAGGGTTACTTTCTGGTCTAACTAGTTTAGGATGCGGCGAGATAGCTTCAGCTAGTTCAACTTAGCCAAGTGCACCAAGCTAGATACGCTTTATCTAGCTCGGACACACAAGACTTCGTTTCCCTAACGTACTATCATCTCGCCGCGTCCTGATACTATGTTATCAAAGTTGACTAACTATTTATCCTATCTAGTCGTTCTAAAAATTAAAATAACAATTAACTAAGCATGCAAAACTTTTACTAAGAGAGTGGATATACTATTTTAGTACTAGCTCCCCCTGGACCATTGAACCAACATGGTCTATCCACATAGTGGACTTGATCCTGGGGAATCCAATACTTATCGATCCTTATATGTGAATTCAACAAAATTTTGAGGACCCATGCTTGGACTCTTTGATGACTACGATTTACGATAGACATGTAGGATTTGTTCGTAGTCGTTGACCTAAATCCGAGTCTGGCTTTGTTGTACATGACTCTTTGGGTTCCAAAAAGTCGGTTAAGATTCTTAGATCCCAACGTAAACCTTTCCAACCTAGCCTCAACCTCTTGAACTCGTCATTTCAAGAGAGAATTCTCCTCCTCAAGTTTTTCAACTTGAGTTGAATTTCCTTCTTGAACTTGACTAGTTGAAGAGGTTAGAGTAGCCTCTTGCTTGAGGGTTTCAACCTCCTCAAGTAACGACTCAACTCTAGACTCGGACTTTGTCAATTTCCTATTTAGCAACTTAATTGCATGATATAAGTTTGCAATTAATGAACGACTTACCTTAATCTTTTCTTTTGATCCGACTTTGAGTCTTGACTCGAATTCATCCTCGGAGTCGGAGTCGGAGTCGGAGTTGGAGTTGGATTTGTAGTCGACTTCGGACTCGGACTCTACCGATTTCGCCATGAATGCCAAGTCGTTGTCTTGATCTTTTTGTTCCTCCCACGTTGCTTGAAAAGCTTGCTTGGGTTGCTTGTGTTTTGGCTTCATTTTTGGGTAGTCTGACTTGTAATGCCCCTTCTTTGTTGCACCCATAACATGTGTATGTTTGTGGGGGTTTCTTGATCTTCAATTGCTCCCTTTTCTTTTTGATGATTCTCCGAACTAGATTGACTAGTTCGGCCTTCATCTCCTCTTCGGATTCCGATTCGTATTCACCTTCCGATTCGAATTCTTCTTCTTCGGGAGGTATCTTGCTCTTTGCTTTTCGTCTTCGTCCTACAAACAACGCTACACCTTTCTCGACCATGACCGCGTTAGTTTGTACATGTAACTCAAATTCCGAAAAGAATTCGTCTAACCTAATCTTAGATAAATCTTTAGATACCTTGTAGGCATCAATCATGGATGCCCACAAGGTGGTCCTATGAAATACAATGAGTGCATACCATATTATGTCTCGATTGTCTACCTTTTGTCCGATGGCGTGTAGACCGTTCAAAATATCTTGGATCCGCACATAAAGTTGTGAAGCGGTCTCATAATTCTGCATCTTTAGATTATACAATTTATTCAATAGTAAATCTCTTTTGCATACCTTAGCATCGAACGTCCCTTCGTGTAGTTCGATTAATTTGCTCCAAAGGTCTTTGGCGCTAATGAACGGTCCAATTCAGTTGAGCTCCTCCTTGGACAAGCCAAACTGTAACATTTGGGTTGCTTTTGCATCAACTTCGATTTGCCTCTTGGTTGCGTTGGTCCACTTGTCGAAATCTAAAGGCTCCCCTTGATCATTGGTGGGTAGAGAAAAGCCGATTTGGATTATTATCCAAGTCTCGACTTGTATTTTCAAGAAACACTCCATCTGACCTTTCCAATAATCGAAATCATTTCCGTTAAAGAATGGAGGTCGGGTGGTGCTATACCCCTCAATGTGGGTCATTAATTATCTTGTAAAATACGAATAAAAACCAAAAGGAATTCTAAGACTTGATCTTGGATTAGTAATGCAGAAAATAATACGAAATAAACAAGAGATAACCAACTAAAATAAAAAATAAGCACTTACAACATTCGATGTCCCCGAAAGGGTACTAAACGTCGTGTTTTGGGGACGAAAACAGCTAAGGGTAAAACTTGGTAAGAAGTGCAGATCTATGAGAGAGCTTCGATTTGATGGGTAGCACGTTTTGTGGGTCCACTTGTATGAAAAGTTATGCCCATTTTACTGTGAGCTACTCCCGAAGCGAAGAGATACTTGCAAACACACAACTAAAAAAGGGTACCAAGACTGTCTTGGATTAGTAGTGCGGGAGAAAAACTTAAAACAATAAATACTAAAAGAAAAATAAAAAAATGCTAGATTGGTGGTTGCACCAAATCTTAGCGCCCCCGTTCTGATACTAATTGTTGGATCGAAAGAGCATCGCTAGAGGAGAGGGGGGTGAATAGCGAGCATGAAATCTTCGTTTCTTTTCGTTCGTTCGATTAAGAATATGAGTAATGCAGAGGAAAAATAAATAAGACAAATTTATTTTTACTTGGTTCACAACCCAGCAGTTGCTACTCCAAGGCCCCGCGATCCTTGACCGCGTACGAAGGGACAATCCACTATAGAGTCTCCTCCTCGTTGGAGGTAGGAGACAACGATCACAAAAACCGAAAGCTCGAGGATGAGGCAACAAGCCTATCTCACCTCGTTACGATTAAAACCACGAATACAATAAATAAATAAATAAGAATAAATTTGCTGTTGCCGACAAAGAGATTCTGAACTTGGCGTTGCGTCGGCATTATGACGATGTTAGAACTTTTGCGTTGTGGGAGCACTTTGAGAGCAAGACGGGATGATTTAGAGTTCAAGTCCTCCCCTCCTTTTATAGATTTGTGCCTTGGAATAATTCTAGATCTAGATCCTCAACTTGTGGTTCTTATCACGAGGTGACACCTTATTTTATCGTGAAGTGACAATGTCAAACGTTATTCTTTTTAACCTTGTGTATTTGGCAGATTTGTCGCCAATATTCGACTGATTCCCTTCATCAGTCGACTGATGAATCATTAGTCGACTAACAATAACCAGCAGTCGACTGCCAACCTGGTCACTTCTCTGCAATAAGAGGTTAGCATGAAATATGGTAAATATGACGATTCCTTACCGTCCGATCTCGACCTAGACTTTCCACTGGAAGTCTTAGTCGGATCGCCGCCTATGGTCGTCCCCGTACAGAGGACATGACCTCACCATCTCTCTTTGTAGTCGTGCTTACCTCTGATCCTTTATGACATATCGCTTTGCTTCTGGTCTTCACTTGGGTTGTTCGACTCCCACGAAATTCTCTCGGTGTCGTCCGACCATCACAGTTTCTCGACTCGAGATTCTCCGGGAGTCGCTAACCTTCGGCTTAACTTAACCATTTCCTGCACACTTAATTCAGTTTATGAGATAACAATATGACCTTAACTTTGGATCTTTGTCATAATCAAAACTTATGTTCGATTATCTGGTACCTTTGCACCAACAATACTAAGATTACAAGATATATTACAAATCCATATGATATAAAATCACGATCAATCAAAAGGATCTAGTTTTCACGAAATTTTAAGACATGTAGTATAAAAATAAAATTTAAATGGTGGTAGTAAATAACCTTATTGTAGCAAAGCACCATCATCTATGAACGAATTTGGAGATCCTGCAATGAAAGACATGAACATATCTTCCGTAGGGTGCTAAGGTGATGGTGTCGAATCTCTCTTCATCGATAGGAAGTAAAAAGATTATCAGAGTATTTGACACTATGGGGACCACACCTTATATATGAAAATTCAATTAGATTTGTTATCGATCAATCATCAATAACGGATCTGAATTAATAGATTATATATATATATATATATATATATATATTAAATCCACATCAAAATGAATCAAAATTCACAGATCACTTACGACACAATTAGCCGTGTTACAATAATAACATCCAAGCCCACCAAATTAGTAAATCTAATCCAATAAGTTTTCCTTTCTTCTTCCATTTATTTCAAGCAATATTAGTCTTGAATGTAATATATCGAAAAATAAATAAATTAAGATTTAATTAATATAATATAATAATAATATAATTAAATTGAAATAAATACAAGGAAAATTTAGTTATTTATTCGGGATAAAATTTTATTTGATTAGGATAAGTTAAATTATTATTAATCATGATATTGATTAAGTCTAAAGTTATCAAATATATTAAACTAAAGCCTAGGTTAGGGTTTAATTTAAGCTTGGAATTAGGGATTTCAATTCTGTTTTCTCTCCTCCCCGTTCTTTTATTTTTCCCGTCCGCGCCGCCAACGCGCACAACCCCGTCTCCTCCTCGCGCCGCCCACATCAATGCGCCGCCCGCTGCTTGCCGCGATGCGCACCCTCTGTTGCCAGTCGAGCAGCCATGCCACCTCAGATATGGTGCGCCACCGCCGCCTGCCCCATCGCCGATGCTGTTCGCACGCAACATCGGCCGACCTCCGCGGACGCGACCTGCCCTACACCGTGGCCTCGCTCCGTTGCGTCGCCATTCCTCTTCGCCCATCTGCTGCTCATGTGCACGCACAGCGCGCCTTTCCTCTTCTCCCGATTCCTATCGTGAGCCGCCGCCTTCCCCTTCTCGCCGCGAGCTCAATCTGTCGCCGCCTCGCGCCGTTGCCTGGGTCGTCGACGATCTCCTGTCCTCATTGATGGTTTCTCTTCCATCTTGCTGCCCTTCGGCTCTTCGATCGCGCGTTGCACTGATTTCTGCCAACCACCTACGGCTGCAGTCGAATTGATCGTGCGCTGGACTGTTTCCCACTGCCGGCATCCTTGCTGTGGATGCCATCGTCTTCCTCCGGCTGTGATGATCGTCAATTGTACTCCGACGACCTTCCTTGGCCGCACCTAGTAGATCCGATGGCAGCGAGTGCTGACGGTCCCTCGACTGTGAGCACCATTGCCGACAGACCACTCTGGCCTTTTGAATATGGATCCTGAAGAACAATTGATCGCGAAGAGAAATCGGTTTGCCATGCGAATGCCGGGTGCGGAGGGCGATTGGAATTGGATCTTGCTCCCGATTCAGCTTCATTGGTTCTAATCCGATTTCCTATTGCGGATCAAGTAATCGGAGTTAGATTGGATGTTGCTAGGTGGACAAAGAGGTTGTTTAATTGAGGCTTAACTAGGATGTTAAGCAGATTAAGAACCTGAGTGATTGAAGCAACTGTAAGGACCTTGGTTCGGAATGGTCTATTGGACGTGGATATTGTTTTGGATAGTCGTCATGTCAGGTGAGTGGATCTTTGACTATTTTTTTAGAATTTAGTGCATGGTTATATTGGATATATTATTTACTTAGATTATCTTGTAGTTACACTTTACGTTCTTGCTAGAACTGCTTTGATCCTATACCTGTTGGACTTTTGGATTCTAGGTTGCTTGCTTATCGTTAGCATATAGTTATTGATTGATATTACTGTTATACATGCCTAGTTATTGTTGTGATATAAATTGATAGATGTTACTAGTAGACGTTTACCTATTATTTGTTGGATTAGTATTAGGATTGAACTACTGAGGCAGTATGACTAAGATGAGATAAATTCTTAGAAGATATATATAGGTTCTGTGATCTTTTTAGATTTTAGTACATGATTACGTGGCTTAGTATATTTACACTTGATCCTCTATCTAGTATTGGCTTGACCCCGTACTTGCTTGACCCCTTTGACTTCGGCTATTGATTTCCAGTAGTAAGCTTATGTTGTTGTTTATAGGATATCACTGTTATGCCCTTTTTCGGTTATGTATTGTTGCCTATTGATTTCCATTAGTATGACTATGCTGTTGTTTATTGGATATCGTTGTTATGTGTTTATTTGGTTATGTGTTATTGCGGTTGATACCATGATTGAGACTATTAGAGATAGAATAACTTAGATGAGGTTATTCCGTAGGAGCGGATCTCAGGAATGAAACAACATTAGTAAAACCCTAGGAGTTGAAACCCTAGGTGTAATACCCCGGACGTGCTTATTGTTAGATGCTACTGGTATATACCTAGTTATTTACTGTTTCGATTGATATTGTGATTGAACTAGTAGAATAGTATAATTTAGACGAGATTGATCCTCAGAGGGTATATAATGTTTCTAATGTCTCTACTGCCAACGATATCTCCCGTTCGTGGTTGAAGAAGCCTGCAGTAGAGTTTCCTTATGGTTGCTTGGTATACCTGTGGTCGATCATGTCTCCTATTCATGGTTGAGATAATCTACCGTAAAGTTATACTCTTGCGTTATCTGTTCGAAGTTAGTGATAATTGAATTCGTATGTCGTCTGTAGCTAGATAGCTACCTTACAACATATGTACCCACGAGACCTATTCGTGGTAGCATGTTGTAGCATGCATGATTGAACTGATAGAAATGATATAATTTAGGTTTAACCATCTCGACGTGTTCATTAGTAGGTTTGTTATCTTTATCGACCTTGATAGATGTTTCATGTTAGTTGGGTTGGAACCCTATAATTAATCATCTCAATGTGTTTATTAGGAGATTTACGATCTTTATCGACTTTGACAGATGTTTCACGTTAGTTGGGTTGGAACCTTAGGATTTACCGTCTCGATGGGCTTATTAGTAGATTGACGATCTTTATTGATTTTGATAGACGTTCCATGCTAAATGTGTTGGATAACCCTAGGCTTAACAACCTAGGATAATCGACTGGCCACGAGATCCATTCGTGGTAGTATGTTGTTGCGTGCAGTCGATAACTAGATAGTTATGTACTCTGACTGCCCACGAGACCCATTCGTGGTAGCATGTTGTTGCGTGCAGTCAATAGCTAGATAACTATATGCTCTATCTGCCCACGAGACCCATTCGTGGTAGCATACCGTTGCCCGCAGACATTGAGTCTTTTTATTGCCTGTCTACCCACGAGTTCCGTTCGTGGTAGCATGTTGTTGCGCGTAGACAGTGCTTTGTATATTTCTTGTCAGTCCACGAGTCCTGTTTGTGGTAGCTCGTAGATAGTGTCCCTTGTATTACCTCGAGAGCCATGAGGCTTTGTCGTGGTATCTTAATGTGTATTGCTTGTAGATTGCAGTTGGTTGTATATGATGCAGGTGTATTTATTATACTGCTGACCAGGTTAGTTGCGGACCGGTATTGATACTCTGAGGTTTGGGTTACTCTAGCTTGTTTTCCTTTGACTTCTATTATGTCTATTATGATTATGCACTATTTTCTATCCACCCACTGAGTGGTTGTACTCATCCCCTCTTCTCTTATCCTCCAAGTTAGCTGATATAGGACGTGTCCTGTTGACCTATCTTCGTGTCGCTCAGAGAATCCCTTGTCGTGCTGGTCCCATTGCATCGTCGAGATGTCGTTTTATTTATTTTGTTGTTATTGCATTTTGTTTATGCACTTTGGATTTTGTCGCAATTTGATTTGGTTTCATAAAATTAATTTACTTTTAATTGATTTATACTTTAGTCGTGTATGCATGCAGTTAGTAATAGTTATATTCTATTATTATTTCAGAGTTTTTATCGGATCTAGTTCTAGCATTATATTTTTGAATATTGTCACTAAGGGGCTTCTCCATCATTTGGATGACGAATATGCCCCCGAGTATAAGATTGAATATCTCCTTCAAAGGCAATTTCATCTTTTTACAATTCGTTGTTTCGTTAATCGAAGAAGAGTTGTAAAGTATACAATTCGTTGTTTCGTTAATTGAAGAAGAGTTGCAAAGTATGAATTGATTAGTTAAATAAAATTATTAATTGATACTGTTAGTTCTTGTATAGGAAATAAGAATGTATTGATATAATGAGACTACGATTTGATCCATCAAGTTCGAACTTTAGTTATCTATTGTAATTTTATGTTATTATCATTATTGAGAGTTTCTCGGTCATTTTTATATTGTGTTCATAAATACTATTTCGAGTGGAGCTCGGTGATCTACCAACACTTAATATTTTTTGTTGTATATAGAGGTGAGTAAATTCTATTCTTTAGCTCATTTTATATTTTCTTGTGTATGAATAAATAGATAAATAATATATTTATATTTATATAATTATTTTCGAATTGGGAATTAAAATAATATTTAAAATAATGAAATAGTTTTTGAGTAATTAAACCACTAGGATAAATAACTAATATTATTTTGTGTTCACCTATAGATTCCATATAGAAATTATGATGGAAAGGGTGATTTTAAAAGTTAAAATGGATATTCTAGTTATTCTAGTCTTTCTTACTATTGGTACTTCATACTATTGATACTTATAACTTGTGATTTTTTAATTTTCACCTGTAAACTCTCCTATGGTACTTAAATGACTTAATATGATTCAAACTAAAAGTTGATTTAGAGAGTAACTATATGATATATTTTTATAATTGAACAAGTGTGATAAAAGAGTTAAAATTTAATATTAAAAATATAAATAAAAAATATTAAAAGTGAAAATTCTGAGCACAGTCTTAGACCATAGTACTTGATTGCCCATATGTTATTATGGTAACATATCGCCGCTTGTGGTCAATATTTATTTGTACTCTAGCACTGTACTGTATTATTATTTGTTGGATTCCATTGATGATAGGGCTTTTAGTACATATGTCAGATGATATTATGTACATTCTGAGAATACTGATTCTAATGATTCACTACTTAGTTGGTTTATCATATTTAGACCATTGATGATATATATATATAAAAGAACTTGACCAAGCTGAAGGACTTAAAACAAAAGTAAGAAGGAATTGAAATCTACTTACCTCTTGAACCTTTTAAATAAGATTAAATTCATGTGCATTTTTTCTTATTATCTACTTATCAATATGTATTTATTGTTTGTTTTATTTGGCCTCCAATTTTGTAGACTTACCCTTTTGATATTACAATTGATTTTGCTATACATAGATCACTTAGAGATCTCAACCTGTTGATTCCCTAATTTGGTGTCCATTTTAATATATTTTTATTTTATTTCATTGATCTTCTATTTTTATAATTTTTTAGACTTTGTAGTAAAAAATTACCTATATGAATATAGACATGTTGAATTTGTTGAATCAGTTTTAGATCTCTTTTATTATATACTGTCACTGAGTAGAGTGTCGAAATGACACCCTCATGGAGTTATATGAGTTGGTGAATATGTTATAATAGACCTGAGTTCTTTAATAAGTAATGATTAATGAACTTATGATAAAATATCTCAAAGTGTGTCAATTTTAGAAAGCTATAACTCTCTATCTTGGGGTAAAAGGTGAAATCCGCCACCTTTGTGGCCCTTACCGATTGGTTCCACAATCATTGTAAGGGACATAAATCGCGAGGAGTATTTTTGTTCAACTAAGAACTAGCACGGTGGGAGGATAGACACTGAAAAGCTTTGCAGTCTTTGAGGATTGACCCTTGCTCCTTGGGACAATTCTACCGTCTGTGTTAGCTTGGTTCTCTTGTGGGGACTATAACTCTCTATCTAAACAATGGAATTTATATTTAAGAACATGAACCATGGTTACATTCATGAGTCTGTCTACGAGGATGTAAAGAGTTAAAAAGTGTAATGATTTAATAAACTTATCTGAAGTTTTTTTTTTAATAATTCAAGTATTCAAGTCTTGCAATCCAACTAATTCTGAAAGCGATTGACTCAACCCTACAAAAGTTTTTTAATAACCATCAAAGTAAATTCAGAAAGTACAGACGAGTTTGAGCAAATGTCCCAACATCACAAGTGATTCGAACATTGCAGACATTTGATATACTGAGCAAGAGAATCAAACTCTCATTGCATGGGAGGGTGTCTCACTTGTTACCATCGCGTCATGTCTCAAGGGGCTTATCGGGTTATGTACATTTTTATTATGAGGATGGGTCATTTGAGATAAATAGTGTTGGGGACTGTTTGGTGCATTGGAGGGGAGTGAATAGCGTCGCTCGATTCTTCGATTCGATCGTCGTCGTGCTTGTCTACAATCGTTAGTAATATGCAGCGAAAACAAAATAAATCATAAACAAACTACAACACAATATTTTAAGTGGTTTGGAACCTAAGGTTCCTACTCACGGTCGGACTTTAGTGTCTACTCCACTAAACCTCTTTCTCCTCCTCGGCATCACACCGGAGGTGAAGAAATCTCTTACAATAAGCTTACAACAGTAATACACAATCAAATACAACAAATGCAAAATCAAATACAAAAGAAATACAAAGAACACTTTACAAGAGAATGATTTTGATTGTTTGCTTATTTGGTTGCTTTGAACGACTTGGGAGGTCTGGAATGCAGCAGCAAAACCCCTCCAAATGCTCAAGAATCGGCTTCTTCTTTCTCCTTCTCGAGCTCCTTATAAAGCTGAGCTCAGGCTGATTTTTCGCTTGGCAGTCGATTGCCATTACCCATTAGTCGACTGCCCTATTATCCGTTGTCTCACAATGAACTAATCCACATTGGATTCTACAAGACCCCGATCGCTCGACCAACATTCGATCATTTATAGCCACTAGTCGATCGCCATCACCAAAGAATGACTATAACCCTTCGGTCTCGCCCACTTATAGTCACCAATCGCCCATCCACGGCAAATGATTATCAATGGCCAATCGACGTGAGCTATAGTCCAAATTGCCGAGCCTCAGTCGACTACTTACCAGTTGACTAGGTCATAACCCTAGTCGACTGTTCCGAGTTAATTAGGCCTACCAAGTGTTGTGCAATCGACCAGTCGACTGGTTAATATCACCAGTCGACTGGTAAACCTCAAAAGTGAGGTTTAACCCAAGTATGATCCTCACATACTGGACATTCACCCATAGTCTAGACCTAAGCCTTCTAGCTACTTCCATCAACCTCACACCCTCAGGGTCCATCCAAGTCTTCCATGACTCCTTCACCCTTCGCGCTAGTCTTTAAGTACTTCCATCGGCTATGTCATGCTATTGGGTACCCTTAGCATAGACTTAAGCTTTCAAGCCACTTCCATCAGCCTCAAGCCCTTGGTTCTAGTCCATGACTCCTCACCCTTGACTTTAGCCTTCAAATGCTTCCGTTTGCCATATCATGCTAACGAGTCTCCTTTGCCAAGTCTCCAAACTTGGTCTTTCACCGTCAAGATTACACACTTGGACTTACGTGGCCAAGACTACACCCTTGGACTTTTCCTTTGCCAAATATCCATATTTGGTCTTTCACCGCAAAGATTATACACTTGGACTTACATGACCAAGACTACACCCTTGGACTTTTCCATTGCTAAATATTCATATTTGGACTTTTTGTCAAGAATCTATTGTTGAACTTCTCCATTGTCAAGTATCCAATTTGGACTTCTTCATGCTAAGTATCCATACTTGGACTTTCACTCGAGTCTTACTCGAGTATGGTCAACCTTGTTCTGAGGTTGATTGCTCCAATAATTTTCCTCTTAAACAATCTCTCATATATGATCTTGGATATTTCAATTCTCCATTAGTCATATGATCAACATATGATCAAATCATTGTCAAATAATTGACAAACTCATTGTCAAATATCAAAATTCTAATCGAGTCTCATTCGTGTTTGGTCAATTATGACCTAGACCGATTGCATATTTTTTATTCGGAAACTTTTGGGTGCGTGGTTTGATAATTTGTAAAAAAAATCAAAATATTTCTCTTATATTCACGGAATTAATCTAGCTGTGCATTTATAAAATTTACTAATAAATACCTTAAAATAAATATAATTTTTTACATTGTTGTATATCAAAAATTAATTAAATTAATTACGTCAAATTAAATACATTCTTACAAATTTCACTGTCAGCATAATCTACAACTCAGAATTAACTGAATTAAATATATTGTATTTTACAAAATTAAATACCTATAAAATTTTAGTTTCATCAATCATTTACACAACTAGTCATGAGTCAACTACTAATGACATTCCTAAGTTCCAACGGCAACTCGAGAAGTACAACAAATTCAGAATTAAGAATTATAAATTTTGCTAAATGTCAATTAAGAGATGATAAATATAATTTCATTTCCAAATAAATTATATTGTGAAGACTAAAAAATAAAGATTAAATTGTATAATGTGGCCACATGGAAGTTTTGCTTTGTCTTGACTTGTTGTATAGTTATGCTTGTCTCTAACGACGAAGAAGTAAAAATTTATTATTTACTGTTGAATAAGATAATCAATAATTAAATGCACTTTTTATTAAGACTTTTGGTTAGAGAAGGGTGAATAGTGATCTTCGATTTCTTTCGATTCGATTCGCATCGTACTTGTTTACAATTCATTAGTGCACAGCGGAAATATAAATAAACACAAACAAACAACTCACAAGCACAAAATAAGATTTTACGTGGTTCGGATCCCTAATTCCTACTCCACGATCGAGCTCTAGAGTGAGCTCTAGTGATGTACACCACCACTAAATCTTCTCCTTCTTGAAAACAATCTAGAGGTAGAGAAACCTCTTACAATGGAGTTTATACAAGAAGGATACAACCAAAAATGAAATACAAAAACAAATGAAGTAAAACAAGTGAAAACACTTTTACAAGATGAGCTTTTGATCGCATGCTTGTTAGAGCTGTCAAACGGGCCGACCCATGACGGGATGGATTAACCCGTCATAAATCCAACATTTAGCGGGGAGGAGCAGGCCGACTCGCCATCCTAGCGGGTTGAGAAATCTCCAACCCAACCCAAGGCAGTTGCGGATTAGGCGAGCCAACCCACAGGCCAGAAAAATAAAAAAATCCAAAATTATTGAGACGTTGAGGGCTTGAGGTGATAACCGACAAGGAGGATAGAATACCATGATAAAAAAAAATATATTTGAAGCAACTAAAATCTTGTAATTGAGATCCAATTATCGATTGACAATGTTAGGTACTAATATTTTTTATTCTTCCAACACTCCAAAATATTCAAATCTTGATAATATGCAAATTCAAAATTTGGCTCATCCAAATAGACATCTAATTGAGATTTTTCAGCACTTGTAATTGGTTGACTCTGATATGTTATTATTTCCTACATTAATTGAAATAGCAGTGACAAAATAATTATAAACTAATTAGAGTATTCCAAAAAAATTTATTAGAGTGCTTAAATCAAATATTTTTGTTATTATTTTCTCTAACTTCTCCTACACTTTGTGTTGAGTTGTATGTGTGATAGAAGAAGAATGTGATTATGAGCTTGTAAGTATTAGAATATTAGTAAAAAAGTTTAAATAATTTTTCTTTCACAAATTTTATCTTCTTTAATTTTGATATTTCTCAACCCGCGGGCCAACCCAAGCAAATTTCAACTCAATCTGCTTAAATTACTTAGTGGGGCGGGCCAACCCAGTGGACCTAACCCAACTTGACGGCTCTAATGCTTGTTTGGTTGCTTTGAGATGCTTTAAAGGTCTGGAAAGCAGTAATGTTTCCCCTCTAAGAACCGACTTTTTTCTTCCTCTATAGCAACCTCCTTTTAAAGCTTTGCTCGGGATGATTTTCCGTATAGCAATCGATTGCTCTTACCCACCAATCGACTGTCCGCTTGATCGTTGTCTCACAACGGACTAATCAATGTTAGAAAATGCCCAATCAATCGATCGTTCGACACTGATCGATCTATAGTCATCATCGTGATCGTCATAAGCCAATCGATTGTCAAATATTTTTACTATCTATCCACTTAAGGCGGGCCGATCGCTCATCCCTAGCGATGACGCTTATCAATTGATCGCGTGTAAGCCACCCGACTACCAAGGTAGTTGACTAGTTAAGCCTCAATCGACTACTCGAGCAGTCGACTGGTCATATCTCCAGTCGACTGTCCAAGTCAACTTGAGCTCCTGAGTGCCGAGTACTCAACTAGTCGACTGGTCCATAACCCCAATCGACTGTCAAACACTGCTTGATTGTTTTAACCCGCCAATCGACTGAAATGAGCTCCAGTTGACTGATAAACCTCAAAACGAAGGTTTAACCCAAGTATAATTCCCTCATACTTGACACTTACCCTTAGCCTCATCAGCCTCACGCTTTTGGTTCGAGCCCATGACTCTTCACCCTCGTGTTAGCCTTCAAGTGCTTCCATTGACTTCATTATGCCATTGGGTACCCTTAGCCTAAACTTAAGCCTTTAAATCACTTCCATTAGTCTCACACCCTTGGTTCGAGTCCACGACTACTCAACCTTGGGCTAGCCTTCAAGTGCTTTCGTCGACTTTGTCATGCTAATGAGTTTACCTTTGCCAAGTATCCAAACTTGGACTTTCGTCGCCAAGACTACACCCTTGGACTTACACGACCAAAACTACACCCTAGACTTTTCCTTTGCCAAGTCTCCATACTTGGACTTTTATTGTCAAGACTACATTCTTGGACTTACACGACTAAGATTACACCCTTGCATTTTCCATTGTCAAGTATTCATACTTGGACTTTTCTCTTGCCAAGAATTCATTCTTGGACTTCTTATTGCCAAGTATCCATACTTAGACTTTCACTCGAGTCTCACTCGAGCTTGGTCAACCTTGACCTGAGGCCGATTGCTCCAACAATCTCCTCCTAACAATTTTTCTCATATGACTTTGGATGTCCTAAACCATCCACTAGTCATATGATTATACGTTTAGTCAAACACATTATTCAAACCATTGTCAAACATCAAAACACTATTCGAGTTTCATTCGAGCTTGGTCAACATTGACTTGGGGCCGATTGCACCAACAATCTCCCTTTTTTTGATGTTTAACAATACCTTTAAGTTAAGTTATCCCATAAGCCCAACTCAACTCTTCGTATGCCAAGGCATAATGAAGGTTTTCTAACTTAAACCCTTCATTTCTACCCTTTTGGCATACATCAAAAAGTTTACCAAGGTTTTCTATGTCTCATCTTCCAATGAGATCCTTCATTCTCTCCCTTAGTCCAAGATTCATCATAAATGCCTTCATTCTAATGAAAGACAATTCTTCACTCTCCCCCTTTTTAACCTTCATCCATCATCCCTTGATGGACAAACTTCCCCTCAAAGTTTGCTCCCTTTGACCATTGTACCAACAGTGTCATTAGAGAGTTCCTAAGCCTATAGAAAATTTAAACAATCAAAGATAAGGGTTAGTTCAAACTTGAATTTTAACATCCCTTAAAATTTGATCCTTACCCTAATTAATTCTTCTAATAATTTTCAATGATAATCTCACCCTTCCAATACTTCTCTAAGTATATTACAGGGTTAGGAGTGATTAGTGTACTTAGGGGTGCTGATAATGAGCTAAATAAATCTTGTTTAGTCAAAATCAACATCAGCAGTCGACTGTATCAGTGACCAGTCAACTGCCATAACCACCAATCGACTGATTTTTGCAGTTTGTAGAAATCAAAATTTTAGACAAATTGGAAAATTCATAAGTAATTATACTATTTTCAAAAAATCATGAAACTTTATATGTGCATTACTTATGTCAAGTAAAATGGATAAAAATAGTTTTATATTAAAATATCTATTATTTTTTAAAAATGATATAAAGTTTAAAACCATTGAAAATTTTAATATTTTTGCCTAACTTGTACCAATATTCTCAATGACGATTGCTATTAAAAGATATACTTCACCAAAATTTTCTAAAATATTTTTAAAATGGTTTTCAAAATCTATTTTCAATCATGCTCTATGAGTTAAGTGTACATGACTTGTACATTATCTTTCCTCATGATTTCTTCATATGATTGAAAGAGTTTAAGTTCATTTTGATGTACCATATAAACACATTGAACTTAACTCAATTTACTAGCATCTTACATGTGTCTAGGGTGTTTCAATACACACGTATGCCTTCCTATAGTCTTTGTGAGAAGTGAGTTTTGGTTCTTTCCTAAATTTAAGGGTTCATGCTTTATTATCTAGGCATATCCACTTGATTCTTTTATCTAGGACATCAAATAATATCATTTGCCCTTAAATTCAATTTTAATGCATCAATATGATCATGACATAAAATAATTATATAATTTAAAAATATTTTCAATGATACATGATGTCATGACATAATAAACATAACCTAAATATTAACATGACATTTATTAATCTAAGTGCTATTATGACATTTTAAATGATTATATGGAATATGATGTCATGACATGAATTATGACAAACAAAGCATGATAAATATATAGAATACAAAGGCATAAAAATACTTAAATTTTAAGCCTAATTGTCATTATCTATTAAATACCACTTTGCTATAATGACAACCCAACTCCCATGAGTGTGCCAAAGTCCCAACTTGACACATTCTTGACTTTAACCTAATTGCTCCATTTTTGATCAACTTTTCATCTTCTATTAAATCCATTGGCACATCCTAAAGTCTTTTAGGATATATTTCTTGTCTTATTTCCAAGATATCACATTATCTTGAAAATGCCCTAAAATGTCAATTCTATTATGGTTAGGTTAACTACCCATCCATTCAAGGTTGATACACCTAAAACTCATTTAGTGTGAAGGGATCACACTCCTAGGAACTCAATATCTATTGGAGCTCCTTGGATTTACAAGGTGCTCACTAGGGATAACCTCCCTTAGTATTTTTCTAATGACCCTTCTAGGCTTGAAAGTCTTGGTCATTTGAGTTCTATTTAGGTTAGCTCTAGGGATATCTTCCCTTGTAACCTTTTTAGTGACTTTTCTAGACTTCTTCAAAGCCTTAGTCATTTGACTCTTGTCAATGTCAACTCTAGGGATAGCTTCCCTTGAAACCTTGACTTTCCTAGACTTACGATTTGTTCCATAGTTAAATGGAACATTATGATAGGTATGTTTATCTACCTTGGACTTAGGCTTGTGACTCAAACCTTTCTTGTCCATAAATGCACCTTACCTATTTACATTTAAACGTTGTCCATTAGACCCCTTTATCATATTTTCCATCCTATAAAGGGTCTTTTCCATTTTATCAAGTTTTGATCTCAAAACTTGATTTTCTTCCTCTAACTTATTCAATTTTGATTTTTCATTAATCTCTTGGACATATTTCTTTCTTCTAGGCACATGTCTATCCTTCTTAGGGTTAATGCCTAAACTGTTCTTATCATGGTTATCTCTAAGATTCTCCTTAGATGTTGACTTATCCTTAACCCTAAAATTATGATGCTTAGTCCCTAAACAAAAATATTTGTTTCTAAATTGTTCCTTAGGCTTACTTTCATGATATCTAGCATTTAAACAATAAAACTTATTACTAACATGTCTTTTATCATGACATAAAGAAAGGGAATTATTAAAATATTCCTTAGGGTTTGCCATAGCTCCCCGTACATATGAAGCCCCTCTCATGTCCTTCCTAGGGTTTCTTTCCTTTGGATATTGGTTCCTATAGTGGCCCTTTTTGTTGCATGCAAATCACACAATGTGCTCCTTGACTTTTCGGATGAGGCCACCAATCTCCTTGTTCTTCTCCTTCTCCTTAGGTGCTACTCGAGCCTTGTTCTTAATACATTTTGGACACTTGCTCTTATAGTGCCCTTGTTTCCTACACTCAAAACATATAATATGATTTTTATTTTTAACAATTGCATTTGAGTTACCTAAAAGAGAATCTTGATCTTGCTCTTCATTTTGTCCGGATGTAGAGGTGTCCTCTTGCTCTAGCTCCGGTGTTGAAGACCTATCCTTCCCCTCAATTCTAGAGGTGGAGGCTTCTTCAACCTCTTCTTCCGACTTAGATGTTGAGAACCTCTCAACCTTCAAATCCTCAAGATCTTGAGAGGATGTGCATTCATCCATGGACTTCTCCTCTG
The DNA here is from genome assembly GCA_025175895.1 of Wurfbainia villosa. Lineage (NCBI taxonomy): Eukaryota > Viridiplantae > Streptophyta > Magnoliopsida > Zingiberales > Zingiberaceae > Wurfbainia > Wurfbainia villosa. Next base: position 4,094,123 of record JAKLTH010000237.1, on the reverse strand, counting down.
CTTGAGCCACGGATGGTTTTTCATGAAGCTTGGCTAGCTTGCTCCACTAATCCTTAACGTCTTGATACTCACCTATCTTGCATAATAGGTCATTAGAAATTGAATTTTCTAAGAATTTTGTTACCTTCTTATTGATTTTAGATTATTGAATTTTCTCTTCGGTCCATTTGCTTCGTTTAAGAATTTTTTTCCTTTTTTGTTCATAGGAGCTTCAAATCCATTCGTCAAGCTAATCCAATCTTCAAGCTCTATTTGAAGAAATGTCTCAATCCTTGCCACCACCCATTGATCAAATCCCTCGACTCCATAGAATTCGTAGGGCGGTGGTACTCGGATGTCGTATCCTAGTCCATCATTAGGCAACTCCATCTTCATCTAGCTGTGCTCTCTTGGCGATTAGTCTTTGAAGAGTGACTTTGCTCTGATACCACTTATTAGGACTTTAGCGTTGCTAGAGGAGGGTGAATAGCGATCTTCGATTTCTTTCGATTCGATTTGCGTCGTGCTTATCTACAATTCATTAGTGCGCAATGGAAATAGAAATAAACACCAACAAACAACTCACAAGCACAAAATAAAATTTTACGTGGTTCGGAACCCTAGTTCTTACTCTATGATCGAGCTCTAGAGTGAGCTCTAGTTATGCACACGTACCACCACTAAACCTTCTCCTTCTCGAAAACAATCTAGAGGTAGAGAAACCTCGAGTTTATACAAGAAGAATACAATAAAAAATGAAATACAAAAATAAATAAAGAAAAATAAGTGAAAACACTTTTACAAGATGAACTTTTGATCGCTTGCTTATTTGGTTGCTCTGAGATGCTTTGAAGGTTTGGAAAGCAGCAACGTTTCCCCTCTAAGAACTCTAAGAACCTGCTTTTTTATTCCTCCATTGCAACCTCCTTTTAAAGCTCCGCTCGAATTGATTTTTCGCCTAGCAATTGACTGCTCTTACCCATCAGTCAATTGCCCGCCTGACCATTGTCTCACAACGGATTAATCCATGTTAGAAAATACTCGATTAGTCGAATGTCCTGACACAACAGTCAACTGCCATAGTCATCAGTCGACTGTCAAATATTCTTTACTATGTCCACTTAAGGTCAATCGACTGCCATTGATCAGTCGACTGCCAAAGCATAGTTGAGCAGTTGAGCCTCAGTCGACTACTCGACCAGTCGACTACTCGATCAGTTAACTGATCATATCTCCAGTCGATTTCTCAAGTCAACTTGAGCTCCCAAGTGTCGAGCACTCTACTAGTCCATAACCCTAGTCGATTGTTAAACTATCTGCCTGATTGTTTTAACCCACCAGTCAACTGAACTAAGCTCCAGTTGACCAGTAAATCTCAAAACTGAGATTTAACCCAAGTATGATTCCCTCATACTTGATACTCACCCTTATCCTAGATCTAAGCCTTCAAGCCACTTCCATCAGCCTCACGCCTTTGGTTCGAGTCCACAACTCCTCACCCTTAAGTTAACCTTCAAGTGCTGCCATCAACTTCGTCATGTCATCGGGTACCCTTAACCTAAATCTAAGCCTTCAAGCTACTTCCATCAGTCTCACGCCCTTGGTTCGAGTCCACGATTCCTCACTATTGGCGCTAGCCTTTAAGTGTTTCCGTCGGCTTTGTCATGCTAATGGGCTTACCTTTGCCAAGTCTCCAAACTTGGACTTTCATCACCAAGACTACACATTTGGACTTACATGACCAAGACTACACCCTTAAACTTTTCCTTTGCTAAGTCTCCATACTTGATCTTTCATTGCCAAGACTAAATACTTGGACTTACATGACTAAGACTATATCCTTAGACTTTTCATTGTCAAGTATCTATACTTAGACTTTTCCCTTACCAAGAATCCATTATTGGACTTCTCATTGCCGAGTATCCATACTTAGACTTTCACTTGAGTCTTACTCGAGCTTGATCAAACTTGAACTGAGGTTGATTTCTCTAACAATCTCCTCCTAACAATTTTCCTCATATGACCTTGGATGTCTCAAACTATCCACTAGTCATATGATTATACGTTTAGTCAAACACATTATCAAAACTATTGTCAAACTCATTGTCAAACATCAAAATACTACTCGAGTCCCACTAGAGCTTGGTCAACATTGACCTGGGGCCACTATAAGAATAATAGTCTATTATGACACTTTCTTAACGACATTTATTTTATAGTATGGTTATAAACATCTTATAATGACATTTGTTAAAAATGATTACAGTTTTAAAAACAATGTCAAACTAAGCCACTTATCATGACATTTTTAAAAATCGCCACGATATTTAATAAAAATATTAACTGTGGGATTCTAATACTTCGCTGCTTTCCCCTTTTTTTCATTTCTCTTTCGTCTTTTTTCCTCCCACACGGGCTAGGTCTTTCCCTCTTCTCCTTTCATCGCAAGGTGACGTGGGGCGGGCTATGGAGCGACGCGAGGCTGGCTGCGGAGTGACGCGAGGTTGGTTGCGAGGAGACGTGAGGCTGGTCGTAGCTTTGTGGCAAGGTGGGATAGCCACGGAAGGATGCGACAGACAGCGACAATGCAGCTTTGCTATGAGGCAGCGACAACACCCCGATGGCTATAGTGCAATGCGAGGCTGGCTGTGGCAAGGCGGCGATGTGGCCTGGTCGTGACTTTGCTGTGAGGCGGGTTGGCCGCCGAGGCCAGGGGCATGGTCGTACGCTTCTGGTGACCTTGATTCTTCTTCCCCTCGTGTAATTTTCCTTAGTTCTGTTCCTTACCTTCTTGTAGCACCTCATCTATTCAGTTTCTCAGGATATTATGTTGACGTTGCAACACTTCATCTATGGTACATGAGAATTCTTCTAGTCCTTTTACACTCAATTGATTTGTTTTCTATTGCATCCAGGTTCAAATTGTTCAGCAAATAAATCATGAGAGAGAGGTTAATTAATTGAGCTCGCTACATGCCTCAGAATCCCTTTATAATTGCAACAAAGACTGTTAGTGCCGAGGTTTATGTTTTTGACTACAGCAAACATCCATCAAAGCCTCCACTTGATGCTTCATTTGCTAACATCTTCATAGTTAAGATAAGTAGATTGAACACTAACTTACTTTTGCCTTGAAATAACATGCCTCATTACTCAAGGTGAACAATAGTTTTTAATGATTGTGTATGTAAATAGTTAACAAAGCAATAATAGGAAAGCTTAACTTTCAACATCTGAGGAACATATGAATCAAGTTTTGATTCGACACAGTTATTTGATTGCCTCTATTAACTATTGTTTTGATTCAACACAGTTCTTTGATTGCCTCTATTGTTTTGATTCAACACAGTTCTTCATATCTATCATTTCTCTGATGTTTCATCACTTTTGGAAATGTGTATGAAAAATGTCATGTAATTGTTTTGGATCATTAGTTTTCTTATCGTTCCTTAATCCTTAATATTGGACAATTGTTTTATAGATTCTTTTCCTGACATGTAATTATTATAATTTTTGAGCAATATAGGGACATCAGTATCCTTTATACTGCCTTTATACTGCATGCAAATATAGGGAATTTGCGATGATATCTTATTATAACATACAATCTGCTTGAAATGCTATGCATGCATTACAAAATCGACCCTTAAGGAGAAGGAAGCTGGACATCCATTTTTCCATCCTAAAGGTCTGGCTATGTATATATATTTCATTTTACTTCTTTTTTTTTTTCTATCACTTGTTCACTTTCATTTCTATTATTTGTTTTCAGGATAATCCTTTTGACAAAGATGTGAATCAAGGAACTCTTGTGATATTTAATTTGAATCCTTCTGTTTCAAATAATGACCTCAGACGCATTTTTGGTGCATATGGCGAAGTTAAGGAGGTGATATTTTTTTTCCATCTGCGAGTTTGCTTAAAGTATAGTGTTTTATAGGCCAATGTTAAATGCTTGGTATTTGTTGTGGGAAGTAGATAAGGGAGACACCTCACAAGATCCATGTTTAAACACTACTTTAGTTTTTTCTTACTATAAGTGTCAACTATTTGGTGTTAGTCCATCTGATTTATGGAGAGAAGTTCCTAGTCATGGCACATGCAATCGACGAGTGATAGAACAACAGACAAAATTAGAAAAATGTGTTGGATATTGGGTCTTAAAAGACCAATACGGTTTACGGTTTTGCAAAGGAAAATCGAGGTGCCATCAATCGATGAAAGTCTGAATTGACTTCAAAATCGAAATCTACATTTCAAGTAGATGAATCTAGACTATTGATTTGCTCAAAATCGATTACGGGTGAATGAGAAATTAATTGTTAAAGTCAGCCTAAAATATTGTTAAAGAAAGTAGGGGGAGAAATAGTCCCACATTGGAATTCCAGAGTGGATTTACTTCCTTATATGTATTGCCGTGTTAATTGAGTTAACTCAAATAGCACAAATACTCTCATTCAATGGGCGAGCAGGTGCTCGCACTTACGAGCCCGCCACGCGCGCACGCGCGCAATGGGCGCTTTGTTGGCTGCTGACTAGGCAATCGGATGACCATCGTTGGATCGAAGAGAGTGATGGATCGCAAGTGACGCGATCTGGAGCGTTGATCGCGAAGAATCACGATCGGACTGTTGGTGATGAAGGCTGATCTGGAGCGTCAGATTGATTGGATCGCTGCATCCAGATATGGCGGCTGAGATCAAAGGAGGATCTGAAAGGTTACAATCCTCCAGATCTAGTGGCTGAGATTAAGAGGTTTGTTTGAAGGGTTACAACCCTCTACATCCAATGACTCAGATGAAACTCATCAAATGACACTTCACCTCTTCACCTAGTATAAATAAGATCTCTAGATGATGGAATAAACTCACTCAAATTCACTCAAACTCACTCAATCCTTGCATACATTCCATCATCTGCATCTGGAGTCCGAAAAACCTACGAGAAGATTCGTCGATCTCGGAATTTGTAGTGCTACTATTCCGAGACATCGTCGTTGTATCTTGGAAACGAATTGCTGCTATCCGTAAGCACCTGAGCGGAGCAATATCATTTTATGGAGATAGTGTTGAACACTAACCTCGACGATATTATATCAGATTGCATCCTCCCCGACAGTAATCATCACCGACAACAAAATGGACGAGCAAATTAAAATGCAAGGGCAACATATTGAAATGTTAGAAATAAAGATTTTTAATTAATCAAACCAGAACCTTCTGTCAAATTGCAATAGTAATCAACATGCATTATTAAGTAGTAATCACAAATTTCTGCTCCTCGTCATCCATCTTTACGGGTAAGATTTGTTTAATTTCTTTTTTATTATTTGTTTCGCACATCTTCAATCTTTTATCTCTTTTTTGACTTTTCTGTAGATTGGATGCTCCGTTTTGATTAAAAGTTTATTTGATTCAACCAAGATTGTGGCAAAAGAAGTGCTTCATAGTATGGATCCAAATACTATAGTAGGAGTACAAACATTAGGACAAAATTAGTATGAAGTACGAATACAAGTTGTCTTAGATCCAAAAGAGAGTTTTAATTAGACCTTATGATCTTTTACAAACGTTTGAGGATACACTTGGAGAAATAATAGCTTGACCTTATCATCTAGTATAATTTTAATCTTTCATTGAAATATTGATAATTTTTATATTTATTGTGTTATTATAATTATAAATAAATATGAAATGTATTTACAGTTAACAGAAAGTGAAGATCACTATTAGGTGCATATGGAATGATACTTTGCATTTTCTCATTTGATATGATATCCAATCTTTACCATTATTTCTATTAACTTTGATTTTTTATTGTTTTATTTTACTAATACAAATATAACCATTGTATTTGGATGTGACAGATACCTGAATTTTTGTGAATAAATATTATGGTTAAAGGTAGTCTGTCTAGTTGAGTTTTTTTTTTACAAGATTTTGTTAGTTCTAAAATTTAATATTTTGAGTATAGTGTGTAGTTAGTTTTGGATGTAAAAGATTCATCAAAATATTTGTAACTTTGACTCAATGATTGTGGAATGAATTTATATTTTCTATTATCACTTTAAATTGTATTTTATAATTTTTTATATTCTAAACAGGGGATGAATTATGATGATGTATAAATATTGAATTCATATTTATATTAGTGATCATTTTAATATCTTTATAAATTATTATACTGACATTAATAAATGTCATTATAGACTAAGGTGACATTTAAAAATGATCTTATAAATAATTTTTAAGACATTTGTAAATGTCAAAATAAATGAATTTAGGTGACATTTAGTTTTGTCATTATTACGATGATAATAAGGCACATATAGATGTCCTTAAAATATGATTTTTTTGATATTTTAGCGTGACATTATATATCTAAATTAAGATACTTTTGATGTTAGTATTCTTCTGAAGATGAATATGAAGCTCTTCTTCAGTGTTTTATTCGCGCTGAAACTTTATTGACATTTGCTGACGCCGAATGGACTAATCCATTTGCGAAAGCTGGCGGGAGTAAGAGTAATTATGATTCGGACTCTGATTCAGACTCCACTAATGCTGAGGATTTCCTTTCTGTTAATTCGGATTTTCAAGATACAGATGCCGATGATATTCAAGAGGAGGTTATATTGTATAATGACATTATAAAATATCAGGAAAGCAAGTTGGGTCTAAGACGACATCACTTTATGGGATGTTTTTCAGTGATGTCACTAAAGTGTTAATCACATTAAAAACATACTATAAGGATATTTATGAGTGTTCTTAAAGATCATTATTCTTATAGTGGGCTGATTGCACTAACACTTCTAAATAAAATAAAATATTTAAAATATAGCATTGATTATTATGCAATTATCCATGTATAAGTGTTGTCAAAAGAAATGAGTCCATTCTAATTTTTGAGAATTCTAACAAAAAAAAAATGATAACATAAAGTCAAACAAATTAATACTTCGTAAATTTATAATCATAAATAAAATTTTAATTATATTTTTCTTAAAACAAAAAAATTTATTTTTAAGTTTTTTTATATCATCTAAAATTTCTTCAACATGATTGACTCCAAACTTAACCGAAATCAATTCAAAGAAGACTTTTTACCATTTTAAGAGTTGATGGACTCCTTAAACAATTAAGTGCCTAACTATTAGTGCTGAAAGTAGATTTCAAAGTAATTATTGATATTGAAATGATTAACACATCACGAGTAATTTGAGTAAATATTGAAAATATGTCACGATTTTGCTATCACTATCCCAAAATATGAAAAGCATCACAATGTTTCTCAACTATTTCATTAAAATAATTATCTAGTTCTACCAAATTATCATTACCAAAAACTTGTGTGTTTTATTCCTTATATTTTGCAAAAATTGATTATCTTTTTAAATCCACTTGACTCATATTTTTTGATACAATATCACTATCATCTAGTTCTATAATGGATGAAACTTTTGAGGAGGTACTATCCCATTTTCTCTTTATAATTCTTTTTACAAAGCAAATAATGCATTTTTATTATCTTTCTTACTCTTGCACTCTTTTTATCTCCATATAGTTCAATCAAAATAAATTTGATGAAATTCAATTTATACCTTGGGTCAAGCAAGTACCATCAGAATATCAAGCAAGCTATTCATTTGCTCCATATCTCCTCAATATTCGTCAAATATATTTTTCATTTTAATCCTCATCGAATACACATTAGGATCATCAATTTCTTGTCACTCTTTCAATATGATGTAAATAAAATTAATTTCATGTGCAAAAGTATTGGAAATAATATACAAAGTTCTTGGAACTTTTAATGTTATCTCATAAAAAACTTACAACAAAGATGTAAAAAGTCTAACATTATTCCAATTTGAACTTGTTAGTTTTCTATCGAAAGTCTTCAATTCTTTTTAAGTTTACCATCTGATCTAAGTATTATCTCTCTATTATCATTCACAATAATATATTAATCTATATATTTAAGATCTAATTTAAAATATAGATCTTGTTCATCAAATTTAACAAAAGTTCTTTTAAATATTAAAAAAGTTGAGTTCCATCTAATTAATACATCCAAATACAATAGTTTTTTCTTTTAATTTTTTCAACTTGTGCACCTTCTTTAAATCTGTTTAATTTAGAAAGAGATTGCTTAATATATTTAATCACATTATTGACCCTCATCGCAATTGATTTATATTTTTAAACCATCAACAATAATAAAATTGATTATACGAGCCATCTTATAATAGATTTCAATGGCAATTCGAACTTGCATTATTAATTGTAATAGGAAAATTCAATTAATCCTCTTAATTAGTTTCAATGGTTAAACTAATTGCCCCTTCTTTATACTTATAATTAGACATAATTTTAAAATTTATTTTTGTAACTTCTAATTTTTATCAATAAAATGAGTTGTTAGACACGTATAGTTGATGTTTTGAATCGATGTTCATGCATCAGTAGTCAAAAAATTCTCTGTGTTGAATCATGAAATAATTTTTTTAATTTTTCTATTTTAATTGTATATAATTCAACACAATCGTATGTAATTGTCCATCTTGAAGGATTTTGAAACTTTGGACATATCATGATCATAAATGTTTTAAATCGGTCTTCTTTTACAAATTGAAAAGGAGTTCATCCATTATAATTATTCTAGTTAATATTTTTTTTAAATGCATCTTAATAAAATTTTGCAAGAAATTAGAGACATTTCATCCTCTCTTGCACCTAATTGTAAATTTAGGAGGTGACTAGAAGACTTAGGAGGCAAAAAGAGCACATTTGAGGTGAGGAGGTGGAGGTGGAATCACGATTTAGGAATACCGATTTGGTATGGTGACAATTGACATCAATCAACTATTAATAATATATAGTAGTCGATTGATATCTTTTTATTATAATTAGTCGGTTAAATCAATTTTTGAATTTCAAAACTAAACAGAATTAAACAGATAGAAAAAATAGATATTGTTTATTAAAAAAAATAAATTTCTGAATTAACCAAATCGAACTTTCTATTTTGATCGATTCGTGTCAATTCAATTTAACCGATATTTTATTCAGTCCTACCATCAAATAGTCTGAAACATCTTTGATCTTCAACCATTTTAATTAGTTTGTAGTTGCTCCTAAATGAATTGGGTAGCATGGACAACTCCTGCTCTCTGCTCCGGAATTCAAGGTATCGAAGATGCTTCAAATGATCAACTGGTAAATCCTTTGGAAGAATAGAAAGCACCAAGAATGGCCTTCTTGCCAATAAGGTGGACTCCTTGGGTAAGATATAAACGGTGAGCAAATGATTTTTGCACGTGAAGAACCATACAATGAACTCAAACTTCTGTCGCTCCTCTGAATCGTTGAAGACAAGTCTTGGCAATGCCTCCTGCGCCAAGGATAGACAGAATAGAACGTAGCAGTTTTGTTTTGCCGGAGCAAGTAGATTGATCATTTAACAGCCATTTTTCCATTGGGTCTTTCTCATCTTGTCTTCCTTTCATCTGTCTGGCCATGCAATAGCCAATACGTGGTACTCCGCCACGTTGGGATTTATTATCGTTTCAGATTTTGATTCATCACAGGTTTAATATCATGAATGAATCCTTCAAACTTCTCAATAATCTCTTCGATCTGTTATTTAACATCAGAGATCAGTTTGAAAATCATAATTAGCTATAGTTGCAGATTTCGAATAGTTGAAATTGTATGTATATATAGCTACTGACCTTGTCAAAATCCTGACTGTAAATGGCATCCTCAGGATCGCAAGTAGCATCCCCTGAGACAGTCAAAGGTCTTTAAATTGGACAATATCAGTCTGCTCGTGGTAGATATTTTGGATACATCGCTTTTGATGAGACAGCTTCGTGGATGTACTCTTGTTCCGTCCAGCTTATCGAATTTATCAAACACTCCGTGAGCAATGGATAAACAGTCAAAAACTCCTGCTTAATTTGTTTGCAAAAGAGCTTTACCTGATCGTATTGTTGTCTCCGTTCTCTCACCTTGCCACTCACAAGAGAGCGCTGCCGTCCTCGTTCAAGAATGTGGACCAAATTCTTTGTTTCTTCTCCTATTTATAAGAAAAGAAGTTAAATAGTAGAGTGCATGCATTAAGAAGTCAAATTAGACTTGTTAATGCACTTTGTTAATATAACAAGAAATTAAGAATCATACATGTAGTATGCAAACACACTATTTCTAATAATTAATTCTATTGCTAAAATTAGGCCAATAGTTCATAAATTCTTTTCTTAATGTTATAAATATTAATTTTTCAAGGATAAAAATATTCATTTGTGTTAGACCCGGCCAAGGTCCAGGTCGTGATCCGACCCAAAATCGGACCATGGTCAACGGTCCGGTTAACCGGGTCAATGGGTTTGACCCGGATCCATGACCAGACCGCCTATTCCGGTCACGGTATTTTAAAAATCGAACCGGATTTGTTTTTTAAAATGAACGACTACAATTTCGTGCCCGTTGTGCAACGGCTGACCTACCAGGTCAGCTCGAACGGGATTCGACGGGTCGATCGTTTTTTAAAAAAAAAAATCGGACGAACACGATTTCGTGGCCGTTGATCATCAACGGCCGACCCGCCGGGTCGGCTCGACCCGAACCTGGTGGGTCGGCCGTTGCAAAAGTTTATTTTTTTTAATTCTTTTTTTTTCCTATAAATTCTTCCTCACTCCCTTTCATTTTTTTCATAAATCTATCAAATCACAATTTCTCTTCTCTAAATCTCTAATTCTCATTGTCTCATTTGCTCTCAAGTCTCAAGTCATATTTTTACAAATGTCGGGAGCCGGATCAAGTCGTAAGGGTACGACCGGTGCCAAAGGAAAGGGAAAGAGCATAATGCCACCACCGCCCGAGTCCGAGTTCGAGCAAGGTGGCGATTCACCTCAATTCGATATCGGTGACTATGATCTTGATATTTCCGATGATGAATATCAAATACGTCATCATCAAAGTCAAGAAAGTAGGAGCAATACATCCAGTACGATGGCGGGTTCTACGGCTACAAGACCAACTCGAGTGTCTTGTTTGACATCCGATATCTTCACCAAATATTTCGATAAAGTAACGCTCCCTTCCGGCGATATGCAAGCAAAATGTAAATATTATTCGAAATGTTACAAATTTCAACAAGGAGGAGGTTACAGAATTCTTACTTGACATGTGGAGAGAAATCATCTGATGGAAATTGGTATCGTTCGTTCTCAAACTCAAATTCCGACATTCTCTTCTCAATCGGATTGGGGTAACGAATCTAAACTTTTTAAATTTGATGAATCTAGATTTAGAGAAGAAACTGCTAAATTTTGTGCGATTCAACAACTTTCTTTTAGTTTTAGTGATAAATTATCTTTTGAAAATTGACTTTCTACAAGTGCAAATCCTTCTATTAAACGTATCCTAAGAAATACTCTAAAATGCACACTTTTAAAATTAGTCTTAGAACAAAAAAGAATTGATTAAAGAATTTTCTAGTTTAAACAGTAAAGTTTCTTTGTGTTCCGATATTTGGAGTGATCATTGGCAAAGTTGTTTATATATGGATATTACTTGTCATTGAATTGATAATAATTGGAATATTCAAAAAAGATTGCTAGCATATAGATGTTTTAACGAAACACACACAACACAAAATATTTCACAACTTGTCTTTGTTATTTTAGAAGAATATGGTCTAACTTCTAAAGTTTTTTCAATTTCTTTTGATAATGCTAGTGCAAATATCTCTAGTATTAGTGAGCTTATTGATATATGTAAACCATCAATATGTGGAAGATTTTTTCATATTAGGTGTACATGTCACATTTTAAATTTGTGTGTTCAAGATGAACTTAAAAATTTAGGATCACATATTCAACCAATTAGGAGTGCAATTCATTATTTATGGACACATCATCAAGTTATGAAACAATGGAGAAAATTTTACAAAACAAATGGTATGAAGCCTAAACGGTTTGCACGTGACATCCCAACTCATTGGAATTCTACTTACAAATTGTTGTTATCTACTTTTGAATACAAAGATTTATTATGTATATTTTTTAATCAATATGCTCAATCACGTGATATTTATTTATTTTCAAATCAATGAAATATATGCACTAGTATTTGTGAAATTTTAAAGTTTTTAGTGATGCTAGTGACCAATTATCCGATGTTTATTGTCCAACTTCACATTTAGTTTTAACACATTGTTGTAATATTGCATGTATTTTTAATGAACATATTCGATCAAATGATAATTATTTATCTCAATGTATTTATGTAATAAAAGAAAAATGAGAAAAATATTTTTAAACATTCCTGAAATATTTTTATATGCTTTTGTTTTAGATCCTAGACTTAAATTAGATGGTTTGCAAGATATGTTAGCATTATATTATGAATATTTAAGCCCTATTACCGAATCTGCTCATAATATTTCTTTGATTTTGTTTAATATTAAAACTCATTTACATGATATTTATAATGAATATAACATTAAATATGGTGAACAAACTATTGGACATGAAACACATCAATCCACTACAACTAGTATTATTACTTCTAAACTCACTAAAGCACAACTGTTATTAAGGGAACGGACTAAATGTCCACGAGAATCCAGTTCCAGTCAGGAACTTGAGAAGTATTTTACCATTTCTTTTGATTTTAGTGATGCAGATGAAGAAAGCTTCGATATTCTAAAATGGTGGTAGCAAAGAACTCAAATATTTTCAATCTTATCTATAATGACAAAAGAAATTCTAGCTTGTCCAGTTTCAACGGTTGCAGTGGAATAAACTTTTAGTATTAGAGGAAATACATTGGACGAGAGACGTTCTAGCTTAAGGTCGAAAAATTTAGAAGCGCAATGTTTACTCAATGATTGGTCAAAAGCTGCAAGTCGAACTCAACATATTAAAAGTGACGAAGGAGACCAAGCTAAGACGAAACAGAGGGAACATCCGAAACTACGATGGGAGGAAATACGACTGAAATTGATTGAATATAATGAAAATTGAAATGTAATTGATTTTTTTTATTGCAATAGATTTTTTATTTAAGTATGTTGAAATTTGAGATGTAATATATTTTTTATTGAGATAATTAAATATTTGATAGAGTTTTTATAAGTTCAATTGTGTAATTTTTTTTATTTTAATTATTTATATCAATCTTTACATTTTTATTTATTTAACTAAAATGGTGATTAACCGGACCAGACCCGGACTCGGACTCGGACCGAAACTGACGGTTTCACAACCCAGACTGTAACCGGCCACGAGTGGACTGATTAAAAGTCGGTATTTTGTCAACCCGGATCCGACGGTTCCAACTCAAACCCAGATCAAACTTGGACCGTGGCCAGGTCTAATCCGTGTTATGAATGTTAATTTTCATACATCAGGATCTGATTATATTAATATTCATGGCCCTGATTCATCTGTATTATCTGCTCTGAGTAACCTCGGCAGTGGAAAGCTTGCAAATGAGATTGTGAACTAATCCAGGCATGTTATTCTCATACCATCCAACATGTTTATATCCTCAGTGCACACAAGAAAGGGCCCATACAAATCAAAAGTACATGGATCGCAATCCACAAATGAGGTATTGCAATCACACTCACAGGTGAGTTACGTTATTCCATCTTATCCTCAGTTCTTTCAAAACCAAAATAATTAAGCTGCTATTTCATGTTCAGATTCTACAGGGCCTCGCGAGTCACTGCACCCAAATGATTTGGCTGATAACACTCAAAGGAATATCCAAAACCTGTATAGTGGATCACAAACAAGGGACCAATCTCAACTTCAACCTTCACAAGAGGGTATAATTGTTGGATAAGCTTTCAAGAAAAGAACCTTCAGAATTTCATCAGAAAATCACAGCGAAGGTAAATTAAATCAAATTATCTTAAAGCAATATGTGCTCGGGTCGTCCCAGTTAATCGACTGAATCAGACATCACATTTAATTTGTAACTTCTATGGAAATTTAGAAACTTTTCTTACTAAATTTAACTAGTTTTTTTTTTTTAATGTTCCTCAGCTCGTTCCTTTGTTTTCTAGCTTCCTAATTAGCTTCCTCTTCATAATTAATAGGTCGTGATGTTCGCTGATTACGATATATGGATAGTAACACAGAGACAAACTAAATTGTGATCCATTATCAAATACAATTAGTTTCAGACCAATTCCCAGGGTATTTTTATTTATTATTGCTATTATTTTTTTAATCTTATTTAATCATACAACTCGAGCAATGTGCGTGACTCTCTGAAAGCGGAGGACACCTCAGTGATTTTGATTTTTTTTTATAGAAAATAAAAATATTACTCATTAAAATAAAAGTTATGTGCATTAATTTTTACAGCGCATGCTCTATGTTTTTAAGACTTTTCTTGATTTTTTCTATCCACCGTTAATTATCCATTATAAGCGTTAAATTTATAAATAAATAATAAAAATTATTTTATATATTGTGTCCGAATTTTATAAATATACCGAATATTTCTAAGTCTGCATTGTTTATTAATTAGCAAGTGTTTTTGCATCCATGTGATTAGGACGAGTCATTATCTATCATATGTGTATAAATAAATACGTAAGGGAAGCTTCCAAGCAAGGTGAATTAATGTTGACATAGTCAGATTGCTTACGCAATTGATTTGATCGGTTTCTATTAAAAAGGCAACATATTGACTAGAAGATGAAAGTTGAATGAAAAAAAAGGAACAATTCTTTTATCATAAATAATCCCACCTCAACATTTTAATGGAATACATTTTGATGTAAAAAGACGATAATGATTATCCCGAATGCTTTTCAATGTCCATCTCTTAACAGACAATATGTAGAGAAATAAATAATGACTATTTTAATGGAATACATGAATATTCAAAGCACATAGTAAACTTAAGCTTTGAGCCGGGTGCAAGGCCGACCCTGGGCCAGGCCAAGTGGGGGCGTCCGCCCAGGCCCAAATCTATATAACAATTTTAATATTCTTATATAGTGTTTTAAAATTTTTATGTATTAAAATTAATCAAGAATCAAAACTCATTTATTAAAATTTTGCTCAGGCCTCCAAATCATATGGGCCGCTGGATGTGATTGATGAACTAAATTTGATAAAGTCAGATTAGTTATTAAATTGATTTCATATGACTTTATTCAAATAAGATAGACATATAAAATATATGAGAAAGAAGAATAACTCATTTAATTTATTATAAATAAAACTCACAAATGAAATACAATTGTTAAAATGAACTGGATAACGTCAAATTAATTTGATAAGTCCTAAATCAGAAAAAGCTACAAATAAAGATGCATGAGAAAGAGGAATAATTCATTTGTTATAAATAAATTCACATCTTAAATGAACATTAGTGCGTTCAATTTTAATGTGCAAGTCCTAATTGCCGTCCTAATTGCCGATCGAGGTGAGCTTGATAAAGTCCATTAAGCTATTAAATTGATTAGATAAGTCTCTATTTAAATTAAAAAGATGCATAAAGATTTAGATGAGAAAGATGAATTAATAAACTCATTTGTTATAAATAATCAATGCAATATCTTAATGGAAGTTGACCAATTGCCATATTTTAATGGAACAATTTGTATTCAAATTTGAGATACAAGCTATCCAACAATGATTAGATCTAGTGCAATTATAAAGTAAGCTTGACTAAGTCAAATTAATTATTAAATTGATTTGATCAATCTCTATTTTAAAAAATTGCATATAAAGATATATGAGAAACAACAATAATTCATTATTATAAATAATTTCATTAAATATCTTAGTGGAACATCGGTGCATTAAAATTACAAAAGTCATAAACATAACGGAAAAATTAGATTTAGCATAATTACAAAAGTCATCTTACTATCTTAGTTGATCAAAGATATTAAAATATAAATGTGAGCAATATATAAAATGAAAGACTGAGATGATGTATCATGTATAGAAAGTCGATGTATTAACAAATACGTTATTTTTTTTTTTATGTCTATACATCTTCTAACAATGAACTAGCTAGACTAGTCTAGGGCAGTCGATCGAAGCAACTTGTTTAATAAATTAGTTTGAATAGTCTATATTTTAATTACAAAGCTACGTGTCAGTTCAAAATAGTAAAATATGCAAGAGAAAAAAAAATGTCATTTGTTGTAACTAATACCGATGTATCATTTTAATATACATACATGCATGCATCTAAACTTAAAATGTGTAAAATATAAAATATAAGCAATGCCGATCTGTGGATGGATTGGATCTTTTAAAATTTTGAAATAACTTTTGGACGGACTTAATAGATCAGATTTGGATGAACTTTTCTTTAATGAACCGACTGAGTCTATCTTTGACTTTTATGGTAGGTAAACTCTTTCTTAATGGATCTATTTTTTTTTTTAATAGATCACCCTCAGGTTGTTGAGCGATCTTATCTGGAGTCAATGGCTGTTCCGGTTGGTGGTGGTTTGGGTCGATAGCGGTTTGGGTTAGCAATTGCTCGAGTCAACAATTGTTTTGATCGGTGGATTAAATATGCATCCAAGAATTAAGAAGACAACTCATGTTGGATTTTAGCGAACAATCCTTCCTTCTACAGACAATTGATCAAGAGGGTAAGAGAGAGTTAAGGGAGAATTTTGACGAAACCCCTCCCATATTCATGTCAGATTTCACTGGAGAGAAGAAGAGCAGAATTAGAGAGTAAAATAATAGCTTATCAAAACCATAACTTTTCGATCTCCTGTTTATCATCTGCATTAATTCATTCATATCTGTCGCGTACATGTTATATCGTGCCCATTAACATGTGCAACCACCGCATCTATACGCAAAATGTCGCCATCTGCTTGTTTGTCTCAATCGTTCGATCTTGTTTGATCCGACAGTCAAGTCCCTTGGGCCAAGCTTTACTAAGATGAGATTATCTGTATTCACGTGTCCTCTACGATTATTGGATCTTCTTCTAATGTACAGATTCTTGTTATTTCAGTATCAAATGTATTGAATTAATTGTTCACGAGACTTTTATATATATATATATATATATATATATATAGTCTGAAAGATTAAGACATATAGGAAATGTTATATTAACAAATGAACTATTCATCTTCTAAGCAATGGATTGAGTAAGATCTAGAAATAATTAGCTTAATAAATTAATTTAATTATTTAATCTATATTTAGAAAAAACTACATGTGGCCTCAAAATGGTAAAATATTCATGAGAATCATTTGCTATAAAATAATTTCAACGTATTCAAACTTAACATAAAATATATATATAAATGTAGTGGACTTTGTTAATTATTGAATGAGCAACTTTCAAATATATATTATACATAGAATAAAGTGAAAGATTAAGATGTATAGAAAATAATATATTGATAAATGAATTATTTTTCTTTGTTAATTAGTACATCTCTATTTAGAAAAGTTACTTATTCCTTTTAAATGATTAAATATGCATGAGAAAAAAATCGATATCATTTGTTGTTGTAAGTAATTTCACTATATTATTTTAATGGAATGTAAATGCATTCAAACTAATTAAAACATAAAAAAGTCATTATATATATATATATATATATATATATATATATATATATATATATATATATTGAATCCTAAAAAAATAGAATGATGAATAATAAAAGTGTTTATGGATACTCATGAATGAATTATATAGCATAATATATATATATATATATATATATATATATATATATATATCATAAATAAAATATAACTATTCATCAATCAATCCAGTGTAACAATTTAAAAAAAAAAATTATATGTGGATTTATGTAGGTCTCTCCTTTTACTAGATGGAATCAATGCGGTAGGCTGTCAATTCTTAACGTAAAAAAAGAGCCAATGCAAATTAAAAGTATCTTTTATATTTTAAAACATATATATTATTACTGCGAAGCAACTCAACGAAAAATGCATACATGTATTCAAGTATTTCACGTGCAAGTCAAGAACCTAATTAATAATCCACTCTTTTTTTTATTGAAATAATTGTTAAATTAGGTCAAATTAAATTCATAAAATTAATTAAATATATAGGAAGGTGGGGGTAAGCCTCGATATATTGTATTTCAATTCATAGTTTTATAATCACCTATCAACTATCAGTACGTACGAATTTAATGAGCATCTGTGATTGCAAAAACCATTTAAGGTTTTAAATTTACCATCACATAACTTTTAGACCAATTGACTTGATCCATTTGTTTAACCCAATTAACCCTAATTAATCGATCCAATTATTTGGTAGAATTAATTGGCATATCTAATCCGTTAACCTACTACTAAACTTGATCAATTTGCTTAGCTCGATTAGTTTGTATGATTTGTATTCGCTCGTTTATTTTACTTAGCTTGTCCAATTTAATTTGCGTGACCTAATTGACTATCTAATTTAATTGACCCACCAAACCACTTTAATTAATTTAGCTCAATTAACTCTTGTGGTCATACTGCCTCACCTGCCCTCTTGTGCAGTTAGTTCAATATGCTAATTAATTGGACTAATTAACAATAAGTTGATTAGTTAATTTAATAAAATTTATTATTTAAAAGAAGAATATATAATAAATAATTATTCCAAATAAAAAGATAGTTTTAAATATAAATATCACATGAACCAAACACAACTTTAAATTAGAGCATGATCAAATATAATTGAATAAAGGGTAATAGAGTGATTTTTTAAGCAACAAGATTTCTCTTAGAAATTAAAATTTTTCGAAGAGATCCAAATACTCGTTGATTCATTTGTATTATCTGAATTTACTAGGATAACGGATGAAAAAACTTCTATATAATCGAACTGTTCATCTCATAAATACTGGTCGAAGGTCGAAATAATACTTCATTAAAAAAAATAAAGAGAAATTGCTGAAAACTATAATTTAGCACACAATAAATTTATTGGAATGAAAATAAACACGATGACATGGAAGTACAGTAGAGCTTCTCCACAGGAAATCGGGCGTTTCTGTTGATTCGTCGTCGTCGCTTCAGCTGCTTGTACATTGTGGATCTCGTCTTAGATTTAAAAAAAAAAAAAAACCTTCGTCCCTTTTTTATTTTCTTCGAGAACAACGGATTCTTGATTCCCTAGAACATCTGAACAAGCTCCTCAATTGATCCGAATGATCTACGATTCTTTAATATTGTTTTTGATTCAGTCGTTGATCTCCGAGATGGAAGCTTTTGAACTGATGACTAGTATTGCTTTTGATTCATCAGTTGATCTCTGAGATGGAAGCTTTTGAACTGATGATGGATTCCTTAGTATTGCTTTTGACTCGGTTGATTTCCCAGATGGAAGCTTTTGAACTGATGAAGGACTCCTTAGCATTTCTTTTGATTCAGTTGATTTCCGAGATGGTCGCTTTTGAACTGATGAAGGACTCCCCAGTATTTCTTTGGATTCAGTTGATTTCCGAGATGGACGGTTTCGAACTGATGAAGGATTCCCCAGTATTTCTTTGGATTCAGTTGATTTCCGAGGTATAAGCACTCGAACTGACTTTAATTTCCGACTTGGATGCACATGAACTGATGAAGGATTCTTTAATATTGCTGCTTTTGATTCAGTTGATTTCTGAGTCGGAAGCTCTTTTAACAGTGCAATGCCTATGGCCTCGAGATGTCGAAATCGATCATTGGATAACCAAGGAGGAAGCACTGGAATTGATTCGCCAGGCAACTCCAGGTATCGAAGATGGCTCAGACGACCAATTGCATCAGGCAATTTCCCAGTTGGAAGCACGGAGATCATCAACAGCCTCAAGTCTTTCAAATTTAGCAACACCTTTTCTAGCAAATCTATGAAAATTTTCTCGTGTTTTCGGGAGGATAGAATTCCACCAATGACAAGACTCCGCAAGTGCGTCTTCTTTTGCAATACTGGACCAACTTTGACAAAATTATCGGCCGTAACATACACATGCTGAGCTTTGTGTGGGATTTCTATGTCTTCTTCTTTCTCCTTGATTTCGTCCTCGAGTCTAAAAAATTCTCCATCACATATGCGGTCTGCAAGCTCATGCAAGGTAGCGTGGAGTACGACGAACTTGCCATTCGCTCCATCTGAACTCACAAAAAATGATCTTTCTGACAAAACACCAAGACTGTCCATGGAACCAAATCCAGTAGCGTTCCATATGCGAAGCAACTGACCTTGTTCGAAAGGATAATTCTTAGGAAACAAAGCACAAGCAAGATAACATTGCTTTGAATGCCATGGTAGCTGCTCATAACTGCGTCTCAGTACTGATAAAATGTTACTTTCTGTCGGATCAATTGTGCTCAAGTTGCTACGAGAGATTATCCTCCAGTGATCTTCATCTGGTTGCGATTTCAGCAGACGCCCTATCATCACAGCAGCTAAGGGATTTCCTCCATACCTTTTTGCTATTTCGCTGACTATCTCTTCCAACTCTGGATGTTTGTTGCGATCTCTGTCACCGAGTGCGCATTCCTTGAACAATTCCAAATACTCTTCCTCTTCCAACCCATCCAATTCCACATCGAATAGCAAATCATGTGATTTGCCTACGTATCTGAATTGGGAAGTCACTATTATTCTGCTTCCCACTTTTGCCCCATACTTGATAAGTAAGTCATCGTAGAAGTACCTCTCCGTCAGGTTGTCCAGGACGATCAACACCTTCTTGCCTTTTATTTTTGTTTTCATGGTCTTCAAAATGCGATCCCACAGTGACGATCCAGTGGTTCTGTGAAGTTTGTTCTGTCGATAGACGGAGGGAGATTTTGACCTTTGAACGGTAAGCCACTGGTTGTCACGACGATCGTTGCCCATGTAAATCCATTCTCTGACATCGAATTCAGTTTCTACTCGTTCACTGTTATAAACGGCGAGGGCAAGATCCGTCTTCCCTATTCCCACCGGGCCGGTGATCCAGATCAACACAGGCGACCCCTTTGATTCTTCTTCTGCTTTGCGAAGTAGCGCCTCTTGTATTTTCGTCTTCTCCACAGCTCGTCCTTTCAACTCCCTAACTTTGTAAGGCAACGTGGGGAGTTCCCAACGGGTGTTTATCTGTTGATCATCCAACCTGCTGCAGACTGGTTTTAATGTTTCCAGCTCCTCCTGCAGATGCTTAATTTCAAGAAAGAGGGCACGGGCTGTCTGGATGGCCTCCGGCAACTTTTCTATCGCTTTCATGAAAAGCATCTCCTCAATTTCTGAAACATCATCGACTTGCCATTCGCGGCTACCAAATTCAATTGAATCCAGGTCGTCGAGCAGGTTCTCCGTCACGTAGAAGAAATCCTTAAAGCGCCATAGCCAGTCATCCAGGAAGCCATCGCTCATCTGCTTGTGTTGGTCGTAGATGTCCAAGTTCTGGATATCTAGAAGAATATCTCCTAGTTCCCTCAGCCCAGCTTCTGCTGTATCAACCGCCGGCTCCGGTTGATCCCATGATCTCTCGATGGCATTAAGTGATCTCTTGTGAAGGGATTGCGCAAGGTAGCTTGCGATTTCGGTTTGTGGAGTCTCGGTCTCCATGACTGCGTTGCTCTTCTCAGCCCCAACTACAACATAGAAGAAAGCAGATAAAAGAAAACAAATCTGGGCGAGGACGATCGATTTTGCGGACTGTAAATTCTCAATTTGGTCGCTAATATAATATTTTAAACCTCTCCTTTACTTTAAAAAGACGGAACTCGTATAATATCGAATAATTAAGATTTTTTTTTTGGTTGCCAAAGATGATGCATATATTTAAAATATTTTTCATCACAACAATTTAAAAACGAATTATTTTACTTTCATAGTTAATATTAAAGATAAAAAATCATCTTTAATATAACATTAATCATCGCTAAATTAACATATATTTGCGACGATTAAAACAATTTCGTCGGCAATATTAGCGATGACAAAATATGAATAACCACGAATTCATATATTATCGTCGCTAAATTCGGATCATCAGTTGACTCAAAAATATTTTGTGGACTGCTATAAAATCACCAGTCGATTGGATTCTTATAATAGTTATATCGCATCATATTAATCATCGCTAAATTAATATATATTTGCGACGATTAAAACTATTTCGTCAGCAATATTAGCGATGACAAAATATGAATAACGACGAATTCATATATTATCGTCGCTAAATCCGGATCATCAGTTGACTCAAAAATATTTTGTGGACTACTATAAAATCACCAGTCGATTGGATTCTTATAACAGTTGACTGTTATATCGCATCGTATCAAACGATTGAGTATCAATCGACTGGTGGAAGAACCCAATCGAAAGTGGATACTGTAGCAGTCCATAGAATATTTTTGGGTTGACTGGTCAATCAACCGACAATCCGAATTTAGCTACGATAATATATGAATTCATTGCCAATATTGATGTTTAACGACGGAAAAAAAAAATTTCATCGTTATACATCGAAATTTGATTTCGCAGAATTCCATTTGTTTATAATCTAGATCATGTAATATAAATTTCATCCCAACAATTTTTCATCGACTAAATTAACAACATAGATTTCAAATATTTAACCATAACTAATCACATGACATAATCAAAATACATTATAACATACATAAATTCAGGGTCAAATAATAGAATTTCACAATTTCACAAGCTCAAAATATATAAGTTCAAAATATAAGTCTTCCATACAAGTGAATGGATCAACGACTCATCTAAGAAGTTCAAATTCTAAGGTGGAGGAGGAGGTAGAGCTGGAGAGGACTCATGTATCAAAAATTGTAATACTCCAGGTGCCAACTGATTCAGAATTTATTCAAATATATCTTGTCTTGATCTCATTAATGTCAACTTATTTTGGGTGCTTGCTAATTGAACTCGAGTGTTTGTTAGCTCCTCTTGTGTCCCTTCTAATCGTTGCTCGGTGGACTCAAACTTTTTCATGAAATGTTGCATTAATTAATCTAGAAGAGGAGGTGACATATGAAGAAGTGGATCTAACTGATTTTGAGTCTTCTAGTATATCCAGAACAAACACCGAGGACATGATCACAAACTTTATTTGTAATTTGGACTGCATTGATATCATCTCCTATAGTTTTTTGTGTTTGAATGTACTCATCCCACAGTCTCACTATATCATTCTAAGAATAAAAAGCATGTTAAAATTATCTTTAAAAAGAATTATGCAAATTTACAAATAAATCCACTAAATCTTATCGATCGTAACAAACCTCGATCCTCTCCTCAATCCATCCTTTTGACGAGTTACAATGAGTTTTATTAAATAGTAATCCAATCTTTTCTCTATGACTGATCAGTCTAAAAAACATTATAATGCATGTGTTAATATTATAATCAACAAATAATATATGATAACTATAAAACTTGTAGTTACATCGTTATAGCTATATTCAATGAATGATTTAGACCCCCGCGGTGTTATATGGGAGTTTCGATCGATTTTCTGTATTTATTGCAGTTCGTGTCTATAATATCAAAATTTGTTAAACTCAAAATTAAAGCATTAGCTACAGAACAAATAATTAAATTATTATATAACAAAGATATTTGGTAATGATTGGGTTATCTGAAATTTTTCAGATTCAAACAGATTACACATATAATCCTAGTTTTCTTGTGTCTCACAAAAATCAATTGGCATATGATGTCGGCGTTCAGTAGGAGGAAGGTGTAATAGACTATTATAATGAGTATGTATTTTATTTTTATCGTCTCTATACTTTGCACTCATTAATCGATCAATTTCCTTTCTGACCGATGTTGCCCCCTTCTCAAAACTGATATCAAAAGTTACCCAAACAAATATACCAATATTGAATTTGCATGTGATTAGTAATAAAGGAGTGGTTGGCTATAAAAATATTGAATTGCTTGTACTTATTGATAATCGATCGTATATCATCCTTTTATTATATGCAGGGACATGCTTCCAACTCTTTGCTTATAAGGGAGTAAACTTCTTAATTGACAGACATAACTTGGTCATAAAAGAAGCTGCATTTGGTCTAATTGGATGACCATCGCTCTTACGAAAGGTAATAGGTAATTTACCCTGTTCCTCGAGTTGCCATCACAGTCGATTGGAGTGTATGCCACGTGTCTTCCAATGTGTCGGTTGAATTGTAAATGAAAACGTGTCAACAATTAACAAATAAAATAAATATCAAATGAAATAAACATTTTAAATACAAAATAACTAACCAGTAGGAGCACTATCATCATCAGGTGTCGACACAATTGGGAGGTGCTCAATTCTCTTGGACAGGCATAGCTGTGACATAAGCATCATATATATACCGACAAATAATGAAAAATTATCTTATATATATGAATTATAAATGAAGAAAAATATAAATACCATATAAATAAATCTAATCACTATCATCATCTGAAAAGGATAATTGATCTGGCTCACTGTCTTCATCCTCATCATTAAGATTACATTGAGCTCCCCTATCCAACTTCATTTATGCATTTGACATGCCCCCGCGGGGAAGAGCCTAGTGGCTAGCGCATGCAGATGTTGCATCAGAAGACAACGGATCAATCCCTCGCAAATGCGAGGGTGCCGTCCCTCCATGTGCTAGTTACTAGCCTCAAGGGCCAAAGGTCTATCGTGATTTACCTCCCTTACGATGGTCCGGGAGCAGGCTGGTAGGGGCCACTTGGTTGGCGGATTCCAACCTTTGCACCAGATTTATGCATTTGACATATTTATGTGTTGATGCTCAACATCTAATCTACAAAGTTAAGTTATTTCTAAACCTTTACCAACTACTGAAGTTGAATCATTGGATGAAATCTCTTGGTTATGCTCTATATTCAAAATATTAGCAAATTCAAATTCTTTATATACTTCATCAATTTCAGTTACTTTGTATATTTCTAAATGGTGAACCTTTTGCATTGCCTTCCACTGACCTCCATGCTTTATATCATTTACGTAATACACCTGACTTGCTTGGTTGGCCAAAATGAATGGGTGATCAACATACCATATTTTAGAAGTGTCAATACATAAGAGATCATACTCTTCCACCAAAGATTTTTTTTTTTTTTTGGATTATATTGGAACCACTCACACTAGAATAATTGCACTTTATATCTAAAAGAGTAAAATAATTGAACACCATCCTTCAACACTCTAAAAAAATTCAAATTATCGCCATTGTCAGAGGATGGTACGCTGACCCCACTATTCGGAGTAATTCTACGTGAATCACAGGACCTCGTATGATATCGAATATCATTTACAATGCAAACATCATAGAGTTGAACTTTAGAATTAGGTCTCATTGCAAAATAGTACAACTCGTTTGTAATATCTGAATTTGTTAAATTCTTTAGTGTTATCATTTTATCCTTGAACCATAGTGAAAATTCTCGCTCATGATATTGCATAAGTTGACTTGAATGAACTTTTTGTGATAGAAGTTAAAGATGGTCGTTGTATAAAAATTTAATTAATTTATAATTTTATAATGAAATAGAAATAAAATAATAAAATAATATAAAAATTTACTTTCGATATTGATCAACTTCTTTACAATTGTTGAGAATATACCATTGTGCTTTCTTATACAAAGTCAATGACAATTTTAGACTTTGTTGGTTGCCAAAGACTCTTGTTTGCTGTGAGAAAATACTTAAATTGCATATTACTAGTTGAACATCTTTATTTCGTTATGGCCTACAAAAGTTTGTCTCAATTTGACTTATATATAACAAATTGAAAGTTAATGTCTCATTTACAATATACCCCTCTGCAATAGATCATTTGTCTTTCTTTATTACAAATATATTTTTCTAGTCTACCCAAATATCGTTCAATGGAATACATCCATTATGACGACACAGGTCCAGCTAACATGACTTTACGAGGTAAATGAATTGTCAAATGAACCATAATGTCAAAAAATATTGGGGGAAATATTCGTTCCATCTTACACAATATTAATATATTTGCTCCTCCATTTTACATAAGTCCAATATGTATAAAGATCTTGTAGTAATCTTTTTGAAAAAAATCACATAACTCGATTAGTGTGCCATATATGTCTTTTGAGAAAAATTTACATACAACCACTGGAAGTAGTCATTGCAACAATACATGACAATCATGTGATTTTAGCCCATATAACTTTCCTTCAACTGCATTCACATTTCTAAATATATTAGCAACATATCCATCTGAAAACCTCACAGATTTTAAAATTTAGAAAAATTCACCCCTTTCTTCCAATGTCAACGTGTAACTTGCATATGATTTCTTGAATTTGTCTCCTACTTTCTGTAAATGCAATTCACTCCTAATCCGCATGTCCTGTAAGTCTAATTTCACTTTAAAAGTATCCTTTGACTTTTCATCTATATTTAACAATGTGACAACCAAAGTATCATAGATATTCTTTTCAATATGCATCACATCTAAATTGTGTCTCAACTTTAAATCTGACCAATACTCTAATTCAAAAAATATAGACTTTTTTACCCAATTTGTATCATCCGAAGATCATTGTCATTTTTTACTTAATGAAGGATGCTTACTGAATGTCACTTGGAGTAATGCATTTAACTGTGCTAAAATCTCATAACTATTAAATCTTCGTGGTGGTCCTTCTTTTTCAACCTTTTCGTCGAAATCTTTATCTCTATGTCATGGGTGTTGAACATTCAAGAATCGACGGCGACATATGTAACATATTTTACTCCTTAACCCTTGAGATTTAGTTTCATGCAGACATACTGGATATGTTTTATAATCCTTTGTGCTCCATTCAGATACCGTTCCATATGTTGGAAAGTCATGAATGGTCAATATCACAACAACATGTAATTGAAATACTTGTTCAGTCGATGAATTATATGCTTTCGTCCCATCATTCCATAGCTCCTTCAGTTCGCTAATCAAAGGTCATAAATATACATTTATTTCTTTGTCAGGTGATTTAGGTCAGGGAATTAAAAGAGACATAATCAAGTATGATGACTTCAACATTTTCCATGGTGGTAAATTATAATTCACAAGTAACAAGCCACATACTATAAGCATTTAACATGTTTCCAAAGGGATTAAAACCGTCATGCAGTAGCCAACCCTAAGAGAATATTTCATGGATCACCTGTAAATATTTTATGTGAAATATCAAATTCTTTCCATGATTCACTATCTACTGGGTGTCTTAATACACTATTTGTTTCAACTCGCTTTTTTTTATGTCATCTCATATCTTTTGTTGTATGTTTCGAAATAAATAACCACTTAAGTCTCGGTTTTAGAGGAAAATATCGAAGAATTTTTTGAGCATTCTTTTTCTAATTCATCCTATCATCTTTGTGTTTGGGCTTCTTGCACACTAGACATGTTTCTTTATTCTCATACTCACTCCAAAATAATATACAATCATTCTGACTTACATGTATTTTCTCATATGTCAATCTTAACTCTTTTAATAGTTTTTTTGCTTCATAATAAGAGTTTGGAATCGCATTCAGTTTGGTAAATGCCTCTTGCAATACCTGAAGTAGCATATCAAAAGATTTATTGCTCCAACTATTTAACACTTTCACATGCATTAGCTTGACTAAAAAATTAAATACAGGAAAATTAGTACAATTGTGATACAACTCTTTTTGTAATTCTTCTAATATTGAAGTATAACTTCGTCTAATATCATTTACATTCATGTTTTCATTAATATCATCCGATTGAGATCCAATGATGTTGAAAAATTCATCATTTCGTAAATCAGTAAATATGTCTTCAAAATCATCTTCTTCAATAACACAATCATGTGCATCTTCATTAACAATATGTATACTATTGGATGAAATAAATTCTTCATGAAAGTTTCAGACTTTGTATAATTTGTCAAATCCCCACCTATAAAGATGTCCTCTCACATAATCAAAATCATATTTAAACAAATTTCCACACCATCGACATGGATAATAAATTTTGGATAAATTTAGACTGATCATATAATTCTCTCTCTGCCATATTTAAAAATTAATTTAACCCATTTATATATTCTGAACTAATTTGATTTTGAATCATTATCCAATTTTTATCCATATTTATCAAACCTAATTAAACATATAAAAATTATATACTAAATAGAAAAATAAACATTAATAGCAAAATCAGATCTGGAACAATTGTCTAGTAAAGTTTGATCTAGGTGATTAATTGCAAAAGAACTTTAGTTCATTCAGGTAATTAATTGCAATGAAACAAGATTGGACGCAGTGTCCCAACATGAAAGTTTCACACTATGAGTACAAATTTGGTGAGTCTAACATATCAAAAGGAGCAAGTTAGTCGAATGAACTTGACGTGCTAAATTACTAATATATCAACAAAATTGAATGAATTAGGTAGAGCAGATGACTTTGTGAATCAAATAGGGCAAATGATTAGAACTTAGAATATCTATCAAATATATAAACAAATCAAGTAGGTCGGATATAATGAGTAGGGTTAGATGAATAGATGTTCTTGTAGACCAAATGGTACATTCACAAGACAAATCTTACAACTCACAAGGAATAGTTGGTGTGTGTGTCAATTTGTGCGATGGTCAAGTAAGACAAATTGACCATATTGAATTCAAGTAAACAAGCTAAATCATTTTAATGAATTAGACATCAAACTTTCTATACAAACCAAATAGATGATTCAGATATAAATTGAATTTATGTACCAGAGTATTACTTAAATTGCAAGAACATTTTGATGAAAACAACTTACTAATATAAAAGAGCAATAAACAAAGAATTGTAGCCCACTCTCATGCTAAAAAAAAAAAAAGTATAAAGCTATGAGAACTTGTGACATTATGTGGATCAAGTCCTTATTAGCACATCTTGAGTTTTCACACACTTAAACAACAAATATGTGTCACAATAATCAAGCTATTAATAACATTCCAAGAACTCTAGTATATGGTGTACTTAATTGTCATTTCATTTGAAAGGTTACTATGTCCAAGTATATCAACAAGTCATACACATCTTTGAGGAATAGATTAATTGGTATTTTATAAATCCACTTAGAAGAACCTGAGTTCTGTTATTAAATCACAAGTTAAGCATGATAGACACCTACACTCAAGTTTGATATTTTACAAAGCCACGTAGTAGGATACAAATTTTGCTATTATATAGCAAGTTAAGCATGATAGGCATCTACACTCCAATTTGAAGGGGAGTTTTGGAAATAATGAATTAGTCCAACATTTTGGTTAATATAGGGTATATAGGGTTGCAAGCCTTTAGGTCACAGGGGGTAATCACCAGTTAATTAAATATAAAAAACCAATTCCAAGTAACCCAGTCAAACAGGAATTAGATAATCAGATTTAATATCAAAAACATATTTCTATGTTCTTTTCATTTGGGATGGTAAATAATTATGCTTGAACTCTCTCACACATGTAATAGACTATTCTTTTTTTTTTTTTTTTTTTTGATTTACATCAGGTATCAGGTACGATTTCTCTTCCCTACTAATCCTGATGGCTGACCGGCCCTGCCCCAAGGCCTTCAACGAGAGTCCCCACCGGTCAACGAGGGTAAATCAGGAGACGCGCGACCCGCTACGTTAGAGCTCATGCTATGCCAATGGGCCGACCACGCTGCACAGAAAAGACAACGAGCATCGCTATTCGCAGCTACGGTGCGGCGGAATCGAACCACGGCCGCGCGAGAGGGGTCTTCGTAGCTACTCCGCGCCGCTGTTCTGGGCTGTAATAGACTATTCAATATAGGAAGTTGAGGTCAACAAATCATGCCCAAGGACAATTCATGAATAGACACATTGCCTAAGTGTTAATTATGATCGGAGAGATAATCGATACTTAAATCGGGAGAAATCTAATCACAAGAACAAATTGAGGAGGCGGAGCCAAAGTCGAAGTCAAAGAGATGGTCGAGGTTGAGCGGGTCGAGCGGTGGCCGGAGGCCGGGCGGAGTAGGAGCAGTCGGAGGTGAAGAGATGGTCGGGGTCGGAATTGAAGCCGGAGGAGGTGGAGCCGGAGAGATTACATGGGTCGAGTCGGAGTCGGAGAGGAGAAGAGGCTGCAGACAAAATGCTGGAGGAGAGGCAGAGCTCGAAGTCGGAGAAGAGAAGAGGTCGCAGACAAAATGCTGGAGGAGAGGCAAAGCCCGGAGCTGAAGATGAAGTCGAAGCTAGAGAGACGATGACCGGGAGAATGCCGACTGAGGGAGGGGCCGACCGTTGAGGGTTTTTTTTTTTACGTATATTAGCGTTGAAAAATAAATCTTTCGTCATTAATAATTATTCTCTTAGCGATGAATTAATTTTATTCATCGTCAATATTTTATTCTTTTCGACGAAAAAAATTGATTCATCGCTAATACTAATTTAGCTAAGATATTAGCAACGAATAAATATAAATGTCGCAAAGTGTCATAATCTTAACGAGGTAATTCGTCACTAGTATTTTATTTTTTGTGATGAAATAAAAATTAATTGTTGCTAACCGTATATGTTTTTAACAATCAATAAATTTAATATGATTATTTACGACGATCTTATATTTTGTCATTAATTTTACAGCTTAGGGATGAATTATTAATTTGTCGCAAAATAATGATCGCTATTTTATTAATTTCTTATAGTACAGCCTCACAAATGTCGGGATTGACTTTTTATTTTTTAATATAAATATGTTTTATATTAATCAATTTTGTCTGTAAGAACAATAATTAACATTTCGAATCAATTCAATGATGTGATAAATTTTAATTTATTGCCGTTGAAAATTAAAATTATATTCAATTTGTCACTGATAAATGGTATGGTAAGCCATTTTATGCTTTTTAATAAAATTTTCTAATAAAATTGAATAAATTTATTTAAAAATTCCATTGAGTCGAGCACAATTCTGATCAATAGTTTTAGACGATTGATTAGATTTGAAAAGTCAAAGAATATATATTTTGGTTGAGATATGAAAATAATAATAATAAAAAAAAGAGTTATTATTGTACAATAATAATTGAATCACAAGAACCAAATAATAATTGGACCACGAGAATCTTTATTAAAACAAACAAATAAACTTATAGTAAGACTTCTAAGACTATAAAATATAGACATTGGGAAGACTTCGAAAAAGAGGCTGAGTCAAAATTATTTAAGCCTTGTATTTTCTATGTAATTTTTTTCCCTTGTAATTTTTTTTTTTTTTGCTAATCTTGAGATTGTGAGAGGTCTTTTCACTCTAAGTAGTTGATTTAAAAAGAAAAAGTTAATAGTTTGATAAAAAAAACAATTTATTAATAGATTATAGGCCATACAGATGTAGCATAGGAGCTATCAAACAAAATTTAACAAAGGTGTTACCAATTGATAAACTTTTTTATATATCTCTTTCATATTGGCTGTACTAATTAATTTTGTATTAGAGTAGTTTGGTAGGAAGAATAGATAAAATCACACTTGCAAATTTAAAATTGCTATTTACGATCTAACTCGACCATCTAATCTTTAACAATAAGCCAAATTGAAAATAATTAATGTCAATATTCATAGACACGATTCGAGAAGCAATTTTGTCTAGTGATTGATAATAATAAATTAGTGATGATAGCTATTAAAAAGAATGCATCTGTCATTCAATTAAAGGAGTGTACAAAAAATATAAATGAGACATCACCTTTGTTGTCGTACCTCTGTACTACTTGTTCGAACCTTGAGCTGATTAATTAGGACCAAGATTCTTAGATCAACATCGATAGCCGTCCACTAACAACAATTACTGAAGTGCTTCTATTACTTGAAATTGGAGTGCCTTGGGAAAATGCATACACAAAGAAAAATGCAAATAGCTAAATGTACACACAACTACCATCTGAAATTACAAAGTGTCTAAATAAAAAGGGGTTGGAAAATTGATTGATCAGTTAAATAATTTTT
Source organism: Wurfbainia villosa (assembly GCA_025175895.1). Classification (NCBI taxonomy): domain Eukaryota; kingdom Viridiplantae; phylum Streptophyta; class Magnoliopsida; order Zingiberales; family Zingiberaceae; genus Wurfbainia; species Wurfbainia villosa. The sequence goes on along the minus strand of JAKLTH010000237.1, from coordinate 4,062,143 downwards.
GAATGAAAAATTAATATGATTTAATCTAGATCGTCGAATTAAGATGGATAAATTCAGTTCATTCAAATGAAGGGGCATAAGTATCTTTTTGGATGACTTAATCTTGATTATTAAATTCAAAATAAAAGACTTAGATGCATTCAAATGAAGAGACATTGTGTCTCTTAGAAAGGGATGCAATCTAGATCATTCATTTAAATATAATGAGATTTGATTGAACCAAGAGGTTCCTCTATCCCTTCACAAACATAAATAAGATCCTTCATTTCATTTGTTTCATCCAATTCATTCCAATTAAGGAAAAACAAGCATTGCATTGCATACTTGTATTATGGAGAGTTTGAAAAGCATCTTCGATTCGAAGGTCTTGCAATTTGCACTGTTGCTATCGTAAGATAAAGTCATGATATCTTGGGAGACGATTGTTATATTCCATGAGCATTATGTGCAGGGCAAATTCGTCTTAAGGAGATAGAGTCCAACTCTAACCTCGACTTCGCCTAAGTGGTGTTATATCGTTATTCTTCCCGCACTTAGATTGCACTTCTCGGACACAAACAATCTTAAGATGAATTCTTCTTTTTTTCGTACAATCTACTATGGATTCATCATCAACGGTCTCTATTCCACCAGCACATGACGAGAAATCGGAGAAGTTTTCCGATACTGATTTTAATATATGGCAGCAAAAGATATCGTTTTACTTAACCACGTTGAACCTTACGAGGTTCTTATGTAAAGATACCCTCACTCTCTCTCCAGGAGAAACTGATAGAGAAAATAGGGCGGCATATGATGCTTAAGGACAAAGTCATTTCTTATATCGAAATTATGTCCCCAATAATTTGGACAACACATTATATAACGTGTATAATTCCATAACAACTGCAAAAGAATTATGGAAGTTTCTTGAACGGAAGTACAAAACAGAAGATGCTGGATTGAAGAAATTCATCGTCGGTAAATTCTTAGACTTTAAAATGATTAATTCAAAAACTGTGATGGCTCAAGTCCAAGAATTGCAGTTGATCTTACATAATTTGTATGCCGAGGGTATGACAATGAATGAGTCCTTTCAAGTTACTGTGATAATTGAGAAACTCCCACTTTCGTGGAGGGAATTCAAAAATTATCTAAAGCACAAACGAAAGGAGATGAGACTTGAGAATCTGATTGTAAGATTATGAATTGAAGAAGATAATCACAAGCAATAAGAATAAATAAAAATACCTATGTATGCTAAAACAAATCAGCTAGAATCAAACACTGGCAAGGAAATAAAGTATCCAGGCAAAAGACAAAGCCAAGGGAAGGCCAAGAAGTTCCAAGGAACATGTCACAACTGTGGCAAACCAAATCACAAGGCCAAAGACTGTCGATGTCCAAAGAAAGCCAATTAAGTGCATGTGGCTGAAGATAAGTCAGTGCCAATAGACATGTCAGAATTGGACTTCACTGCTATTGTATTTGAAGCCAACTTGGTGGATAATCCAAGGCATTAGTGGGTTGGCACCGGTGCTACTCGGCACATATGTTCTAACAAGGTCCAGTTTTTAACTTATACCCCTATTAATGAGAGAAAGTTAATCATGAATAACTCTGTAACTTCCAACATTGTTGGTCTTGAAAAAGTGGTACTGAAAATGAGGTCAGACAAAGAAGTGACACTAATTGATGTTCTTTATGTTCCCAACATTCGAAAGAATTTAGTGTCAGGGTTAACTCTTATTAAAACTGGTTTCAAATTAGTGTTTGAATCCAATAAATTTGTATTAACAAAATGTAGTCAATTCATAGGTAGAGGGTACATGGAGAATGGTCTATATAAAATGAATGTAATGGTTATACATTATGACTTCAATGGCAATAAAATTATAAATTCTACTATATTTTGGTCGAGTGTTCTAATTTTTAACATGTTAGACTTGGACATGTAAATTTTAACACTTTACGACGACTTGTGAATTTAAATATATTGCCAGTATTTAATGTTGATCCAACACATAAATGTGAAATATATGTTGAAGCTAAAATGACAAAATTACCTTTCCATTCGGTAGAAAGAAAGACGACTCCTCTAGAGTTAATTTACAGTGATATTTGTGTTTTAAAATTTGTGCAAACTAGAGGAGAGAAAAAATACTTTGTCACTTTCATCGACGACTGTACTAGATACGGTTATATGTATCTATTGAAAGGCAAAGATTAAGCCTTAGTAGCATTCAAACATTATAATAATGAAGTTGAGAATCAAATCGGTCAACGAATTAAAGTAATTCGAAATGATCGAGGAGGAGAATATGATGGTCCATTTAATGAATTATGCACAGAATATGACATTATTCATCAAACAACAACTCCTTATTCTCCACAATCAAATGAGATTGCCGAACATAAGAATCAAATTCTTAAAGAAATGATGAATGCTATGTTGATAAGTTCGGGCTTACCTCAAAATTTGTGGGGGAAAGCTGTTTTATCGGTAAATCATATTCTTAATAAAATTCCTCACAAAAAGAAAGATATAACTCCTTATGAGTTATGGAAGGGTCATAAACCTTCTTATAAATATCTAAAAGTGTGTAGGTGTTTGGCTAAGGTGGAAGTGCCTAAACCAAAGCAAAGTAAGATAGGACCAAAAATAATCGATTGCATCTTTATTGGATATGCCAATAATAGTAGTGCATATCGATTCTTGGTGCACAAATTAATAATTCCTCATATATACATGTTGGAACAACTATAGAATCAAAGAATGCTATATTTTTTGAAGGTATCTTTCCTTGCAAAGAAAGTAAAGAAGAAAGTTCAAATAAAAGAGCTTACGAAGCTACAAATTTGGATAATCTTGGAAATAATGAAGAACCAAGACGTAGTAAGAGGACTAAAATAGCTAAATTATTTGGTCTTGATTTTATGATTTATATGTTGGAAAATGAACCAAGGACAATAAGCGAAGTCTTATCAAGTCCTGAGGCTCCTTTTTGGAAAGAAGCCCTCAATAGTGAAATAAATTTCATCATGCAAAATCATACTTGGGAATTGGTGGATATTCCACCTGGAATCAAGCCTTTAGGATGTAAATGGATCATAAAGAGGAAATTTAAGGTTGATGGATCTATTGACAAGTATAAGGCAAGGATTCAAACAAATGACAGGCCTTGACTTCTTCGATACATATTCACCGATAATAATGATCACATCCATTCGAATACTCATTGCCATTGCTGCAATACATAACTTTACGATACATCAAATGGATATGAAAACGTATGAAGCAACCTGAAGGGTTTGTAGCTCCAGAACAAGAAAATAAGGTGTGCAGACTTATAAAGTTACTTTATGGACTAAAACAAGCACAAAAATAGTGGTACGAGAAATTTGACAAAATTATGATGGCAAATGGATTTAAAATTAATGAGTGTGATAATTGCATATATATCAAAGGCACATCTAACTCATTTGTCATCGTCTATCTATATGTAGACGATATGCTCATTATGAGAAGTAATCATGATATAATCATGACTACTAAAAGGAGGTTGATCAAAATCTTTGACATGAAAGATATGGGTATAACAGATATTATGCTTGGGATTAAGATCACTAAGACATCTGAAGGAATTATCCTTTCGCAGTCTCATTATATTGAGACAGTGCTAAGGAAATTTAATGCATATGATATTTCTCTTATAAAAACACCAATGGACTTAAGCTTATGTTTGGCTAAGAACCATGGTGAACCCATATTACAATTGGATTATTCGAGGATAATTAACAGTTTGATGTATATCGCTAACTGCACACGTCTTGATATTGCTTATACAGTCAACAAATTAAGTAGATTTACAAGTAATCCAAATGATAGCCACTGGAAGACATTAATAATGGTTCTTAAATATTTAAGATACACCTTAGAGTATGGATTACATTATACTAGATATCCAGCTATACTAGAAGGCTATTGTGATGCAAATTGGATATCTGATACAAAAGACTCTAAATCCACTAGTGGATATGTATTTACCATTGGTGGAGGAGTGGTGTCATGGAAATCTACGAAACAAACATGTATAGCTCGATTAACTATGTAATCGGAGTTTATAGCTTTGGATAAAGCCACAGAAGAGGCCGAGTGGCTTCGTAATCTTTTAGAAGATATCCCGTGCTGGACAAAGCCAGTGCATGTCGTAATAATACATTGTGATAATCAATCGGTAATTAGAAGAGCACAAAATAGCATGTACAATGGCAAGTCGCGACATATTTGTCGACGACATAGCACTATTAGGTAGTTGATCTCAATTGGAGTTATCTCTATTGATTATGTCAAATCAAAAGATAACTTGGCAGATCCATTAATAAAATGTTTAAGTAGGGATCAAATATACTGTACATCAAGAGGAATGAGATTAAAAATCTATAAATAAGAACATTCATAGTGGTAACCCAATCTTGTTGACTAGAGATCCTAAGATCTTGGTTCAATGAGACAAAAAATTATGAAAGTTCATATGAGCACTTGGACTAGTTTCCCTCTCATTCCTAGGATGAAAAAGTGTTTCCTATCACATGTAGTGAGATTAAGTTATAAACTTTTAATGACTCTTATACTTGTAAAAGTAGAGTATGACAGGATACTCTTGATAGGAGGTCACTTATATAAGTGTGAAGACGGGTCGCTTTAATGAAACACTTATGAATCCAAGATGTTGTCCATGACCAAAATGGACATAATCTTGAGAACCATAAAAGATGTGAGAAATATTATTGTGTATGTATCATTGTCTTGCTTTACACAAACGACTGAGTAGTTCAAGATATCGCGTTCACTAAACAACTTAGTAAAATTCGATGATATTTTACTATGGAAGGTTTAAAACCACAAGCTATCTCTCCTGATGCAATAATCTTTCGATTGAACTCTCCTTTGGTGTTAACATACATGCATGCATTAAATTTTCATTCATGTGGAGGATAATTATTGTTTGTGTCCGAGAAGTGCAATCTGAGTGCGGGCAGAATGATGGTATAACACTTCTTAGGCAAAGTCGAGGCTAGAGTTGGACTCTATCTTCTTAAAATGAATTTTCCCTGCACACGGTACTCATGGAATATGACAATCGTCTCCCAAGATACCATGACTTTATCTTATGATAGCAGCATTGTAAATCGCAAGACCTTCGAACCGAAAATGCTTTTCAAAGTCTCTAGAATACAAGTATGCAATGCAATGCTTGCTTTTTCTTGAATTGGATGAAACAAATGAAATGATGGATCTTATTTATACTTATGAAGGGATAAAGGAACCTCTTGGTTCAATCAAATCTCATATATTCAATTTAAATAGACGATCTAGATTGCATCATTTTCCAAGAGACATAATGTCTCTTCATTTGGATACATCTAAGTCTTTTATTTTGAATTTAATGATCAAGATTAAGTCATCTAAAAAGGTACTTATGTCACTTCATTTGAATGAACTGGATTTATACATCTTAATCCGATGATCTAAATTAAACCATATTAATTTCTCATTCATCTAATTGAAAAAATTATTTAACTGATCAATTAATTTTCCAACAAAAGGCGCACATCACTTGAAATACAATGTACCTCAAGAAAGATGCATACACATACAAAATTGTAGCACGTGAAAATTGTATACGCATACAACCTAACTCAAATCGGCTCCATAAAACCTCAAGAAGAAACACCGACTTTCCAACTACTCTCACTCCATGGAGAATTAGTAACTCAAAATCATCCGTTGATCGACTTAATTTATATTCGGCCGATTTATATTCATTCATCATCAATTCAAGAGTATAAAAGATATCGTCCCCACTGTGATGGTCATTTAATTATAGATTTATATCAAAAGAATAAGGATTAGTACATATCTATAGAACAATTCTTTCCATAAATAGTCAGGTGATAATCAACTATAAGTTAATTTAGTTATTTATCTTCTTTTATATTACTGTATTTGAGATGAATATTATCATTTTTTTTATCAAAAGAGTATAAAAATGTCCCAGAAAAGTGTGACAATAGTAAAGCACTTAAAGAGGGACAAGAAAAAAAAAAGAAAAATGAAAGAAAGAAAGACGACCCTCTACATGTTAAGTATTAAAAAAGAGGTTCAGAAATTTCTTTTTGCTCGTGGGATCAATCCCCCGTATAAACTGAACTAATAAATAATCGGTTAATTAGATTGAAAATCGAATAAATTAAATTTTTTTATATCAGTTGATTTATTATGTTTAGTCGATTGATATAAAATATCAATTGATTGATGATGATGGAAATCATAGGGCTCGAGGTAATCAATCGATTGATTCACATTAATCAGTCGACTGATATGACAAATCAGTCGACTAATGGACTCCAGTTCGATTTAATCAGTTTAATCGATTATTTTCGTTTCGAAACCAAAACTGAACCGAATAAATCGATTAAATCGATATTTTTTTGTAAAATTGAATTTCTGAATAAACCGAATCGAAAAATTCGATTTAATCGAATTTTTGCTCACCTTTATTATAATCGGATATAATTCAGACTAGAGCTGTCAAATGGATTGACCCATAGCGAGGCGGGTCAATCTGTTATAAATCCAACATTTAACAAAGAGGGACAGCCCGACCCGCTATCTTAGGGGGTTAAGAAATCTCCAACCTAACTCAACTCAACTGAAGGCGGATTGTATATTAGACGGGTCAACCAATGAGCCAAAATAAAAAATAAAAAAATCCAAAATTATTAAGACATTGAGGGCTTAAGGTGATGATCGACAAGAAGAATAGAATACTATGATAAGAAAATATGCATTTGAAACAACTAAAATCTTATAATTGAGATCCAATTATCGATTGACAATGTTAGGTATCGATATTTTTTATTCTTTTAATACTTCAAAATATCTAAATCTTGATAATATACAAATTCAAAATTTTGCTCACCCAAATAGAGATCTAATTGAGATTTTTCAACACTTGTAATTGGTTGATTATGATATATTATCATTTCCTATATTAATTGAAATAGTAGTAATAAAATAATAATTATAAACTAATTAGAGTATACCAAAAAAAATTATTAGAGTACTTAAATCAAATATTTTTTTATTATTTTCTTTAATTTCTTCTACACTTTGTACTGAGTTATATGTGTGATACAAGAAGATTGGGATTATGAGCTGGGTAGTATTAGAATATTAGTAAAAAAACTTAAATAATTTTTCTTTCACAAATTTTTTTTTTTTTGACATTTCTTAATCCGCGGGCCAATTCAAATCCACCACGGATCAATCCGTTTATATCTGCAACCCGCACGGATTGATTTGTTTAAACTCGCCTAAACTTAAATTATTTGATGGAGTGGATTAATTCAGCGGACCTAATCCAATTTGTCAACTTCTGGATTGATCGTTTTATTTATTTATATTATCTCCGCTCTTAAAAAACTAACTTGTTCTGGAACGAGAGGAGAGTTTCAACTCTACCTTGTGGTGGCCAGGTGAGAGATAGCAGACAATACGATCGTCTCTTCTGCAAATAAATTTAGGAATTCCCATCTTCTTTTTGTCAGTAATCACTTCTCGCTTTAGTTATTTTCTCTTTTGCTTGCTGCTGTTTCTATTCGATCTCCTTACTCAAGTTTGTTAGAGACAGGATCCGAAGCCAATTCATGGATCCTATTTCGATAACTCTCACGATAGTAGGATGGCTGGCGTCTCCATTGTTTACTCGGTTGCTAAACTCGGTCCTTCCTCTTGGGAACCAGAGGCAGAGTCTGTTGAGCAAGCTGAATTTGCTAAGGAGCAATCTAGTTGTTATCAGAGAGTTGGCCAAAAATGCCCAAATCGTCAACTGGCAGACTGACGTCCAAACTCTTAGAGAGTGGTTACGGCGTTTCAAGGATGCTATCTACGATGCTGAGGATGCCATTTGCAGCGAAAAGCCTAACGAGACACAGGTTAGTAAATATACATACAATTTCAATTATTCAAACTCTACAAGTATAGCTACTAGTTCTTCTTCGCTAATTAATTTCTGATGTTAAAACACAGATAAATGAGATTCTGGATACACTTAAACTACTCACCGATGAGATTAAAGTTTTCCTTCAAGGGTTGAACCAGAGACAGGAAATCCACCAGAGACAGGAAATCCCAACTTGGCGAAAAACCACACATCTCATTTCCAGATCGATCAGAGGAAGAGAGTTGGAGATAGACGAACTGCAAAATTGGCTACTAGGTGATCAATCTACTAACCCCCAAAAAAACTTCTCTCTTCTGTCTATTATCGGCACAGGAGGCATCGGTAAGACAGGCCTTTCTCAACTTGTCTTCAACAACCCACAAGTGCAACAAAGATTTGAGGTCACGGCATGGGTGTTTCTGTGCAAAGCTACTACGCCCAATATTCAATTTAAACAGTACTCCCTCTCAATATATCAAAGATTTATCTCTTTCTTTCAAACAAATGATCGTGCTGACCCTCCAGAGACTCTTGACGAGTTCAAAAACAAATTTGAAAGCAGAATGAAGGGCAAAAGGTTTTTTATGGTGCTAGATGGCGTGTGGGATTTCTCAAGCTTCTGGGATAATTTCTATCGGCCTCTGTTTGACTCTGGAAAAAAAGGAAGCAAAATTATTGTTACTACCCAGCTGGAAGAAATAGCAAATATGATAGAGTCAGACAAGCAACAGAATCTGAACGTCCTAGATCCGGTTGAATATTGGAAATTATTTAAAGAGTGTACATTTGGCCATAATAATCCGCCCAGCCATTACTCTGTCTTGGAAAATGAAGGCCGAAATATATCTGAGAGGTTTGGGTGCTCGCCCTTGGCTGCAGTAGAGGTTGGACGTGAGTTGAAGTATTCTTTAAATCAAGAACATTGGAACTTAATTTCTCATAATAAATTTTGCATAGCCCATCGAAAGGATGATGATATCATATCGATTCTGGGATTATGTTATGAACAATTACCTGACGATCATAAGCAATGTTATCTTTCTTGTGCTCTATTTCCTAGAAACTATCAGTTTGATAAACAGGAATTGAATTTGATTTGGATAGGGCTGGGTTTCTTGCATTCAGAATCTAGTCTAACAAATTATGTTGATAATTTCTCAAAAAGATCATTTTTGATGAATACAACTGGTATAAATAGTAGATTCGTGTTCCATCATGTATTGCATGAACTTGCAGAATATATATCGGATGGAGAATTTCTTAGACTTGAACAGGGAATTACGAGAGGTGAGCATATAAAAATGGCAATACACACTCGTCATGTGTATATTGGTGCTAATAATTTTATCGAGGCGGCAGAAGCTTTGGGAGAGAAAAAAAAATTACGCAGCCTTGTAATTGTGGATGTTTTATCAACCCCCGATCAAGAAGAGCCCTTCATGAAATCTCTGAAGGAAGCAATAAAAAACTTAAAATTTCTGCGATTCTTGGTGCTTCCCGTGCCTCCAACAAATTTATCAAAGATAGTTGATAAATTAAAATATCTGAGGTTCCTTCAGTTCCCAAACAAGAAGAAGGTGCCCAAGCTATCTAATTCAATTTTGGGCAAATACAAATTAAAACTATGGAATGGTTCTACGTATTTATTGGTGAGCAATGACATTGATAAATTGATCAAACGGTACTGTACCTCTGCAAATATTGTAGATTTAGCCATCTGATCTAGTACCGTAACTGATGAAGCTGCTCTATGGCGCAATACCTGAGTCAACTACTGCGCTACTTTTCTCATTTAGCCGGGTGTTGTCTTACTCTTCATGGTTCTATTAATATCTATTCTATGCTCTCCAGTCTAAATGCGGTGTAAGTTAAGTGAAATTTCTATGTTCTATCATGCATGTTGAAAACACTCTTGGGTGATGCTAGTTAAGCCTTTGGTTACTTTCAGATTGAGTTCTTGTGAGAATCGTTTGGTTTCCTATGCTGTCCAAGTGTGTTCTGTTTGGTTTTGCTCTGCTTTGTGATTTATTGCTTCATTATCTGTTGTGTTTCAGATTCTATGTATTCTGTAATGATCAAATTAATTTAAGAAATTTAAGTGATAGGATTTCTCCACCATAACCATTTTTCAATAGAAAGGCATGGCAGATGAATGGTAGAATAACCTTCCATCATAAATCGAACTAGTTATGAACAGTGGAATAATATCCAAGGTCTCTTCAAAATGCTTTTTTAATTCTCATCATCTAATCCATAAAATATCATCATCCGCAACCTTCAATAATTATACCAATGTCATCCTATAGTGGCAGAAATTGAGCCCCAAAGTTTGATTTTTGCCTGTTAAACTCGGAAGTTTTTCAGAAATTGAACCCACTGGAAAGTATCAGCTAAAATTGCTTTCAGATTTCTGACCTCTTCTTTCACTGTCTCTCACAAATAGCACTGTGCCATCAGTAGAAAGGGGCTGCCTTGCTCTTGTAATATGGAGAGAATCAGCTAATGATAATCATTCTCACAGCTTTCTTTTTATCCCGAACTTGAAACAAATAATTAATTTTTTTTATAGAAATGATACTAATAGAGAGAGAAAGTGTTGGTGCAATCGGTCCAGATCATGATTGACTAGATTTGAATTTGACTCAAGTAGTATTTTGATGTTCGATAAAATGATTGACAATGTGATTGTCATGAAAGTCCAAGAATGATCTTAGTATTTGTAAAGTCCAAGTCATGAGTATTTGACAATGAAAAATCCAAGTCATGAGTACTTGACAATTGAAAAGTCTAAACATGAGTCTTGACATGGAAAGTCGAAGTATGAGTCTTGATAATGGTAAAGTCTAAGCCATAGATATTTGACAAGTCCAAAGGTATAGTCTTGGCAATTGTGAAGTCCAAGGGTCTGATATTGACGGCGTAAAGTCCAAGTTGTAGTCTTGGCAGCATAAGTCCAATGTTTGACGGTGTAAAGTCCAAGATGTAGTCTTGGTGGCATAAGTCCAATGTTTGACGGCGTAAAGTCCAAGTGTTTAACTTGGCAGCATAAGTCCAAATATATCTTGGCAAAGTAGACTTGGTTAGCATGACATAGCCGATAGAGACACTTGAAGGCTAGCGCAAGGATGAAGAGTCACGGACTTGAGGGATCCGAGAGGCGTGAAGCTAATGGAAGTGGACTGAAGACTTAGGTCTAGGCTAAGAGTGGTTCATCAAGTATGAGGGGATCATACTTAGGGTTAAACCTCATTGTTGAGATTTATCAGTCGACTGGGGTATTAGATAATCGACCGGCAGAGGTTTAACACTCGAAAGCTGAGTTGACTCAAGAGCAGTCGACTGGGATTATGACCAGTCGACTAATCAATAATCGATAATCGAATAGAGGCTAGACTACCAATGTGCTCGGGCAGTCAACTGGAGGGATTTCCAGTCGATTGAATGGTAGTCAACTGTTGTTTGTGGACACGAGCATAGAAGCTTTGATAGTCGACTAACCAGTCAACTATGGGATTGGCAATCGATTGCTGGTAAGGGCAGTCGACTGTCAGTGTAATGTTGGGCAGGTTCCAGCGTGGATGGAGCCTTTGTGGGACAACGGATGGGAGAGCAGTCGACTGGTGCCTTTGGGCAGTCGACTATTAGGCGAAAATCAACACGAGTTGCAACTTTATAAGAAGTTCGAGAAGGAGGATTTTAACTAGTATTTCTTGAGGAAGTTGAACGGGAATTGCTGTTGCATTCCAGATCTTCAAGGCATTCCAAAAGTAACCAAAGATCAAGTATTCAAAAGCTCGCATTTGTAAAGTATTTTATTTACTTGTATTCATTTTCTTATTGTATTTGCTTGTATCCTTGTTCTTATTGTTGTAAGACTATTGTACAAGATTTCTCCACCTCCAGAGTGTTTTCCGAGGAGAGGTTTAGTAATGGTGGTGTGCATCACTAGAGCTCACTTGAGTTTGACCCGTGGAGTAGGAACCCTAGGTTCCGAACTACGTTATATCTTTGTGTTCAATTGTGCATTTGTGTTTTGTTGTATTTTGTTATCGATATTTGTTTCGGCTGCACTAACAAGTCTTGTAGACGAACATGATCGAATGAATTCTAAGCGATAAAGTAAATCGCTATTCACCCCCTCCCTCTAGCGATGCTATACGATCCTAACAAGTGGTATCAGAGCGGGGATGCTCTTCAAGATTTAACAACTAAGGGAACATCACTAGAGGTGAAGAAGATAGAGGAGCCATGTTTTAGATTATGACGCGACATCAACACGTTTCCTCCATATGAACTTTTTGAAGCTAAGGGATTTGATCAATGGAGGATGTGAATGGAGAATTTCTTAATGATGGACATTGAGCAGTGGTTCGCCATAAAGGATGGATTCGAATATCCAAGGAGTTCAAAGAGAGGATATCTCAAGAAGAAGAGATAGACCAAGACCAACTCCGAAAATTCGAAAGAAATGGTAAGGTAATGCAAATACTATTAAATTCGTTATCTAACGATGTCTTATCAAGATTAGGGGAGGGATGCTAAGGAGCTATGAAGCAAATTGGCAAAGCTTCATGAAAGCCCCTTATCAACCTCAAGTGAAGACAAATTCCAAGAAGCCGAAGAATGTCCATTGGCTCAAGGATGTGAGGATTCGGAGGTCGAGAGGTGTTTGACATCCAAGGAAGAAGAGGAGGAAATAGAGGAATCTTCCACCTCTAGGATTAAGGGGGAAGAGAGACCTTCCATGCTGGAGCAAGAAGAACATGAACCATCCACTCCGGAACAAAATCAAGAAGAAGCCTCAACATCTGGGAGAGATGAAGAAGTTCAAAGTTTCCCTACCGTGGAAGGTAACTCAAGCACAATGAATAAAAATAAAAATTATATTGTGTGTTTTGAGTGTAGGGAAAATGGATATTACAAAAGTAAATGTCCAAAGCAGGTCAAGAAGATGGCACAAGTTGTGTCAAAGACCAAGGAGGTTGGATCCCCGACAACTAAGGGCAAGAAGCATATCATATGCTTCAAGTGTCAACAACGGAGCTACTATAGGACTCAATGCCCTAGGGGGAGGAAGCAAATCAAGGGCAAAAAAGGAGCATCACATGTAGGGGGAGCTTCTAAAGTAAACCCTAAGGTATCATTTATTAATGCACCTTCAAATTTTAGTGTCAAAAAGCATGCTAGGAATAATTTTAATATACTTGCTATTGCTCATGAAAAGCATACTAGGAATAGATCTTATTGCTTTGGTGCTAAGTATGATAACTTTAGGTCCAAGGATAATTCAAGACCTAGCCCACCTAAGAATGTCAACAATTTAGGCATCAATCCCAAGAACCATAGACATATGCCTAAAAGGAAGAACAATGCCCAAAGAACAAATGATGATTCAAAAAATGGACAATTAGAGTTAAAGAACTAAGCTTTGAGGTCAAAGTTTGAGAAAATAGAGAAGACCTTAAAAAAGATGGAAAAATCAATTATAGGATTTAATGGACAAAATCTAGGGTTTAGGAGGCAAGAGCCTTCCAAGGATAGGAAAAGCTTGGGTCACAAGCCTAAGTCCAAGGAAGTTATGTCAATCTACCAGAGCATTCCATTTTACTATAAAATCACCCATAGGTATAGGAAAACCAAGGTTATTAGGGAAGTCATCCCTAAGGCTAACTATAGTAAGTGTCAAGTGACTAAGGCTTCGAAGAAGTCTAGGAAAGTCGCTAGGAAGGTTACAAAGACAGTTACCCCTAAAGTTAACCTTGACAAGACTCAAATGACCTAGGCTTCCAAGCCTAAGAGGGTCATTAGGTACTAAAAAAGGATATCCCTAGTGAGCACCTAGTTAACCCAAGGAGCTCCAATAGGTATTGGGTTCCTAGAAGCGTGATTCCCTTACGCTAAATGGGTTAGGGTGTATCAACTTGAATTGGTAAGGTAGTTAACCTAACTATAGCAAAGTTGACATTTTAGGACATTTTCAAGGTTATGTGATACCTTGGAAATGAGTTTGGATTTAATCCTAAAGGAGTTTAGGATGTGTCAATAGAATTTGACAAGTATGAAAAATCAATCAAAATTGACACAATTATGTTTAGAGGTCATGGTGTGCCATTTTGTTCTTTTAGCGCACTAGAGAGAATTGTATTATAGCAAAATGGTTTAATTCTAATAAATAACAATAAATATTAAAATTTAGGTATTCTTATACCTTTACATTATATTTGTAATGCTTTTGTTTGCCATGTCATGTCATTACATCATAAGTCCAATGTAAAGTCCAAAAGTATGATATTGGCGGCGTAAAGTCAAAGCTATAGTCTTGGCAGCATAAGTCCAATGTTTGACGGCGTAAAGTTCAAGTTGTAGTCTTGGCAACATAAGTCCAATGCTTGACAACATAAAGTCCAAGCGTTTATCTTGTTCAAATGTATCTTGGCAAAGTAGACCCAATTAGCATGACATAGCTGATAGAGACACTTGAAGGCTAGTGCAAGAATGAAGAGTCATGAACTTAAGGGATCCGAGAGGCGTGAGGTTGATGGAAGTGGGATGAAGGCTTCGGTCTAAGCTAAGGGTGGTCTATCAAGTATAAGGAGATCATACTTGGGGTTAAACTTCATTGTTAAGGTTTACCAATCGACTGGGGTATTGGACAGTTGATTGTCCGAGTGTTTAACACTCGGAAGCCAAGTTGACTCAAGAGCAGTCGATTGAGATTATAACCAATCAACTACAGGCTTGGCAATCGACTTCCAGTGTATCCGTTGGGCAGGTTCCAGCGTGGATGGAGCAGTTGTGAGACAACGGAAGAGAGAGAGCAGTCGACTGCTAGGCGAAAATCATCCCGAGTTACAGCTTTATAAGGAGCTCGAGGAGGATTTTAGCTACCGTTTCTTGAGGAAGTTGAAGGGGAATTCCTGCTACATTCCAGACCTTCAAGGTATTTCAAAAGCAACCAAAGATCAAGCATTCAAAAGCTCACATTTATAAAGTGTTTTCTTTAGTTGTATCCTTGTTCTTATTGTTGTAAGACTATTGTACGAGGTTTCTCCACCTCTAGAGTATTTTTTGAGAAGGAAAGGTTTATTAGCGATGGTGTGCATCACTAAAGCTCACTTGAGCTTGAACCGTGGAGTAGGAATACTATGTTTTGAACCACATTATATCTTTGTGTTCAATTGTGCATTTGTGTTTTGTTGTATTTTGTTATCGTTATTTGTTTCCGTTGTGCTAACAAGTCTTGTAGACAAACACGATCGAATAATTCTAAGAGACGAAGCGAATCGCTATTCACCCCCCCTTCTTCTAGCGACATCATCCTGTCCTAATAGGAAATTTATTGGTTGTTTCATTCTGATGCAACTCAAATCTACTAACTAATTCTTTCAATTCCTCACGGGATTTCACTGTCTCTTTAGTTTTTCCTAAAACGTTCATCATAGTATAGAAAATATTATCGAATGTTTTTTCTCAACATGCATCACATCAATATTATGTCGAATGAGCAAATGCTTCTAATATGGTAATTCCCAGAATATGCTCTGTTTCTTCCAACCACATTTGCACACCCTAACATTAATGTGTTTATTTATATCATCAGAATCAGGCTCAGTTATTGGTACAAATCCATAGTTATCTATATCTTGAATGATTTCTTTTCCTAACTTGATAATTGGTGGAAGTTTTGTGACGACTTTATTCTTTATGAAATCTTTTTTATTTCTCCTGAAAGTGTGCGCAATAGGTAAGAATTTACGATGATTATCAAACCAATATATCTTCCCACTGTAAGGTAATGTAAATGCATCAAACTTGGTTATACAATGTGGACATGCTAACTTACCAGTCGTGCTCCATCCCATCAACATTGTGTTGGTGATTGTTTGGATGGCTAGAGGGGGATGAATAGTCTCTTTCGATTTCTACAAGAGTTTTAGTGGAAGCAATGATAATAAAATGAAAGATAAATAAAAACAATGCTAATAAGAGATTTAACGTGGTTCGGAGATCCACTCCTACTCCACGACGATCTTTAAGATGGATCACTCCGTTCAAGCCTTCACTAAAATCTCCTTTTGATGAGCACACCAAGGTGGACAAGCTTCCTTTACAAGACAATCTCTTCTTCTTATAATGATGGAGAAAGTAAGCTTGGGAAGAAGAGATTAAGGACTTAAAAAACTTAGGAGAAGGCTTGGAGAGCTTAAGATGAAAATTCAGAATGAGAGCGCTAGCCTCCTCAAGCTCCCAAGCCTCCCCTTTTATAGACTTTCAGGCTTCTACCTGTTTCTATCTATTGAGGCCTTCGTCAATGTACTGCTGCATACCAGTAGTCGACTGGTCCCATTCTTGACTACATCCAATGGCTACTAATAAAGTCTGATCGCGATCGTCACCACTCAACGACCATTTGATCAGTTGATTGCTCATAACAACAATCGATTGCCCGAGCCAACAATCAATTACTCTAAGTCGATAGTCGACTCAATAATATTCTGTGCTCTTGTCCACTTAAACCAGTCGACTGCTAACCCTAGTAGTCAACTGCAAGTGGCCAGTCGATTGGTCCAAATCATTAGTTGACTGTTCGAGCTACAGTCTATTTTCGAGTGCCATAGTCGATTGAGCACTTCAACCTAGCTATCCAAGATCAGTCGATTGTCATCCTAAGTCAGTTAACTGTTCGAGGCAAGTCAACTGCCATAACACAGCAATACAACAGTCGACTACCCAAGTGTCGAGTCTGAGTGTTGAGCCACTACTCGGACTTCTCGAGTGTTGAGCACCCGAGATCAGTCGACTGATCAAGGAGTCAGTCGATTGGTGTGCTTCAAGTATGACTATTTCATACTCGAAATCACACCCTAAGCCTAGACTAAACCTTCAAGCTTCTCCATTAGCCTCGCGCCTTCAGGATCCCTCCGAGTCTGCGACTCCTTCTTCCTTGCGCTAACTTTTAAAAACTTTCTTCGGTTTTGTCATGCTTTAGGGTCTTCCTTTGCTAAGGTTCACTTAGACTTATGCCGTCAATACTACACACTTGGACTTATGCTACTAAAACTATATCCCTAGACTTTCCTTGCTAAGATTTACTTGGACTTACGACACCAAGACTACATACTTAGTCTTATACCATCAAGTCCTCATCTTGGACTTTGCTTGCCAAGACTTCACCCTTAGACTTTTTTTTGCCAAGTCTTCACTCTTGGATTTTCTTTATACCTATTACTTAACATTCATGTTAGATCACCAATATCATCTAACTATAAATGATTATTCAAACATCAAAAGATTAACACTTGGAGTATAGTTGCATCAACAATCTCTCCATTTTTTATGTTTAACAATTATTTAAGTTACGTCTTTAATTATGCAATAAAAACATCATATGTCACAATATGAATTCTAACTTAAATCTTTCCCCTATCTCCCTTTGACACACATCAAAAAGAGATAGTCAAATATTTAATAAAACATGTATGAATAAGGTGTTTATGTCTTGAATTAAGGTATAAAATATGCTTAAGGCTCCCCCTTAATCCAAGACACATTCAAACTTTAACATGTTGAGCAAATTATGAAAACATGGATAAAAGTATTGCCTAACTTCCACCAACAATAAAGCATGTACACATAGGTCTTGGGTTTAGATATATTTCATAGTAAAGCTCCCTCTAAACCTTGCATCATTTTGGTCATACTCCCCCTTTTTCCTTCCAGGATTATTAGTATAATGTTGTGCTAATCATATCATAGAGTTAGAACAACTTAGGTTTTGCTCTAGATGATACAATCAAGCTAATCTATACAAAATCAGTGCCATCAGTCGACTCAAGCAAGCCCTAGTAGACTATTATAAGACCAATCGATTGGTTTCTAAAGTAGTCGACAGTTATTCTTAGAAAATTGCAATTTTGATTTTCGATCAAAATTTTAAAATGCATAAAAAAATCTATAAGTGTCAAAATTTTATAAAATTTTGTAGACGCATTTGTCAATTCATTTTTTATCAAGGAAAAATAGTTTGAAAAATATATCTCTTCTAGATTTTAAGATTGATACAAATGCGACGCTAGCAAAAACTCTAATGGTTTTTCAAAACTTTATACCACTTTTTCTTAACAGATAAAAACTATTTTTCAAAGCATGATAAATATAATTTAAAAGGTATTTTATTTGACATTTCCAACTATGTTCTTAGAGCTATATGCACATTGATTATACATAAGCTTTCTCAATGATTGGTCCAATGAAGGATTCATATCTTTAGATGTTATTTTGGTTCATAGTAATGCATCATAACAACATGATGAACCAAATGCATCTTTCTAGCATCTCACATGGTATCTAAATGGCTAAATACAAAAATCAAGATTACTTAGGTATTTTGTGAGATGTATTAAGATATAATCCTAGATTTTTGCTATGGGATCATGCAAACCTATACCAATTACTCTACAAACACATTCCAAGTTCTCTCTTAAGTGATGTTAATTCCGCTTCGGGGAGAGCCTTGGTAAAAATGTCGGCAAGGTTAGACTTGGATTCAATATAGTTAAGTTCAATGTCTTCTCTTGCCACATGATCTCTAATGAAGTGATACATTATTTTAATGTGCTTTGTCCTAGAGTGATGTATCATATTTTTGATCAAATTGATGGTACTCACATTATCACAATAAACTTTGACTTTGGAGTAGTGTAGCTCATAATCCTCTAGAGTATATCTCATCTAAAGTAATTGAGCCACACAATCACTCATGGTCACATACTCGGCCTCAGTTGTAGATAAAGCAACACAAGATTGCTCAGGTTGCTTTCTACTACTCTAACTCACTAGGGAGAATCCAAGAAATTGACATCCACTATTAGTGTTTTTCCAATCCAATTTACAATCCGCATAATCGAAATCGGTATACCCAATCAAATCAAAAGTTTAGGGTACCATTAAGAGTTCCCTTGATATATCTTAAAATTCTTTTGGCCTCTACTAATTGGGACTCTTTGGCATAAGATTAGTATCTTGCACACATACCTATCGCAAAAAGTGTTGGAGGAGCATGAACAACATCTTCGGATAGTGTTGGAGACGTTGTGACAGGAGCAGTTGTATGTCAAGTTTAGTAAGTGTGCCTTTTGGTTATCCTCTGTGGGTTTTCTTGGACATGTGGCGTCTAGCAAAGGTATTTCAGTAGATCCCCAGAAGATTGAGGCGATTACTAGTTGGGAGAAGCCAAAATCAGTTCAAGAGGTTCATAGTTTCTTAGGTCTGGCCAAGTATTATCGGATATTCGTGGAGGGATTCTCAAGTATTGTCATGCCACTCACTCGCCTGACTTGGAAAGGGGTCAAGTTCACCTGATCAAAGGCTTGTGAAACTAGCTTTCAAGATCTGAAACGACGGCTAGTTTTTGCACCAGTCTTAGTGATTCCTTCTAGTGTTGATGGGATGGTCCTATATACTGACGCTTCTATCCAAGGGTTGGGTGCATTTCTGATGCAGTCCAACCGTGTGGTATCTTATGCCTCCCGTCAACTAAAGGATCATGAAAGGAATTATCTAGTGCATGATCTAGAGTTAGCAGCCATTATTTTTGCCTTGAAAATATGGAGACACTATTTATGTAGAATTACCTTTGAGATCTACACAGACCATAAAAGTTTGAAGTATCTATTCACACAGAAAGAACTGAATCTGAGACAGAGACGGTGGATGGAATATCTGAAGGATTACAACTGAACAATCCATTATCATCCAGGAAAAGCTAATGTGATTATAGATGCACTGAGCAGGAAGTCTCGTGGGGTTCTGGCCAGTCATCTGACAGTAGTTACTGATCTTGTCCGACAGTTCTCGGAGTTAGGATTGTCTAAACAAGGTCAAACATCCCGGGGGATGTTAGTTTCTATTGTTGCCCAATCCACTATTGCTGAGAAGATCAAGAAAGCACAAGTTAGTCATCAACATCTGCAGTTCTTGTGCAGCACAATAGACTCAGAACGACAGACAGATTTCTCGACTGACGAGAATGAAGTACTTCATTTCTGGGGATGATTATGTGTTTCGGACATGCATCCAGTTAAGGAAGAGTTGCTACAGGAAGCACATCATTCGAGATTTGCTATACATCCTGGTGGTACTCGGATGTACCGAGATTTGAAACGCTTATACTGGTGGAACGGTATGAAAAGAGATACCGCGGACTTTGTTGCATGATGTTTAGTATGCTAGCAAGTGAAGGCTGAACATCAGAAACCCACTGGATTACTTCAGGAAATTTTGATTCTGGAATGGAAGTGGGAGCATATCACTATGAATTTCGTTATAGGATTACCCAGAACCCATAAAGGACATGATGTGATTTGGGTGATCGTGGATCGGTTAACCAAATCAGCTCACTTCCTTCCTATTCGTGGGACAGACTCATTGGATCGTCTAGCGGAGTTGTACTATCGAGAGATTATCAGATTGCATGGCGTACCTTTGAGTATCATATCTGATAGAGATCCGCGATTTACCTTGCGATTTTGACAGAGTTTGTAGTAGGTCATGGGCACAAAACTTCAACTCAATACAACATTTCATCCGTAAATAGATGGACAGTCTAAATGTACCATTCATACATTGGAGGATTTGTTGAGATCTTGTGTTATGGATTTCGGAGGAAGTTGAGAGGACCACCTTCATTTAGTGCAATTTACCTATAACAATAGCTACCACTCTTCTATTCAGATGGCTCCTTTTGAGGCCTTATATGGCAGACCTTGTAGATCTCCTATGTTATGGGAGGAAGTTGGGGAACGACAGTTGTTGGGGCCACAGAGCATTCAACATGATGCAAAGTTGGTGTGTGTCATCAGACGACGGTTATCCGAGGCACAGGATCGACAGAAGAGCTATGCGGACCGAAGGCGAAGACCTTTGGAATTCTCAGTTGGGGATCATATATTCCTACGAGTTTCACCCACCAAAGGAGTCAAGAGATTTGGGCTAAAAGAAAAATTAGCTCCACGCTACATTGGTCCATTTGAGATATTGGAGCGGATTGGGGGTGCAACTTATCGGTTGGCTTTACCTCCGATACTTGCAGGTGTTCACAACGTATTTCATGTTTCTATGCTAAGGAAATATTATAGGGGATCGTTTGAACGCTAGAGAGGGGGTGAATAGCGTCATGCTATACATGATGGAATTCTTTCGCGTGTTTGTCTACAAATTTCGTTAGCGCAGCGGAATAATGATAATAAAAGTAATAACGAAATAGACACAATCAAACACACCAATACACAAATATTTAACGTGGTTCAGAACCGAATAGTTCCTACTCCACGGATCGAGCTCTAACGATGCCAATGTAATCACTAATCACAAATACTCCTTCTCGACACAAGTCGGAGGCGGAGAAACCTCGTACAAAGATTACACTAAGTAATACAAAGTAAAACAAGCAAATACAACAAGAATACAACAATCTATGCAAAGAAAACTTTACAAATTCTCTTTGGATTTTCTTGATCTTTGATTGCCTTGAACTAGCCTTGAAGGACTGGAAAGCACCAACCCTCCCCTTCAATTTGCTCAAGAAAATCGCTTTCTTTTTCCTCCTCCACGAGCTCCTTATAAAGCTTCTACCTGTGCTGAAAAAAGTTGATCAGTCGACTGATGCCACTGTTGTCGTGAGACAACGGCTAGATCCACGCTAGAAAAATCCAACGGATCCATCATCAGTCGACTGATTATGACCATTAGTCGACTGATCAAGCCATCACTCGACTGCTGACCGCAGCGGTCGAGTGAGACTCCATTCTGTGCTCCAAAACCCGAGCACCAATCGACTGATGACAAGATCAGTCGACTGCTCGACTAATCAGTCGACTGCTAACCTATGTCAGTCGACTACTAGGGTATTTCTCGCAGTCAAACCCTAGTTGACTCTCACCAGTCGACTGCCATATGACACCAGTCGACTGGCACACCTCAAACATGAGGTTTTAGCCCAAGTATGGTTCCCCCATACTTGCTAGACCACCCTTAGCCTAGACCTAAGCCTTCTAGCCACCTCCATCAGCCTCACGCCTCTCGGATCCCTCCAAGTCATCCATGACTTGTTCAACCATCGCGCTAGCCTCCAGGTGCTTCCATCGGCTATGTCATACTAACGGTGTCTACACCACCAAGGCACATTAGACTTACACCGCCAAGACTCTGCTTGGACTTTATGTCACCAACCATTGGACTTATGCTGCCAAAACTTCCGCTTGGACTTTATGCCACCAATATCAACCCCTTGGACTTCTCAAATGCCAAGACTCAAGCTTGGACTTTCCCTTGTCAACCCATGTTGGACTTTCCATTGCCAAGACCCATGCTTGGACTTTCCCTTGCCAACCCATGTTGGACTTTCCATTGCCAAGACCCATGCTTGGACTTTCCTTGCCAGCCCATGTTGGACTTTCCATTGCCAAGACTCATGCTTGGACTTTGGACTTTCCATTGCCAAGACTCATGCTTGGACTTTCTTTGCCAACCCATGTTGGACTTTCCATGCCAAGACCCATGCTTGGACTTTCCTTGCCAACCCATGTTGGACTTTACATGCCAAGTACTCAAGACTTGGACTTTCCCAAATGCCAAGTGTCCCACTTGGACTTTCCATTGCCAAGTACTCAAGACTTGGACTTCCTATGACAATCACATTGTCATATATTTTTGTCGAACATTAAAACATCTCTCGAGTCAAGCTCGAGTCCTGGTCAATCATGACCTGGGCCGATTGCACCAACAATCTCCCCCTTTTTGATGTTTGACAAAAACCAAACAAACCATTGAGTTAGAACACTAACTCAAACTCCTTACCAAATTATCCCAAATTGGTAATCTTACCTTTCAATAATTTCTCCTCCAAAATATTCTCCCCCTTTTTGACTAACATAAAAAAGATTCTCTCCAAGGAGGTCAATGTCTCATGTCCCAATGAGAACTTACAATCTCCCCCTTGGTCCAAGAATACCTAGGATGTCTACCATCTTCCTAGTGATAAGTCTCATATCACTCAAGAGAGGCAATCCTATTCACTCTCCCAATTTTCAAATTGGGTATTTCAAAATCCCATCAATTTTCTAATTAATGACATTCTCCCCATAACTTCTCCCCTTCAAGAAGAGAAAAACACATCCATCATCCCATGATGGATACCTCCCCCTAAAGGCTTGCTCCCCCTTGACCATTGCACTAATAATATCCTTGGGAAGTCCCTAAGCCAATAGGAACTCTAAACCATCAAAAATAAGGTTCAAAGTTCAAACTTGAACTTTCCACACCTTAAATTTGATACATTCTCCTAACACCTCTCCTAATCCATATCCAATGGATTTTCACCTTTTATAATGCTTCCTAAAGCATATCCTAGGGTTAGAAGTGGTTAGAAACCTTAACCGCAGCTGAACACAGGTTAAACAATCTTGTTTATCCCGAAATCAGACTATCAGTCGACTCTCTCAGCTATCAGTCGATTGACACCCTCATCGATCGGCATTTAGAAATTTGATTTTGAAGCAGTTTTGAAAAATCATAAATAATTATACGTAATTCGAAAAATCATAAAATTTCATACGTATAATACCTATGACACATACAATGAGTGAAAAATATTTGAAAATTATTTTACCCATAAAATATCGAAATTGATACAAAATTCAAAAGTGAAGAAAAACTTCTAAGTTTTGGCTCACTTTGTATCAACTTCATCAATGGTGATTGCTATCAAAAGATAGACTTCACCAAGGTTTTTCAAAATGATTTTAAAACATTTTCAAAACCTTATTTTGGATCATATTCCTTGGGCTCTATGTACATGACTTGTACACATGCTTTCCTAATGATCCACCTTTGAATTAAGATGAGTTTTAGTTCATCTAGATGCAAAAACTATACACCTTGAACTCAACTCATATCCTAGCATCTCACATGTATCTAGAGTGTATAAATACACATACATGTCAATGTGATGTGAGATGTGAGTTTTGTTCTCCCTAATCTAGGGTTTCATGTATTTTTCTAAGACAACTCTACTTGATTCCCTTATAAATGGAACTCCAAGTCATGTCATTGTCCTTAAATCAATTTTAGTCAAAATAAATGCATGAAATGATCATGGCATAATGATAGCAATAATTAAGCATGGCCAATAATCATGATGTCATGATATATGATATAAATCTAAGCATACATGACATTAACCTTAAACCTAAGCATAATCATGACATATAAATGATAGAAATAAGCATGATGTCATGACATGACATATGACAAATCAAAGCATGGAAAATAAGATATAAAGGTATATAATACCTAAATTTCAATATTAGTTGTCATTTGATATAATTAGGTTTATTTTGCCATATTACTATTAATCTTTCAAGTGTGCCAAAAACTCAAAATGACATACTAAGACCTCTAATCCTAAATTGTGCCAATTTAATTGATTTTTCATGATTCCAAAGATGTATTGACACATCCTAAAATCTTTTAGGATCGAAAATCAAATCTATTTCCAAGGTACCCATAACCTTGAAAATTACCTAAAGTGCCACCTTTATCATGGTTGAGTTAACTACTCATCCAATCAAGGTTGGCACACCCTAAACTCATCTATCGTGAATCAATCACGCTCTTAGAAACCCAAAACCTATTTGAGCTCCTAGAGTTAATTAGGTATTCCTTAGGGATAACCTCCCTAGATACCTTCCTAATGACCCTCCTAGGCTTAGTAGCCTTGGTCATTGTGGTCTTACCTAGGTTGACTCTAGGGGTAACTCCTCTTGCAACCTTCTTAGTGGCCACCCTAGGTTTCCTAGAAACCCTAGCCACTAGGCACATACCTTGGTCAACTCTAGGGATGACTTCCCTATTGTCCTTGGTCTTTCTAGACCTAGTTTGTGTTCCATAGTCAAATGGAACACTATGATAAGTCACCTTAGACTTAGGTTTGTGACCCAAACCTTTCTTGCCCATGGTTGACTTTTGTCTTTTAGGTCCTAGGTGTAGACTTTGAGATTTGAACCCTTGACTTTGACCATTAGACCCTTGATATTGATCTTGTATCTTATTTAGGGTCTTTTCCAATTTCTCAAGCCTTGACCTTAAGGCTTGATTTTCAAATTCTAATTGTCCAATTTTAGAATTTTGGTTTGATCTTTGGGCATTGTCCTTTCCTCTAGGCATATGCTTAGTCCATTTAGGATTAAGACCTAGGTGCTCTTGCACCTTTCTAATTGTCTCCCTAGGTAAAATTGATCTAGTGTTATTTGACCTAGGTTTGTCCTTAGATGACTTGTTTTTAGGGACATTAGTCCCAAATTTCTCCTTATTTTCAAAATAAAAATTCTTAGCTCCTAAACAAAAGTACTTGTTTCTATTAGCATGCTTTTCATAAATTGCAAGAGAATTAAAATTCCTAGCATGCTTTTGTCTATTAACTAAAGAGAGAGCATTACAATATACCTTAGGGTTTGCCTTAGAGACTCCCCCTACTTGTGAAGCTCCCCTTTGAGTCTTCTTCTCCTCCTTTGGGCATTGATTCCGGTAGTGTCCCGGTTGCTGACATTTGAAGCAAATGACTTGCTCCTTGCTTTTGATAGTTGGGGGACCAGTCTCCTTGACTTTTGGTATGGGTGGACTCTTCTTGACTCTTTTAGGACATTTACTCTTGTAATGTCCTACTTCCCTACACTCAAAGCAAACTATGTGATTTTTATTTAAAACTACATTGCTTGAGTTACCTAGGGTGGTGGTGGAAGGTGTCGGAATTGGATTTTGAGCTTCTTCATCTTGACCGGATGTTGAAGCTTCTTCTTGATGTTGCTCCGGTGGTCTAATCTCCTCCCCCTCAATCCTAGAGGTGGAGGTATCCTCCAATTCTTTCTCTTCCTCTTCCTCCTTGGATGTTGATGGTCTCTCAACCTCCAAGTCCTCACTTCCTTGTGAGGATGATGCGCTCCCTTCATCGACATCTTCCGATTGAGTCGATGAGCACTCTTCGGCCTCTTGTGATTGTTCTTCACTTGAAGTCGGTGATGGTCCTTCATGGTACTTTGCCAACTCGCTCCAAAGCTCCTTGGAATCCTTGTACTCACCTAACTTGGACAAGACATTATTAGGAATTAAATCACTTATCATTTTGATTACCTTAATATTTGTCTTGAACTCTTTGAGTTGTTCCTTGGTCCATTTTTCAACCTTGAGGATTCCACCCTTTTTGCCTTTTGGAAATTCACAACCTTCTATCAAGCCGGACCAAAGCTTGATATCCACCATCATTAGGAAATTCTCAATTCCTATTTTCCATGAGTTGAAGCCTTCAAATCCATAGTCCTCATAAGATGGTGGTGTGTTAATATCCCGGCCCAAATTCTCTTGAAACTCCATCTTCACCCTCTAGCGTGCTCCCTTGGTTGTTAAACCTTGAAGAGCGGTCTTGCTCTGATACCACTTGTAGGAGATCGTTTGAACGCTAGAGGGGGGTGAATAGTGTCGTGCTATACATGATGGAATTCTTTCGTGTGTTTGTCTACAAATTTCGTTAGCGCAGCGGAATAATGATAATAAAAGCAATAACGAAATAGACACAATCAAACACACCAATACACAAATATTTAATATGGTTCGGAACCGAACAGTTCCTACTCCATGGATCGAGCTCTAACGAGCTCTAGCGACGCCAATGCAATCACTAATCACAAATACTCCTTCTCGACACAAGTCGGAGGCGGAGAAACCTCGTACAAATATTACACTAAGTAATACAAAATAAAACAAGCAAATACAACAAGAATACAATAATATATGCAAAGAAAACTTTACAAATGCTCTTTGGATTTGCTTGATCTTTGATTGCCTTGAACTAGCCTTGAAGGACTGGAAAGCACCAACCCTCCCCTTCAATTTGCTCAAGAAAATCACTTTCTTTTTCCTCCTCCACGAGCTCCTTATAAAGCTTCTACCTGTGCTGGAAAAAGTCAATCAGTCGACTGACCGGGACCATCAGTCGACTGATGCCACTGTTGTCGTGAGATAACAGCTAGATCCACGCTGGAAAAATCCAATGTTAGGAATATTGTAACGGCTAGAGGGGGGGGGGGGTGAATAGCGTCAATGGAATTCTTTCGCGTTCGTGTCTACAATTTCGTTAGCGCAGCGGAATATAGATATAATACAATAACGAAATGGACAAGCACACACAAAGACACAAAGATTTAACGTGGTTCGGAACCGCACGGTTCCTACTCCACGGATCGGGTTCGTACGAACCCTAGCGATGCCAATCACACACCACTATAATAATAACTCCTTCTCGACATGAGTCAGAGGCGGAGAAACCTCTTACAATTGTTTACAACAATAAACAAATAGCTACAAGCAAATACAATGAAATACAAAGCAAAACTAGTAAAGAAAACACTTTACAAATGCTCTTGAATGCTTGATCGCAAGGTTGATCGAGTAGCACTTGGAGACCCTGAATTGCAGCAGCAACTCGCCCCAAATCGCCTCAAAGAACCCTTAGTTTTTCCTCCATCACGAGCTCCATATATAGCTTTAACTTTGTCTTTGGAAAAAGTCGATCGATCGGTGATCGGGACCATCGATCGGTGATGCCATTTGTTGTCGTGAGACAACGGCTAGATCCACGCTGGATAAGTCCAACGGAACCTTCATCAGTCGACTGATTGTGACCATCAGTCGACTGATGGAGTCCTCACTCGACGATCAGTCGACTCCGATACATGGCCGATTTCTCAAGCACCCGATCGGTGATTACGATCGATCGGTGCTCGATCGGCTCATCGATCGGCCCCAACTGGCGTTCGACTTAAACCATAACCCACAGTCAAACCCTAGTTGACTCGGTCCAGTCGACTGTCACATGGCACCAGTCGACTGACACACCTCAAACATGAGGTTTTAACCCAAGTATGGTTCCCCCATACTTGCTAGACTACCCTTAGCCTAGAACTAAGCCTTCTAGCCACCTCCATCAGCCTCACGCCTCTCGGATCCCTCCAAGTCATCCATGACTTGTTCATCCATCGCGCTAGCCTTCAGGTGTTTCCATCGGCTATGTCATGCTAACAGTGTCTATACCGCCAAGGCACTTTTGGACTTACGCCGCCAAGACTCCGCTTGGACTTTACGCCGCCAACCGTTGGACTTATGCTGCCAAGACTCCCGCTTGGACTTTACGCCGCCAATATCAAACCCTTGGACTTCTCAAATGCCAAGACTCAAGCTTGGACTTTCCCTTGCCAACCCATGTTGGACTTTTCATGCCAAGACCCATGCTTGGACTTTTCATGTGCCAAGTGTCCCACTTGGATTTTCCATGCCAAGTACTCAAGACTTGGACTTTACCAAATGACAATTACATTGTCATATGTTTTTGTCGAAACATCAAAACATCACTCGAGTCAAACTCGAGTCCTGGTCAATCGTGACCTGGGCCGATTACACCAACAATCTCCCCCTTTTTGATGTTTGACAAAAACCAAACAAATTATTGAGTTAGAACACTAACTCAAATCCCTTACCAATTATCCCAAATTGGTAAATACTCTCCAAATGTTCTCCCCTAAACATTCTCCCCCTTTTTGACTAACATCAAAAAGGTTTTCTCTCCAAGGAGGTCAATGTCTCATGTCCCAATGAGATCTTACAATCTCCCCCTTGATCCAAAAATACTTAGGATGCCTACCATCTTCCTAGTGATAAGTCCAATATCACTCAAGAGAGACAATCCCATTTACTCTCCCAATTTCCAAATTGGGTCTCGCAAAAGTCCCATCAATTTCCCAATTGATGTCATATTCTCCCAATAACTTCTCCTTTTCAAGGAGAAAAACACAACCATCATCCAAGATGGATACCTTCCCCTAAAGGCTTGCTCCCCCTTGACCATTGTACCAACAATGTCCTTGGGAAGCCCCTAAGCCAGTAGGAACTCTAAACCATCAAAATTAAGGTTAGAAATTCAACATTGAACTTTCCAACACCTTAACATTGATACAAACCCTAAACACCTCTCCTAATCCATATCCAATGGATTTTCACCCTTCATCATGCTTCCCAAAGCATATCCTAGGGTTAGGAGTGATTAGGGGCCATAACCGTAGCTGAAATCGGGTTAAACAACCTTGTTAACCCAAAATCAGCCTTGCTATCAGCTACCAGTCGACTGCCACACCCATCAATCGATCAAATTTGCCACTCGAGGCGATCGTGATAAGGAAATTTCAATTTGATTATAAACATAACTAATTATACGTATATCGAAAAATCCTGAAAATTCATACGTATAACATTTATGACACATACAATGGGTGAAAAATATTTGAAAGTTATTTTACCCATAAAATAGTGAAATTGGCACAAAGTTCAAAACCATTGAAATTTTCAATGTTTTGGTCCTACTTTGTATCAACTTCATCAATGGTGATTGCTATCAAAAGATAGACTTCACCAAGGTTTTTCAAAATGATTTTAAAATATTTTCAAAACCTTATCTTGGATCATATTCCTTGGGCTCTATGTACATGACTTGTACACATGCTCTCCCAATGATCCACAAATAAAATTAGATGAGTTTTAGTTCATCTAGATGCAAAAACTATGCACCTTGAACTTAACTCATATCCTAGCATCTCACATGTATCTAGGGTGTATAAATACACATACATGTCAATTGGATGTGAGATGTGGGTTTTGGTTCATTTAATCTAGGGTTTCATGCATTTTTATAAGGCAACCCTACTTGATTCCCTTATAAATGAGACTCTAAGTCATGCCATTGTCCTTAAATCAATTTCAATCAAATTATCTTAAATGCATGAGTGATTATGACATTAGAAATGTTATAAATAAGCATATGCTCATAATCATGATGTCATGGCATAAGATGAAATCTAAAAACACATGACATTTGAAACCTTAATCCTAAACATGAATCATGACATATAAAATCATAGAACTAGGCATGATGTCATGACATGACATATGATAATCAAAGCATGACATATAAAATATATAGGTATAGTAATACCTGAATTTTAATATTAATTGTCATTTGATATGGTTAGATATATTTTGCCATATTATCATTAATCTCCCTAGTGTGCCAACAACCCAAAATGACACACTAACACTCTAAACCCTAATTGTGCCAATTTGACCATTTTATTAAGCTTCTCAAATAATATTGGCACATCCTAGAATCTTTTAGGATTATAATTCAACCCTATTTTCAAGG
Source organism: Wurfbainia villosa (assembly GCA_025175895.1). Classification (NCBI taxonomy): domain Eukaryota; kingdom Viridiplantae; phylum Streptophyta; class Magnoliopsida; order Zingiberales; family Zingiberaceae; genus Wurfbainia; species Wurfbainia villosa. The sequence continues at coordinate 4,031,855 of JAKLTH010000237.1, read as the reverse complement.
TATCCATAACCTTGAAAATAACCTAAAATGTCACCTTTATCATGGTTGAGTTAACTACCCATCCACTCAAGGTTGACACATCCTAAGCCCACCTAGCATGAATCAATCACGCTCTTAGGAACCCAAAACCGATTTGAGCTCCTAGGGTTAATTAGGTATTCCTTAGGGATAACCTCCCTAGATACCTTCCTAATGACCCTCCTAGGCTTGTTAGCCTTGGTCATTTGGGTCTTACCTAGGTTGACTCTAGGGGTAACTCCCCTTGCAACCTTCTTAGTGGCCACCCTAGATTTCCTAGAAACCCTAGCCACTAGGCACACCCTTTGGTCAACTCTAGGGATGACTTCCCTATTGACTTTGGTCTTCCTAGACCTAGTTTGTGTTCCATAGTCAAATGGAACACTATGATAAGCCACTTTAGGCTTAGGTTTGTGACCCAAACCTTGCTTGCCCTTGGTTGACTTTTGACTCTTAGGTCCTAGGTGTTGACTTTGACTTTTGGACCGTTGATTTTGACCATTAGACCCTTGAACTTGGTTTTGCATAGCCTTAAGGGTCTTTTCAAGTTTTTCAAGCCTTGACCTCAAGACTTGATTTTCCTTTTCTAATTGCCCAATTTTAGAATTTTGATTTAAATCTTGGGCATGGGACTTTCTAGGCATATGCCTAGTCCATTTAGGGTTTAGACCTAGGTGCTCTTACACCTTTCTAATTGTCTCCCTAGGTAAAAATTTTCTAGAGTTATTTGACCTAGGTTTGTCCTTAGATAAGTTGTTTTTAGGGACATTAGTCCCAAATTTCTCCCTATTATCTATGTGAATATTTTTAGCTCCTAAACAAAAGTATTTATTTCTATTAGCATGTTTTTCATGGCAAATTGCTAGGGAATTGAAATTTCTAGCATGCTTTTGTCTATTAACTAACGAAAGAGCATTATTAACTTGATATACCTTAGGGTTAGCCTTAGTAGCTCCCCCTACTTGTGATGCTCCCCTTTGCCCCTTCTTCTCCCCCTTCGGGCATTGATTCTGGTAATGACCCGGTAGTCGGCATTTGAAGCAAATCACTTGCTCCTTGCTCTTTTTCATTGAGGCACCGGTCTCCTTGACTTTTGGCACGGGTGGAGTCTTCTTAACCCGTTTAGGACACTTACTCTTGTAGTGTCCTTTCTCCCTACACTCAAAGCATATAATATTCATTTTATTATTAATTGACATGCTTGAGTTACCTAGGGTGGTTGTGGTGGTCGGAGTGGATTCTTGAGCTTGCTCTTCCTCTCTACCGGATGTAGATGGTTCTTCTTGTTGCTCGGTGATCGAGGATGCCTAATCTCCTCCCCTTCTATCCTAGAGGTGGAGGTCTCCTCTTCTTCCATCACTTCTACCTCTTCCGATCCGGATGTTGATTCCCTATCAACCTCCGAATCCTCTAGCTCTTTGGATGTTTCTTCTTGAGCTTGAGAGGGTGATGGTCCTTCTTCTTGGACGGGTGATAGACTTTCATGGAGCTTGGCCAAATCGCTCCATAGCTTCTTGGCATCCACGTAGTCACCTAGGCTACACAAGAGATCATTAGGAATTAAATCAAAAATGAATTTGATTACCTTCTTGTTTTTATCGAATTGTTGGAGTTGCTCCTCACTCCATCTCTTCTTCTTGAGAAACCCTCCCTTTGGTCCCTTAGGATATTCAAATCCTTCCATCAAGATAGACCATTCTTCGAAGTCCCTCATCATTAGGAAGTCTTCAATTCTTGACTTCTATTGCTTAAACCCTTCTTGTCCATAGAAGGAGTAAGGGATTGGTGTGTTAATGTTCCATCTCAATTGTTCTTCCATCTTCACCCTCTAGCTTCTTTGTCCTAGCTCCCGGCGATTAGTCCGTAGAAGAGCCCCGGGCTCTGATACCACTTGTTAGGAATATTGTAACGGCTAGAGGAGGGGTGAATAGCGTCAATGGAATTCTTTCGCGTTCGTGTCTATAATTTCGTTAGCGCAGCGGAATATAGATATAATACAATAACGAAATGGACAAGCACACACAAAGACACGAAGATTTAACGTGGTTCGGAACCGCACGGTTCCTACTCCACGGATCGGGTTCGTATGAACCCTAGCGATGCCAATCACACACCACTATAATAATAACTCCTTCTCGACACGAGTCGGAGGCGGAGAAACCTCTTACAATTGTTTACAACAATAAACAAATAGCTACAAGCAAATACAATGAAATACAAAGCAAAACTAGTAAAGAAAACACTTTACAAATGCTCTTGAATGCTTGATCGCAAGGTTGATCGAGTAGCACTTGGAGACCCTGAATTACAGCAGCAACTCGCCCCAAATCGCCTCAAAGAACCCTTAGTTTTTCCTCCATCACAAGCTCCATATATAGCTTCAACCTGTGCTGGAAAAAGTCGATCAGTCGACTGATGCCACTGTTGTCGTGAGACAACGGCTAGATCCACGCTGGATAAGTCCAACGGAACCTTCATCGATCGCCGACCGATTGTGACCATCGGTCGATCGATGGAGTCCTCACTCGACGATCAGTCTCGACTCCATTCGTGGTCGATTTCGAGCACCGATCGGTGATTACGATCGATCATTGCTCGAGCCATCGATCGCAACTCTCCGCATTGCTAGGCCATACAACCCGAGTCAAACCCTAGTTGACTCGGTCGGTCGACTTCCACATGGCACGAGGATCGGCACACCTCAAACCTGAGGTTTTAACCCAAGTATGGTTCCCCCATACTTGCTAGACCACCCTTAGCCTAGACCTAAGCCTTCTAGCCACCTCCATCAGCCTCACGCCTCTCGGATCCCTCCAAGTCATCCATGACTTGTTCATCCATCGCGCTAGCCTTCAGGTGCTTCCATCGGCTATGTCATACTAACGGTGTCTACACCGCCAAGGCACTTTTGAACTTACGCCGCCAAGACTCCGCTTGGACTTTACGCCGCCAACCGTTGGACTTATACTGCCAAGACTCCCGCTTGGACTTTACGCCGCCAATATCAAACCCTTGGACTTCTCAAATGCCAAGACTCAAGCTTGGACTTTCCCTTGCCAACCCATGTTGGACTTTTCATGCCAAGACCCATGCTTGGACTTTTTCATGTGCCAAGTGTCCCACTTGGACTTTCCATGCCAAGTACTCAAGACTTGGACTTTACCAAATGACAATTACATTGTCATATATTTTTGTCGAAACATCAAAACATCACTCGAGTCAAACTCGAGTCCTGGTCAATCGTGACCTGGGCCGATTGCACCAACATCCAACAGATCCATCATCAGTCGACTGATTATGACCATCAGTCGACTGATCAAGCCATCACTCGACTGCTGACCGTAGCGGTCAAGTGAGACTCTATTATGTGCTCCAAAATCGAGCACCAGTTGACTGATCACAAGATCAGTCGACTGCTAACCTATGGCAGTCGACTGCTAGGGCATTTCTCGCAATCAAACCCTAGTTGACTCTCACCAGTCGACTGTCATATGACACCAGTCGACTGACACACCTCAAACATGAGGTTTTAGCTCAAGTATGGTTCCCCCATACTTGCTAGACCACCCTTAGCCTAGACCTAAGCCTTCTAGTCACCTCCATCAGCCTCATGCCTCTCGGATCCCTCCAAGTCATCCATGACTTGTTCATCCATCGCGCTAGCCTCCAGGTGCTTCCATCAGTTATGTCATGCTAACGGTGTCTACACCACCAAGGCACATTGGACTTACGCCGCCAAGACTCCGCTTGGACTTTACGCCGCCAACCATTGGACTTATGCTGCCAAGACTCCCGCTTGGACTTTATGCCGCCAATATCAACCCCTTGGACTTCTCAAATGCCAAGACTCAAACTTGGACTTTCCCTTGCCAACCCATGTTGGACTTTCCATTGCCAAGACCCATGCTTGGACTTTCCTTGCCAACCCATGTTAGACTTTCCATTGTCAAGACCCATGCTTGGACTTTCCTTGCCAACCCATGTTGGACTTTCCATGCCAAGACCCATGCTTGGACTTTCCTTGCCAACCCATGTTGGACTTTCCATGCCAAGACCCATGCTTGGACTTTCCTTGCCAACCCATGTTGGACTTTACATGCCAAGTACTCAAGACTTGGACTTTTTCAAATGCCAAGTGTCCCACTTGGACGTTCCATTGCCAAGTACCCAAGACTTGGACTTTCCCATGACAATTACATTGTCATATGTTTTTGTCGAACATCAAAACATCTCTCGAGTCAAGCTTGAGTCCTGGTCATTCGTGACCTGGGCCGATTGCACCAATAAATATGTGTCGTGTTCTAATCATGTTATGAAAGAGGTTTCGATTCCACTCCAGGCGAATGCGACCTATGAGGAGATTTCAGTGTGAATTCTAGGTCATAAGGAGCGACAGTTGCGGAACAAAACCATCTGACTCGTAAAGGTTGGATGGCAGCATCATACTGATGAGGAGACTATGTGAGAGCTGGAAGATACTATCCGAGTTCGATATCCTCATATGTTCACTTGAGGTATGCATGTGGTCCTTTCGGAAACTTGCTTAAAGTAATTTTTTTGCATGTTAGTACGAAATTTGAGGACTAAATTTTATTAAGTGGGGGAGAATGTAAAATACCAAAAATAATAATAATAATATTGTCGTACGGGTTTAATTGAAGGGAGCTTGGGGTTAAATTAATCTAGGTTTAATTGAATCTAGGGTTAATGGCTTATAGGATTAAACCCTACCCACTCCCTCAAACCCGACCCGTTTTCCCGTTCGGCGCTTTCCTCATCGCACGTGACTTTTCCTCTGTGCAAGCATTTCCAGCCACATTCTTTACTTCCTTCTTTATTTCTTTTTCCCATCGCGACGCTGCTTCTCCCATTTCATGTTCTTTTTGTCTCCGAAGCAACCCGCGGCTGAAGCATTCCCTCTCCTCCTCGCTATTTTTCCTCTTACGACCCCTTTGACGTCTGCCCGCCCCTTTTCTCTACAAGCGACGACCGACACAGCCGCCCCATTTCTCTGCAAGAGACGACCGACCACAGTCACCCCCTTCGCTGCAAATGATGGCGACTGACCTTGACGATGCCCACGAACGAGCCACAGCAGTGAGCTTGGGTTAGCAGCGTCTGCAGCGTGTTTTGGTCGGAGGCAGGATTTCGATCTCACTATTTCCATCAGGTCGCAACAAGTGTTCAGGAGTGGCGAGTTCTTCCGAAGCAAGGTGAGGTTTTGTTTTCCTTCCTTGACCTTGGATGAGATTTTGGTGTTGTTGTGGATCTTCCTTGGCTGAGCTCGATCTATGAATTTGGGTAGTACCTTGAGCCGGTAGACAAGGGATAAAGGAGGGGGTTGCTGGTGAAGCTGAATTCAGGTATACCTCTCGGTTCCCTTCCTTTTCTCTGCTATCCAACATGTTTTTAATTGGATCGTTATTGTTGTTTCTTCTGTGGTCTACCGATGGGTATGTTTTGTGAGAGTTGCTCGGTTGTGCTGGAATGGAGGGTTCGGTTGTGTTGTTGTAATGGTTGTGAGTGAGAGGAGAAGACACGAATGGCCTGTTCCGGTGAATAACAGGCTGTGAAGGTTGTTCACGAGCTATGTTGACTATGAATTAGAGGGGTTATGAATGGAGGGTCATTGTTGATTGTTTTTTTTAGTTTCATTATCTTTATGACACTTGTTAGATGATTGATGTTGGTTAATGGGTGGTTATGGAAGGTGTTCGGGTTGCGCTTTTGTTGGAGCAATGAACGAGAGATTTAAGTGGTTGATAGCTATTTGGGTTAGGTGTGTTTTATCCAGGAGTGGTTCAGAATGTGTTTTGATCTGTGAGGTACCTATTTGGGTTTTGGATCCGTCTTGTGGATGGTGAATTTGGTGTATCTAGTTGAATGTGTAGGTTAGCGTATTTGCTACTTGTAATGGTGAGTTTGAGAGATTAACCCCGGGATATTGGCAATCGGAGGTTGATACAGTGGATGTATGTGTATGGGGATATTTGGTTCGTGACCTGATATTGGGGGGTTGTAAATGGTTAAATTGTTGTTTGGGTTAATTATGGTGTTAAATGTACAAGTGGGGGTTTCTAATTCGTATTCAATAAAAGGATGTGAATATAGGAACTATATATTAGTAAGTTAGCATGTTGTTGTGTGCTTGAAATTAATCATAATTGATGATGAATTGCAGGATGTGGATATGAGACAGGTCCGCGACCATGAGGATTCATTACTCGAGCGTTATATCAGGTGGGTAATTTCCCACCCTAGTAAGGTAGCAACTAAACCCTGAAGTATATAACTTCATATTATTGTCACTTTGACCTTGACTCCACTCTAATTTTTCTAATGCTTAATACTTAGTCTTTGACCCTTTAAATATTTTATTGTTGTTATCACATTTTCCTTCATTATGATTATGAGTTATAGATGTGATGTATGTAAGCCTATAGTTGTTCAATTAGGTATATTTAATAGTGTACGGATAAAAACTTGAATTGTAAATGGGATAAAAAGGTCATCTTGGGGAGAGAGTAATGTCCTGAACATAGAATTGAACCTTATGATAAATCCTTATGTTGTGTACCCATTTCTGATCATGTGTTTATTTATGGTAATATAGATTGTTGATGGTTCATCGCTACGGACCGGTGCTCCTAGCTTGGTTGTGATCAATTGAGGATGACTCTCTGTAGGATAGAGAGTATGTTGATCAGATTAGTATTACTCCCTATAGAATAGAGAGTCTGTGATGGATGTCTGTATGTATGACTGTGCATTATTTCATTTACATGCATGTTGGCGACTTGGTTTCCCTTGTGGTTGAGAGGGTCATCAGTCATCCTACCTCCTAGATTACTCATGGAAGAGTAACTGGTGGGAGGGCAGAGCATTGTTGTGCCGCACTCGACCACTATAGACAATGGTAGTTAGAGTTGCATGCAATTGTCCTACATGTGTGACACTCGACCACTCATGGGTAGTGACTGTCGAAGTGGCCAACAGCAAGGACCCCCATCGTATAGCTAGCTCTTTTTGCTTATATGCTACTTGACCATACTGCCCACTCGACCACTCGAGAGTAGTGGTTGGTGTTGAGTTGGGACAGTTGTCATGTCAAGCCACCAAGGCCACACTAGGGTCGTGGTAGCTTTAGAGTGAGCCGGCATGACCACGCATTCTGCATTGTCGTGTCTTATGACATTTTGCATATTGTCATATATATACATATATGCATGTATTATATGGATGATTATGATTAGTATATATATAGATCAGTCTATATGTATTCTTATTGTGATGTTGCATTTGTTTGTGCTACGCTTGTTGCATTTGTTTGCACATTTTCATACATGATACTCGCATTTGCTATAAGGTGTGTGTCGGATATCTGTATACTTATTGGTCGGTTTATTTGATACCTTTGACCCATATCATGATATAGTATGAGTTAGTATTACTCTTCATATTATGGATATATGCTCAGGTTGGATGAGTATAGAGTAGTTGACTGTCAGGTATGTCAGCATCTTTTGTTGTTCAGTTATTTAGAGGGTATATGCATGTTTATATATTTATTATGTTAATGTATACCTGACGTACCTATAGATTATATTGTTGAATTACATGTGATATTTGATATATACATGTTCTTTCATATTACCGTTAAGTTTATACTCACCATCACAGACCCTGAATTTTCTTGTCGCTCAAGTAACAGATAGAAGACAGGGTGCCGACTTGGAGCATGGCTACATGATCCCTCCCATCTCACTTCGTGGATATTTTGAGTTTTCGTATGTTTTAGTAGGTATTTGGAGTTATATGACGTTTTGTGTTATGGACTTGTTATGTGGGTGTACACCCGTGTTTGTTTCGGATTTTGATGTCAGTATGGGTTGTTGTGAGTTGTTATTTTGTTGTGATGTCTTCCGCTGTGTTTTGATATAGATATACTTGTTTATGTTTGTGTGGATGTGGTCGGAAGGCCTTGTATTAACAGGATATGTTGTCACATACAGGAGAGATATCGTCCGTTTGCTTTTCGGCTCAGCATACTCTTAGAGCATGACAGTAATCGAGAAACTCCCTCTGCCGTGGAAGGATTTCAAAAATTACCTCAAGCACAAGCAAAAGGAGATGAGACTTAAAGACTTGATCCTGAGGCTACAAATAGAGGAAGATAATCGAAAGTTATCCGACTCCAGAGGAACGAAGCAGGCTATCGACGAGATGTCTAACTTGGCTGAGCCAAACACCAAAAAGCCAAAACAATACATAAAGAAGGCTCAAGGCAAGAAATTCAAGGGCTCGTACTACAACTACAGAAAGCCAGGACACATGTCCAAAGACTGTAGACGCCCGAATAAACCAACCAAGGGTCAGAAGGATAATGTGAACTAGGTCCTAACTTCTGACAACATGGAACTAGATCTCACTGCGGTCGTGTTTGAAGCCAACACAATGATGGACAACCCGAAGCAGTGGTGGATCGATACTGGAGCAACACGTCATATCTGTTCTGATAAGGCGATGTTCTCCAAGTATACTCCGATAAGTGGAAGAAAGCTTTATATGGGCAATTCCACGACATCCCCGATTGTCGGACTCGGGAAAGTTGTTCTGAAAATGACATCTGGAAAGGAGCTAATGCTCATTGATGTGCTCCATGTTCCCGACATCATGAAGAACCTAGTTTCTAGATCAGCACTTGTTAAAGTCGAGTTTAGACTAGTGTTTCAGTCAAACAACTTTGTACTTACGAAGAATGGTGTCTTCATAGGTAAGGGCTACTTGGGAACAGAGTATGTTCAAAATGATTGTAATGATTGTACTCCGTGAATTTGATGGTAATAAAATAAAAACTTCTAGCTACGTTGTTGAGTGTTTTAATTTATGGCATGATCGACTTGGGCATGTCAATAATAATACTCTGAACGTCTCGTCAAATTAAATTTATTACCAAATGTCAATGTTGACAAAACACACAAATGTGAAGTGTGCGTAGAAGCAAAAATGACGAGACTACCCTTTCATTCGGTGTAAATGTCAACGACTCCTCTAGAGTTAATACATAGTGATCTATGTGACTTAAAATTCATGCAAACTAGAGGAGGTAAAAAGTATTTTATTACTTTTATCGATGATTGCACGAGGTTCTGTTATGTCTTTCTTTTAAGAAGTAAAGACGAAGTCTTAGAGGCATTCAAAACCTATAAAACAGAAGTTGAGAATTAACTTGATAAACGAATTAAAATAATTCATAGCGATAGAGAAGGAGAATATGGTGCACTGTTTAATGAGTTTTGTTTAGAATCTAGCATTCTCCATTAGACAATGACACCTTACTCACCTCAATCGAATGGTGTTGCCGAACATAAAAATTGAACACTCAAGGAAATGATGAATGCCTTATTGATAAATTCAGGCTTACCCCAGAATTTGTGGGGGGGAAGCTATATTATCGACAAATCACATTCTCAATAAAATATCTCACAAGAAAAACGATAAAACACCATATGAACTATAGAAAGGCCGCAAGGTATCATACAAATACTTGAAAGTGTGGCAGTGCTTGGCAAAGGTCGAAGTACCCAAGCCAGAGCAAATAAAAATCAGACCTAAAATGTTCGATGCAATATTTGTCGGATATGCCCAAAACAGTAGTGCATATCGTTTCATAGTTCACAAGTCAGACATTCCTGATATTCATGTGAGAACAATCATAGAATCTCAGAATGCGATATTCTTTGAAAATGTATTCTCAAATAAGAAGGGAAACATTCAAAGTGATAGCAATGGAAGTTCTAACGGAAATGATATTTTTGAACTTAGTTGTCATAAAAGGACTATTGACTATCAAAGTGAAGAGCCACGTCAAAGTAAATAGGCTAGAGTTGAGAAATCATTTGGGCCAGATTTCATGACTTTTATGCCAAAAACTGACCCAAGAAATTAAGCGAAGCTCTCTCTAGTCCCGATGCCCCATTGTGAAAAGAAGCTGTCAATAGTAAAATTGAGTCCATCATGAATAATCATACTTGGGAATTAGTGGACCTTCCTTCTGGTTCTAAACCATTAGGCTGTAAGTGGATACTAAAATGCAAGTATAAAATTGATGGATCGATTGACAAGTATAAGGCCAGACTTGTAGCCAAAGGGTACAAGCAAATGGAAGGTCTTGATTATTTTGATACCTACTCATCGATGACAAGGATTACGTCCATACGAGTGCTGATAGCCATCGCAGCATTGTATGACCTTGAAATACATCAAATGGATGTTAAGACTACCTTCTTAAATGGTGAGTTGGAAGAAGAAATCTATATGGAGAAACCCGAGGGGTGCGTAGCTCCAAGGAAAGAGGAAAAAGTGTGTCGACTTGTTAAATCATTGTACAGACTTACACAAGCACCTAAACAATAACACAAGAAATTTGAAAAAATAATGTTGTCAAATGAATTCAAAATAAATGAATGTGACAAATGCATTTATGTCAAAGATACACCTAAAGGTCATGTAATTATCTGTATATACGTAGACGATATGCTTATAATGGGCAGTAATCATGAAATAATCATGAGTACAAAGAAAATGTTGATCAAGAATTTCAATATGAAAGATATGGGTCGAGCAGATGTTATATTGGGAATTAAAATTCTCAGGACATTTGAGGGGATAGTTTTGAGACAATCCCACTATGTAGAATCAGTGTTGAAGAAGTACAATGCGTACGATCTCTCTACAGTGAAAACACCTATGGATCTAAGTCAACACTTAGCGAAAAACCAGGGTGAGTCTATATCGCAATTAGAATATTCTTGGATAATAGGCAGCTTGATGTATCTCACAAATTGTACACATCCAGATATTGCCTGTGTGGTTAACAAACTGAGTCATTTTACAAGTAATTCAAACGACACTCATTGGAAAGCACTGATGTGAGTTCTTAGATATTTAAAATATACTATGAACTACGGATTACATTACGGAAAATATCCCGCTATCTTAGAGGGATATTATGATGCTAATTGGATATCAGATACAAAAGATTCCAAATCCACTAGTGGATATATATTAATGATTGGTGGGGGAGTGGTATCTTGGAAATCCACTAAACAGACGTGCATTTCTTGGTCAACAATGGAATCTGAGTTTATAGCACTAGACAAAGTAGCTGAATAGCTACGGAATTTCTTGGAAGATATTCCGAGCTGAACGAAACCTGTGCCCGCTGTACTTATACACTGTGATAGTTAATCGGTGATTGGAATGGAACAAAGTAGTATGTATAATGGTAAGTCACGACATATATGTCGTAGACACAATACCATTAGACAGTTGATCTCGAATGGAGTGATTTCAATCAATTATGTCAAGTTCAAAGATAATTTGGCAGATCCTCTTACGAAGGGGTTAAGTCGAGATCAAGTATACTGCTTGTCAAGATGAATGAGATTAAAAATCTACAACTACAACAAATGTAGCGGTGACCCAACCTTGTTGACTGGAGATCCCAAGATCTTAGTTCAATGGGACAACGAAGCTAAAGAAGTTGTGTTACATCACACGAGATATATTATCGCTATCTCAATCCTAGGATGAACATGTGTTGTCCTACCACATGTAGGGAGGTTAAGCTTATGCTTTGAATGATTTCTATACCTTTATAAGGTGGAGTATGGTAGGATACTCTTGATAGAAGTGTCACCTATGTGAGTGTGAAGACAAGCTGCTTCAATAAAACACTCATGAATCCAAGATGGTATCCATGGCCGAAACGGAACCAACCATGAGAACCAAAAGTAGGTGAGATAAGTCTATGTGTGGGTGTTATTGTCTTAGTATACACAAACAGCTGAGCAGTTCAAGACATCACATTCACTGCGCATCCTAGTATTCTCGATAGCATTCCACTACGGAAAGTTCAAAGCCACAAGCTACCTCTCCCGATGCATTGACTTATCGATTGGACTCTTGTAAAGTGTCAACATGCATACATGCATTAATTTCCATTCATGTGGGGGATTGTTGGATATTGGGTCTTAAATGATCAATACGATTTTGCAAAATCGAGGTGTCATCAATTGATGAAAGTCTGAATTGACTTCAAAATCAAAATCTATGTTTCGCGTAGATGAATCTAGACTATTAATTTGCTCAAAATCAATTACGGGTGAATGAGAAATTAATTATATAAAGTTAGCCCAAAATAATATTAATTGCATATTAATGTTATAAAAGGAAGTAGATGGGAAATAGTCTCATATCGGAAATTCCAAAGGAGATTTGCTTCCTTATATGTGTTGTGTTGGAGGATTGGTGGCCGGCTAAAGGGGGTGAATAGCCCAATTTCGTATACGATGCAAGTTGATAGCTTAATTGCATTCGTGCATGTCGCTTGTCTACAATTGTCGTTAGTGCAGCGGAAACAATAGAAATACTAAACAATAATACAAGCACACACAAATACATACGATATACATGGTTCGAAATCTTAGGGTTCCTACTCCACAGGGCAAGCTCAACGAGCTCTAATTATACGCACAACACTAACCAAACTCCTCGACCACAAGTCAGAGGTGGAGAAACCTCGTACAAGCAATTACAAACGTAATACAAAAGTACAAGCAAAATACAAAAGACAATACGAAATATAAGTAAAGAACACTTTACAAAAACTTTGCTTTGATCACTTGCTTGTTGCTTGCTTTGGATTGCTCTTGAAGGAATGAAATGCAGTAGTAATTCCCCTCTAAAATCACCCCAAATATCGCTATTGAAATCCTCCCCAAGCTCCTCATTTTATGCTTGTCTCGGGTTGATTCCGCATCGATCAGTCGACTGCTTGTGACCATAAGTTGACTGTTCTTGTATCCATTGTCTCACAATGACTCGATCCACGCTGGACAAGTTCCAACGGATCCATCATCAGTCGACTGATCATGTCCATCAGTCAACTGATGAACCCATCAGTCGAGTGCTCGACGTGATCACTCGACTGGAAAAGCTTCTGTGTCCAAATTCACCCTGATCAGTCGACTGCCATCCCTCAACAGTCGACTGACGGTGTCGTCAATCGACTGCCAACACTTGGCAGTCAACTATTCGGCCAGAAATAGATCAGTTGAACACCAATCGATTGCTATCAACATGGAGCAGTCGACTGGTGTTGGTGCAACAATGCCCCAAGCATTTATATATTTTGATGTTTGGATAATCATCTAAGTTAGGCAATGTTTTGTGATCTAATTGTAAACATGTTTAAGTGACAGGAAAATCCAAGTATGAAGACTTGGTAAAAGACAAGTCCAAGTGTGATCTTGGCAAAGAGAAGTCAAAGGAAAGGTCTTGGTCTTGGCAGCGTAAGTCCAAGCATGTAGTCTTGGCTGCATAAAGTCCAAGCAGTCCATGGAAAAGAAAGACCAAAGGAAAGTCTTGGCGGCATAAGTCCAAGCATGTAGTCTTGGCGGCTTAAAGTCCAAGCGTACTTTGGCAAAGAAGAAAACCAAAGCATGACGAAACCGAAGGAAGCTTTTGAAGGCAAGCGCATGGATGGAGTCGTGGACTCAAAGAAATCCTGGAGGCGCAAGGCTGATGGAGAAGCTAGAAGGTTAAGTCTAGACTTAGGTTATGTTTTCAAGTATGAATTAGTCATACTTGGGTGTGCGATCATTGGAACATGGTGTCGGTCGCGCCTTAAAATCTGACATTAGAGGTTGGAAGGCGTTAGCGGTCATGATCGGAGTTATCGATCGGGCGATGAGTCGACTCAACTGACTACGTGGCGCGGCATTTGCCATTATTAGCGATCGGCCCGCCTAAGCGAATGGCCCGTGGCCGTGGCGGTCGGCTCTGAGCAATATCGATCGCGCCATTGTTGGCGATCGGTGATAGTCTTCCGTTAGCGATGCGGCGGCAAATCCAGCGAATCCTGTTGAAGTCGTTAGAATCGGCTGGATCTGATGTAAGTCATCAATCGGTGATGGACCTCAACAGGAAAAAGATGCTCTTTCCTATAAAAGAGCCCAAGGGAGCAAGAAGAGGTTAATGCTTATTCTAAGTCATCCTTCTAAGCTCCCACAAGTTTTCCAAGCTTTCTAAGTGTATTAATCTCCCTCCTCCTCTCAAATCTTCATTGTCATCTTTTGTAAGAAGAGGAGGTCTTTGTAAAGAGAAAGCTTCTTAGTGAAATTGCTTGGGTTGATCCACCTTAAGGATCGCCGTGGAGTAGGAGCGTTATCTCCGAACCACGTAAAGGCCTTGTTAGCATTGTTTTTGTGTTTATACATATATTATTTGTTCTTGCTTCCGCTAATCATTTTTGTAGAAATCGAAAAGCGCTATTCACCCCCCCTCTAGCTTCCAAACGATCTCCAACAACTGGTATCAGAGCCCGGATCGCATCGGAAGATCTAGCAATTAACCGGAGCAAAGATGGCATTTCAAGAGGGGTATAGCACGGCGAGGCCTCCGTTCTTGGCCAGCGATTTTGGATATTGGAAAGGTAGGATGGAGTATTATTTAATGAACGATATTGAGAATTGGTTTAGTGTTGTAGATGGTTTTGAGAAGCCGGTCGACGAATTCGGAGCACCACTACCGACAAAAGATTGGACAAAAGAGATGGTCAAGAAAGCACAAGCAAATGCAAAAGCAACGACCACACTTCAATGTGGTCTATCCAAGGAGCAACTCTCTAAGGTCGGGCCATTCAACTCCGCAAAAGAGCTTTGGGAGAAGCTCATCGAACTCAATGAAGGATCCAAAGAGACAAGAAGGGCCAAGAGGGATCTTTTGATTGGCCAATTCCAAAGCTTCACTATGAAGACAAATGAAACCGTGAGCCAAATGCACGGGCGCTTCAAGGAAGTAGTCAACGGACTACACGTTATAGGTGAAAAGGTCGACAACCGAGACCTTGTAAGGTATGTACAAGCTTTCCCTAGGACCACCTTATGGGCCTCAATGGTAGATGCCTATAAGGTCTCTAGGGATCTTTCATTAGTTAAATTAGATGAGCTATTTTGTGAATTTCAATTGCATGAACAAGCTAATACTTCACCCAAAGAGAAGGGTATAGCTCTTTTTGTAGGAAAGAAGGAGAAGAAGAAAAAGGAAAAGAAGGAGGTGTCTTCCTCATCCGAATCCGAGGAGGACTCATCAAGTAGTGAGGATGAGTTGTCGGCAAGTGAGGTAGCACACTATGTCAAGACATTTGGTGGGAAGTCAAGGAGGCTCACCAAGAAAGATGTGAAGAGGATGTTTCAATCCTCAAGAGGTAAATCTTCTAACAATTCAAATTCTATTTCTAACGTGACGTGTTTTGGTTGCAACAAGAAAGGGCATATAAAGCCCAATTGCCCGGAACTAAAGAAAAAGGAGGAGAAGGATAAGAAGAAGAAGGAAAAGAAGGAAAAGAAGAAGAAGGAGGCGATGATGGCACAAACGTGGGATACTCTAAGTATGGAGGAGTCTTCCGATGATGAAGAAGTTTGCCATACAACCCGGAACTTAGCCCTCATGGCATTGGAAGAAACCGGAAGCTCAAGCGAGGAGTCTTCTTCCTCTTCAAGTTATTAATAATAATCAATTGATGATGATGAGGTAAATGACTCACCCAAAGTAGATTTACTATATAAGACTATTGCATGCTTACAATATGCTTTAAATAGATCAAAAACTAGGATTAAGGATCTAAAATTAGAGATCAAATCATTTAAGAATATAGATGCATCATGTGATAAACCATCTAGTGATGATGATTGTACTCTTAGGGATGAAAATGATGAGTTAAGAAAAGAAATAAGTAAATTAAGAACATGCCTAGAAAAGTTCACTAATGGTTCTAAATATCTAGATATGATTATTAAGGACCAAAGGGCAATTTACAATAAGGCCGGTTTAGGATATAGACCTAAGGAGAAAGAGGTAGCATTTGCATCCCTAGTTAGTAGAAAATCCATGATTAAAAGCAAGGAGAAAAGCATGGGTACCTAAAAATTTATAATTGATGCTAGTGGTCCTAAGATTTGGGTACCTAAGGATTGTGTTTTTCATGTGATATAGGTAGAAGAACCAAGCTTATGGATAGTTGATAGTGGGTGCTCAAAGCATATGACCGGGGATGAGAGAAAATTCTCCACTATCAACCATACTAGCAAAGGAAAAGTGTCATTTGGTAATAGTGGTAAACTTAAAATTCTAGGAAAGGGCACCATTGAGGTATCTCCCAATCTTGCTATTCATAAAGTTCTATTAGTTAAAAATATGAAATTTAACTTACTTAGTGTAAGCCAATTATGTGATGCAAATTTTGATGTTAAATTTGATTCCTCAAAATGCTTTATAAGACACAAAACTATAAATGATTGCATGTTAGTAGGCTTTAGAAAATCAAATATATATTATGTTGATTTATCTTATGCTACTAACCCTTCCACTAAGTGTCTTATTGCAAAAGAGGAAGAAAGTTGGCTTTGGCATAGGAGACTAGGTCACATAAACATGACGAATATAGCCAAAATAGCAAAATTGAAGCTAGTCAAAGGATTGCCTAGAGTCAAATATCTCAAGGACAAGATGTGTGATGCTTGTCAAGAAGGGAAACAATCAAAAACATCACACAAAGGTAAAAACTTACTTAGTACCGCTTTACCATTAGAATTACTACATATGAATTTATTTGATTGCCATAGTACCCCATCTATAATTGGTAGTAAATATTGCTTAGTAATTGTAGATGATTTTTCTAGGTTTACTTGGGTGTTTTTCTTGAAAAATAAGGATGAAACCTTAGGAATAATCATAGGATTTAGCAAAAGAGTAGAAAATGAAAGAAAACTCAAAATCAACCAGATCCGTAGTGATCATGGTGGAGAATTTGAGAATTCTAATTTTTCAAATTTTTGCTTAGAACAAGGGTACAAGCATGAATTTTCTTGTCCTAGAACACCTCAACAAAATGGGGTTGTGGAAAGAAAAAATCGTGCCCTACAAGAAGCGACTAGGACAATGCTTAATGCATATTCCTTACCTAGCTACTTGTGGGCGGAAGCAGTTAATACCGCTTGCTATATCCAAAATAGGGTATTGATTCATAGGTTTTTAGGAAAAACTCCATTTGAATTGTGGAATGGTACAATTCCAACAATTCATTATTTTAAGGTCTTTGGATGCAAAGTTTATATCTTAAATACCAAAGACAACCTAAGTAAGTTTGAGTCCAAAGCGGATGAAGGAATCCTAGTTGGATACTCATCCACTAGTGTAGGATATAGAGTTTACAATAAAAGGACTCAAAAGATTGAAGAATCTTCAAATGTTCAATTTGATGAAACTTCAAATACATACCCTAGGAAATCCCCTATTGATGATGATATAAATGTTGAAAATCAAGAAATTACCAAACAATTTCAAGACTTAAACTTAGGGGGTAATGATCAAGGGGGAGGATTGGATCAAGGGGGAGTAAGGGATGATTCCGATGATGAGCATAGGATTGAGGTTGATCATGATCAAACTCCATCTAACACACCTCCTAGAACCATAAGATTTCATCAAAGTCACCCTTTAGATCAAATTGTGGGTGAATTATCTCAAGGAGTTAGGACTAGGTCATTCCATAGGGATCCTACTAGTCATATTGCTCTAATCTCTCAAATTGAGCCCAAAACAATTAAAGATGCATTACTTGATCCGGATTGGATCTTAGCAATGCAAGATGAATTAGCTCAATTTGAAAGAAGTCAAGTATGGGAGTTAGTTCCTAGACCAAGTGAAAACACTATTATTACTACAAGATGGGTCTTTAGGAACAAACTAGATGACCAAGGGAATATCACTAGAAATAAAGCACGATTAGTTGCAAGGGGTTTTAATCAAGTTGAAGGACTTGATTATGATGAAACATATGCCCCGGTTGCTAGGTTAGAGTCCATTAGAATACTTTTAGCATATGCCTCCTATATGGGTTTCAAACTCCATCAAATGGATGTCAAATCGGCATTCCTAAATGGGTTTATTAAGGAAGAGGTGTATGTAGAACAACCTCCCAGGTTTGAAAATATGGACTACCCAAACCATGTATACAAGCTTAGGAAAGCCTTATATGGTTTGAAACAAGCTCCCCGGGCTTGGTATGAAAGATTGTCATCTTTCCTAATCTCTAAGGATTTCAAAAGGGGTAGTATAGATCAAACTCTCTTTATAAAGTCAACATCTAAGGACATCTTTGTAGCCCAAGTGTATGTTGATGACATTATCTTTGGGTCAACAAATGATGAGCTTCTTCAAGACTTTATTCAAAATATGGAAAAAGAGTTTGAGATGAGTCTAGTTGGAGAATTAAATTTCTTCCTAGGTTTGCAAGTTAAACAAACTAGTGAAGGAATTTACATTTATCAAACCAAATATGCTAAGGAAATGATTAAGAAATTTGGTTTAGAAAATGCTAAGGTAGTGTCAACTCCAATGGCAACCAATACCAAAATAGATAGAGATAGTGAAGGAAAACAAATAGATCTTACCCTTTATAGGAGCATGATTGGTAGCCTCTTGTATTTAACCGCTAGTAGACCCGACATATTATTTGCGGTTGGTATGTGTGCTAGGTATCAATTATGTGCTAAGGAATCTCATTTAGTTGTCGTTAAAAGAATTTTAAGATATGTCAAGGGCACACTAAATGTAGGTCTATGGTACCCTAAGACTAGGTCTTTTGATTTAATTGGGTACACCGATTCCGATTATGCCGGTTGCAAATTGGATCGGAAGAGTACTAGTGGTGGATGCCAATTCCTTGGGTCCTCCCTAGTAAGTTGGAGTAGTAGGAAGCAACCTTGTGTTGTTTTATCCACCACCGAGGCCGAATATGTGGCTATGGGTGGTTGTGTAGCTCAATTATTATGGATGAAACATACCTTAGAAGATTATGAGCTATCTTACTCCAACATGAAAGTATTTTGTGATAATGTGAGCACCATTAACTTGATCGAGAATCCGGTGCATCACTCTAGGACCAAGCACATTGAAGTGAAACATCACTTCATTAGAGACCATGTGGCTAAGGGGGACATTGAGCTTAATTACATTGAATCTAAGTCCAACCTAGCCGACATCTTTACCAAGCCTCTCCCCGAAATAGAATTTTCATCACTTAGGAGAGAACTTGGAATGTGCTTTGTAGAATAGAAATGTAGTTTTGCATGATCCTATAGAAATACTAGGATTTATACCTTTAACCATCTCACAAAATACTTAGGAAACCATGATTTTTGTATTGAGCCACCTAGACAACATGTGAGATGTTAGGAAGATGCACTTGGATCATCATGTTTGTTATGATGCATTACTATGAACCAAAGTGTCATCTAGAGACATTAATCCTTCATTGGACCAATCATTGGGAAGACCTATGTACAATTAATGTGCATATAGCTCCAAGAATATGATTGGAAATATCAAATAAAATAAAATTTAAACTATGTCTATCAAATCTTGAGAAACAATTTCCTATTGATAAACCAAAGTGATACAAAGTTTTGCAAAAATATCATAACTTTTGCAAAATCTCAAGATTGTGTCAATATCAAAATCTAGAGGTGATATAATTTTAAAACAATTTTTCCTTGATAGGAAATGTTCTAACAATATTACCCACAAAATTTCGTGATTTTTTAATCTTTATTGAATTAATTATGAATTTTTTAATCGTCGAAGCTATCGATCGACCGTACTTACGCCTTCGACCGATATTTACGATATCGAACCGGCTTACCGGTTCGTTATCGGTCGACCGCCATTTATGGCGATCGGCCGACCGACGCAACGTAATCGTCAGATTGCGATCGTCATCGATGTCTATCGGGCCGATCGCCATTTATGGCAATGATCGACGATATAGAATCGCTCAGATGCGATCGCATCGGTTTGATCGATCCCCATCATCGATGTCGCATTTTTAGGGCTTTCCACCGGTTCGACTCGCCAAACCATCCCGATTTTCTCTCCTCTTCCTCTTCCGACGAACCTCCACCACGCCGTTTAGCCGTTCTCCCTCGCTTTTCCGGCGACTTCACCGACCGGTGTTCCCATTTGGAGTGCTCTCCGACTCAAGGACCTCCTCTTGTCACTCCGTTCGTGCCCTAGTTTCCAGTCACTCGGCTAGGGTTCCGTGGTCCGGCACTATTCTTTGTTCACCATGCCGCCTAGGTATATTCTTCATTCCTGATCAATGTTTGTTTGTTTCTATGATTGTATTTCACTAACCCGTGCTTGTCTTGGTGTTTTTGTCCATGCATCATCCTTAACCTACATTGTGCATATTTTCTTGTTGTCTTTTCACACATTTAGACTTAAGCACGTTGCTACTAAGCGTTCCCGGGCACCTCCGACCAACGAGGGCCCGTCAAACCCTCGACCCCCTGTCGATCCTCGATTTCCAAACTCCGCACTTGAAAGTGCTTTCAATAAAAACAAATTCCAACTTATTCCACCTAGATCAATGGATCCAAATTTTCTTAAAAACTATTGTTTTGACATTGTTCAAATCATTCAACATTACAAACTTGAGTCTTTAGTCTTTTGTGAACATCATGTTAATATCACTCTTCTCTCTGAATTTTTCAACAACCTACGACCGGCTGGAGATGGGAGATACCGGACTCGCGTTGCTCAGCATGATCTGGATTTCAATCCCCATATCTGGACTGATTTTCTCGGTTGTCTCTCTTCCGAGAATGATTTCATCTTCTATCCATCTTGGAGTGAACCTCTTCCACCTCCTTTTGAGGAGATTTCCTTGGATTCCCTTCACACTACTTTCTATCATTCTCCTCGACCTTTGAACACTAATCTATTTCAATCACAAGAACTTTCTGCCTCTGACAATGTCCTTTATAAGGTCATTGCTCATTGTCTTCTCCCTATAGTTACTCGTGGTTTGGCTTTGGTTCGCCCTCCACACTTACTTCTCATGCATTTCTTTCGTTCATATTTAGACATCAATATTGGCCTCAATACCTTCCATTGCATCATTCATTTCATAAGGCCAAACAATGGGAAGGTTCATATTCCTTTTGGAAATGTCCTTACTCAATGTCTTAGCTCCGTAGGCATTGATGTCGATATAGGAGTCATTAAAGTCATGAATAGAAAATATGATCAGATGACTCGACGGAGTTTCTCCTTGGCGGGCCTGAAGGCCGACAGAGGATCCGTTTTCTGGGACCCAGCCCGGCGGCTAGCGGTGGCGCTCGGCGCAGAGGATCTGCTGCGGGAGGAGTTTGAAGGTGTTCTTTGAGGTGTTGCTCGGGAGCACATGCGGGAGAGGCTGCTGCGAGCGATCTTTGTTATGCGGATCCATCGCCGTTGCGTTTGATGCTTTGTGGAGCGGGTAGACACACGCTTTGAGGAGCTTGGCGAGAGCATCGGGAGCTCCTCTCCCTCGTGAGAGGGTGCATCTGCAGCGAGGACATCTTGGCGATTCTCAGCCTGCGCACTGGACACCCACCTCACGATGGATCGTCTGCACCGATGGATCTTGAGGGCGGCGATCGTTAAGCTTCGCTTGTTTTTTGTTGTTTTCTTTTTGGTATATGTACGACATAAACTCCTACTTGTGTCATAACTTTTGATTAATAAAATGAAATTGTGTCCTTGTTTTAATTCATTTCTATTATGTCCTTGTTATTTGTCAAGTTTAGAAGTTAGCGTATAGTACGGTTATGATTATTGATACGATACAATCACACTTTTTGTGTCATAATTTTGTTATTTTGAATATCGTATCAATCCATAAATCTAATGAGCATATTTTTCGTCTAATATTTTTCATATGTCATATTAGTCGAATAAAATGTGTATGACGAGTTTCGTGATTTTTGGACACCCACGGAATTTTCTACGTTTTTTCAAACCTTGACTGAAAAATTCGATTTTGATTTTATGCGATATCGATCATTGTTATTGGCGATCGTATAAGCCGGCATTGGTGATGCCTATTCGATCGAACCTGACCTTTGTTTTGGAATAGAAAACGATTTTTCATCGGTTAAAAGGTTCAATTTTGGACATTATATGATTTCCACAGTATATACATGATAACTTGTATGGAAAGGCGGATTTTCTTGGTGCACTGGTTTAGGGGGAGCTACATCCCTAATTTCTATAATTGTTGGTGCAAGGCTATGACATATTTGCTTATTCTATTACTTATGCCTTGCTTCACATGTTATTTCCCCATCATGAAACATGTCTTGGATTTAGGGAGAGCTTCATATAAATTTTATACCTTTGTTCAAAGATATGTCAATTCTTCCTGCACTTATTGGTTTAACTTTTCTCTTTTTGTTGTATGTCAAAGGGGGAGAAGGGATATTTAAGTTAGAATTCATATTGAAATATGTTTATATGTATAGAAGAAGACCTAACTTAAATGATTGTCAAACATCAAAAAGGGGGAGATTGTTGGTGCAACAATGCCCCAAGCATTTATATATTTTGATGTTTGGATAATCATCTAAGTTAGGCAATGTTTTGTGATCTAATTGTAAACATGTTTAAGTGACAGGAAAATCCAAGTATGAAGACTTGGTAAAAGACAAGTCCAAGTGTGATCTTGGCAAAGAGAAGTCAAAGGAAAGGTCTTGGTCTTAGCGTAAGTCCAAGCATGTAGTCTTAGTGCATAAAGTCCAAGCGATCCTTGGAAAAGAAAGACCAAAGGAAAGTCTTGGCGGCATAAGTCCAAGCATGTAGTCTTGCGGCGTAAAGTCCAAGCGTACTTTGGCAAGAAGAAAACCAAAGCATGAATAAACCGAAGGAAGCTTTTGAAGCGCATGGATGGAGTCGTGGACTCAAAGAAATCTCGAGGCGCAAGGTGATGGAGAAGCTAGAAGGTTAAGTCTAGGCTTAGGTTATGTTTTCAAGTATGAATTAGTCATACTTAGGGTGTGCGATCATTGGAACATGGTGGCCCTTAAAATACATTAGAGGTTGGAAGGATCGGTGGAGTTATCGGTCGAGGCGATGAGAGTCGACTCAACTCGGCTGCGACATACAAGTAGCGGTCAGATCGTTATTAGCGATCGGCGCCACAAGCGAATAGCCGTGGCCGGCGGTCGGCTGACGCGTCGATCGAGCGCCGCTGTTGGCGGTCGATCGATAGTCTTCCGTTAGCGATGGCGGCGGCAAATCCGCGAATCCTGTTCGTAAGTCGTTAGAATCGGACGGTCGGTGATGTATGTAAGTCATCGATCGGTGATGGACCTCCAACGGGAAAAAGATGCTCTTTCCTATAAAAAGAGCCCAAGGGGAGCAAGAAGAGGTTAATGCTTATATTCTGATCATCCTTCTAAGCTCCCACAAGTTTTCCAAGCTTTCTAAGTGTATTAATCTCCCTCCTCCTCTCAAATCTTCATTGTCATCTTTTGTAAGAAGAGGAGGTCTTTATAAAGAGAAAGCTTCTTAGTGAAATTGCTTGGGATGATCCACCTTAAGGATCGCCGTGGAGTAGGAGCATTATCTCCGAACCACGTAAAGGCCTTGTTAGCATTGTTTTTGTGTTTTTACGTATATTATTTGTTCTTGCTTCCGCTAATCATTTTTGTAGAAATCGAAAAGCGCTATTCACCCCCCCCCTCTAGCTTCCAAACGATCTCCAACAACTGGTACCTATACCAGTCGACTGATGTCGAGTAAAACCTCAAACACCAAGTTGTTTGAGCATCCGACCATCGGGTAAAACCTCAAACACTATGTTTGAGCATCCGACACTCAGTCTTAGCCACTTGGCTAAGTCCACCTCATCCTCTCATGGAGTTCCCCACCAAAGTTCTCTTCCCTCGGCCTACGTCCCTCGGATGCACCAAGCGCATGACTTCGCAATGTCATCCTTCGCATCTCTTGCCCTCGAAGTCTGCTTCCCTTGGGCCTCACTCCATTCGCTTCCCGTCCGACGGTCCCTCAGATGCACCAAGCACAAGACTTTGCAATGTCATCCTTCATCGACTCAAGGACCCCGAGCCTATGAGATTAGTGACCTTGCCAAGTCCTCAAGACTTCCCACACCAAGCCTCATGCTTGGATTTTCCATGCCAAAGTTACACACTTAGACTTACATGGCCAACCCATGTTAGACTTTCCCAATGATAATCACATGTTATACGTTTTATCTAACATCAAAATACTGCTTGAGTCAAACTCGAGTTTGGTCAAATGTGACCTGGGCCGATTGCACCAACAATCTCTCCCTTTTTGATGTTTGACAAAACCTAACTCAAGTCTACCAATTATCCCCAATTGGCAATTCTCACATCCCAATGAGAATTCCAATTAACCCCAATTGGTAACTTCTCCTCCTTTTTGACATACATCAAAAAGGTCCTCAAGGGTGTCAATGTCTCATATCCTAATGAGATCTTATAATCTTCCCCTTGGTATGTCTTCAATCTTCTAGTGATAAGCCTCATATCACTTAAGAGAGGTAATTCCCAATTTTCCTCCCATGAGGAAAAATACACATCCATCTTCCCATGATGGATACCTCCCCCTAAAGGCTTGCTCCCCCTTGGCCATTGCACCAACAATGTCCTTGGAGAGTCCCTAAGCTAATAGGAACGCTAAACACTCAAAATTAAGGCACAAGTTCAACAATGAACTCTCACACACCTTAAAATTGATACCTACCCTAAACAAAAACTCATAATCTATATTCAATGGATTTTCACCCTTTCTAATGCTCTCCAAAGCATGTTCTAGAGTTAAGAGTGGTTAGGGAACCTAAACATAGTTGAACATGGGCCTAACAAACTTTGTTTACTCGAAATCAGCATTGACAGTTGACTCTTTCAGCTACCAGTCGACTGTCATCCATGGCAGTCGACTGATAACTGCAAAATGTAGTTTTTGTTGGATCGAAGTGAATCGCTAGAGGGGGGATGAATAGCGATAAAACTTTTCTTTCTTTCAAATTCGTTTCAAAACAATTAAGTGCAGCGAAAAGATAAATGAAACAATAAAAGAGACAAGATAATTTTTACTTGGTTCGTAGCCTTCGGCAACTACTCTAAGGCCCTAGTGGTCCTTGTTGTCAAGTCTCGGAAAAAAAATAAAAAATAAATAAATAAATAAATAAATAAATATATATATATATATATATATATATATATATATATATATATATATATATATATATATATATATATATATAATGATAACAATAATAAAATGATAAAAATACACGGGCGTAGGTCATTGGAAAAGGAGGATAAATTTCGGGGTCTATATATACCCTAGATAAGCGTAGTTGAGGGGCATAAAGGGGAAAAATCCTAAACCCATTTAACCGGCCGAACCCTTTTTCCTTTTCTTTTTCTTTTTCCCTTCTTTTTCTATCGCGCGACCCGTCTTCTGCTCGCGAGCCGCCGCAGACGTCGAAAAGGGGCGATCGACGAACCCCTTCCGCGCGGAGACGACGCCAAGCTGTCGGAGCTACACCGACCCTCCTCTTCACGGTAAGTAGTCTCTGGCTAGGGTTGGCAAGGGCGGTGGGTTTAGCAGATTCTCGTTTGGGACTTCCGCGGCGAGATTGAGTCGGGGTTTAGGGATTGAATCGTGTCGGTGTAATGGGATTCCAGATTGGGTTCTAGTAGGCTTCAGGGGTGGATTTTTGGTATGGTTGGGGATGGGTGGAGCGAGGGAAACCGGTGGAGCTTGGCTACTCGATGGCTTGGAGGAGTTGAAGAGCAGAGAGATCACGGGAAGGGGTTAGGGATTTCGATCTTTGGGCTGTAAGGGGAGTTTTCGATGGGAGGTGATTGGAACCGGTGGATTGGGGGTACTCGACAGGTGAAGGGCAGGGGAAAGGGAATGGGTAAACAGATTTGGGTTGTTGGGAGGGAAGGGGATCGGTTTAGGACTTTAGGATCGCTTTTGATGAATTTACGCGTGGATTGGTAGTGAGGGTTTTATCCGGTAGGGTGGTAATAACGGAGTATACACATGTTGGGGTCATTATGAATTGAGTGTGCCGAGTGATGTATATGAGGGTTAAATCTTCAGTTAATAGCCAGATAAATGTTTAATAGATGTGAGTAGTTTGTTTGACAGGAATCAGCATGCTAGGGTGGATATAAAAATTTGTATGTACATGAGCTTTATGTCTATAGATGATTCCTGCTATATCTGTTCTTAGTCAGCATGCTTAGTTAATCCTTTATAAGTTTTTCCTTAATGCTGTAAATGATATGTAATATGTGAATAAGTTATATTATCATCTACCTGTGTATGAGGTTAGATGCTATATATATAGGTGTGTAATTACCATCTACCTGTGTATGAGGTTAGATGTTATATGTATATGGGTGTAATTACCATCTACCTGTGTATGAGGTTAGATGCTATATATAGATATATATTTGTTCACCTATGATGTTTAATGTTATTATTTTTAGCTAAATGTTCATCAAATCTTTCTTGTGCCTCGATGTTATGTGAATAAGTTATATTATCATCTACCTGTGTGTAAGGTGAGATGTTATATGTACATGTGTGTAATTATCATCTACCTGTGTATGAGGTTAGATGCTATATATATATATATATATATATATATATATATATATATATATATATATATATATATATATATATATATATATATATATATATATATGGGTGTAATTACCATCTACCTGTGTATGAGGTTAGATGCTATATATATAGATATATACTCGTTCACTCATGATGTTCTATGTAACCCTTCTGTGACTGAGCATGATAGGAAATGACAGAAATTTATTATTTAGCTACCTGTATGTACATGAACATTAGTGGTGCCTGGACGGGTTGGGCTCCCCGGGTTGAGCTCCGGGGAGGGCCCACCCAAAATGACAGATTGACTGATGACTGATAACTGATTCCCTTAGTTTCTTTCTAGAGGTACCTCAGGATTGCATAAGAAAATAAGGTATTTGACTGGCTCAGCATTTTAAATGCATAATGCGAGGTACCACGAGGGTTTATGTTTAGGTACAGTTAGCTTAACAAAAAGGCATGATTGGGTTTATTGTACTTGTTATAATGGCATGTTGCTATAAGTATTGGCTATGTTTCATACTGACTTACAGAAAGTGCCACAGGAAATGAATGTTGAGCTTACCGTAGTTTACACTTACAGTAGTGGAGTGATATGTATCCTGTTTGAATTTTCCTCTCTGTGTTGTGACCCTATCATTGATCTACTTACTGGGCTGTGAACTCATGATTTCACATAATATTTTCAGGTAGGGAACAGGATTCCCAGATTGAGATACAGGAAGCGGAGGTGGTGTAATTGAGAAGATGACGATGAGCATGACACACAACGTTCGGGACTTCTATAATACAGGATTTCCAGTTTGAGTGGAGTTGATTTTGATGTTCCATTTTTCTTCAAATTGAGAGGGTAAAGTGTGTAGTTGAGACTGCTAAGATGAATGGAATAAAATAAAATTTGAGCTGGGTGTTCTGATCATGTACATGATGGGTTAAGTTTATGCATACTAGGTTAGGTCTTTTCAGTTGGTATCAGAGCGAACGATCCTAAAGGACAGTTTGTGCATGCAATCTCATCAAGGACTCAGATACATCCACCCCCGCGTCTGTAAGCTTTAAATTTACTTTTCAAGTAGTAGTCTTAATGTAATCATGTATAGGTTTATGTACAAACTGGAGATAACGATGCAGGTATCGGGTTTTATAGAAGAATGGCGGGCCAAAGAAACAATGGTGAAGTGGGGCAGAGTAGTCAGTTTCTCGCTGAGCTTGCCGCAATTATGCAGGAATAGAGTCGGATTCAGGGAGAACAGATTCAACAGCTGTTGAGAGCCAGGGAACATGGAAACACCCACAGTGGTCCCACAGCCAGTGTGAACCCAGTTTACAAGCAGTTCAAGGATCTTGGACTGACAGAGTTTAAGGGAAGTACAGACCTGATTGTTGCAGAAGGATGGATTCGATCATTGGAGACGATATATGACTTCATGCAGCTTACGGATGCTGACAAGGTGAGGTGTGCCATATTCATGTTGAGGGGCGATGATCGGATATGGTGGGAGGGTGCACGCTCAGCGGTGGATTTAGCTATAGTTACTTGGGTTGAATTCAAGGAGGTATTTTATGGTAAATACTTTACTGCTGACACCAGAACTCGAATGGCCAGGGAATTCCTAGAGCTTCGCCAAGGGGACCGGACAGTGGCTGAGTATGTCAAGGAATTCGAGAAGGGGCGGTATTTTGTACCTATGATTGCCAGTCAACCAGTAGAGGGATTGAGGGCAGCCATTCGCCATGATGTCAGGGTGAGCCGAGTTACCACCTTCAGAGAGGCTGTGGATCAGGCTCTGATGGCAGAGAGGGACAGGAATGACATGATAAAGGAAGTACAGACTAAGAGGTCTAGTTACCAGGGAAGGGAACCTCCTGCGTCGAGTCAGAAGAAGTTTGCACCGAGCTAGTTTCGAGGCAAGCGTACCATTTGAGACGAGCCACGGCGACCCAGAACTCACCTGACCATCATACTGTCTTCAAGGGCGAAAGAAAAACTTAGTGTCCCAAGTGTGATAAGACTCATGCAGGTCAGTGTTTGGTTGGTACAGATGTGTGCTACAAGTGCAAGAATTCTGGGCACTTTGCTATGAACTGCCCTCAGCTCAAAGAGCCAACTAGAGGAAGGGTGTATGCTATGACACAGGAGCAGGTGGATCCGGATTTGGCCATCATCACAGGTAGAATTTTTATTGTCAACCTACCTGCTCATGGCTTAATTGATTCTGGAGCTACACACTCTTTCATATCGATGGCCTATGTTGCAAAACTAGGTATTTCATGTGATTGGATGGCTACCGGCTATAACGTGTCCTTGCCTTCGGGGGAAGAACTGACCAGCAATAGAATAGTGAGGAACTGTCCGATAAGGATGCAGAACTATACAGTGTACGCCGAACTTATTGTATTAGAGATGGTGGACTTTGATGTAATTCTGGGTATGGATTGGTTGACCCGGTACGAGGCCATTATTGACTGTAAACAAAGGACGGTTAAACTGAAACTACAAAATGGTGGATTTGTCATCTTCAATGCAACCTCCACGTTGAGTCATTTACCTATTATATCAGCATGTAAAGCTTAGAAAATGTTAAGCAAGGGGTGTAACCGATTTCTAGTCAACATAATGGGTAGTTCTGAGACTTTTAAACCAAGTCTGGAGGAAGTAGAGGTAGTCCGGGATTTTCCCGATGTATTTCCAGAGGATATTGCAGGATTACCCCCTGTCAGGGAGGTTGAGTTTGGAATAGAATTAATATCGGGAACCACCCCTGTGTCTAAAGCACCGTACCGCCTGGCACCCACCGAAATGAAGGAACTGAAGGAGCAACTACAAGAACTACTGGATAAGGGTTTCATCCGACCCAGTGTGTCACCCTGGGGAGCGCCAGTGTTGTTCGTCCGTAAGAAGGACGGTTCAATGCGGTTGTGCATTGACTACCGGGAGTTGAACCGGGTTACAGTCAAGAACAAGTACCCGTTGCCTAGAATCGATGATCTGTTTGATCAACTACAGGGAGCAACGGTGTTCTCAAAAATTGACTTGAGGTCGGGGTACCACCAATTGAGGGTGAAAGGAGAAGATGTTCATAAAACTGCATTCAGAACTCAATATGGTCATTATGAGTTTCTAGTTATGTCGTTTGGGCTTACTAATACCCCCGCAGCCTTTATGGATTTGATGAACCGGATTTTCCAGCCATACCTGGATCAGTTTGTGATTGTCTTTATCGATGATATACTAATTTACTCTCAGAGTCGCGAAGAGCACCGACAATATCTGACGCTGGTGCTGCAGACTCTGAAGGATAAGCGGTTATATGCTAAGTTCAGCAAATGCGATTTTTGGCTGAGACAAATAGCATTTTTAGGACATATAGTCTCGGAGAGGGGAATAGAGGTGGATTCAGTCAAAGTGGAGGCAATCCAGAGTTGGGCTACTCCGAGAAATGTTACAGAAATTCGAAGTTTCCTGGGACTAGCGGGGTATTATCACATATTTATTCAGAATTTTTCACGAATTGCTCTACCCCTGACTTCGTTGACCAAGAAGGGGGTGAGGTATGAATGGACTACTCAGTGCGAGAAGAGTTTTATGGAGTTAAAGGAAAGGCTGATGATAGCACCTATGCTTGCAGTTCCAGACACTTCTGGGCAGTTTGTGGTGTACACTGATGCCTCCAAAACTGATCTAGGGGTTGTATTGATGCAGAAGGGGAGGGTCATTGCTTATGCGTCACGTTAGTTGAAGGTGCATGAGCAGAATTACCCTACACATGACCTGGAACTAGCAACGGTCGTCTTCGCTTTGAAGATTTGGCAACATTATCTTTACGGAGAACGTTGCGAGATCTACACAGATCATAAAAGTTTGAAATATTTCTTTACTCAAAAGGAACTGAATATGCGACAGAGACGATGGTTGGAGTTGGTAAAAGATTATGACTGCAATATTAACTATCACCCGGGTAAGGCAAATGTGGTGGCGGATGCGCTGAGTCGCAAGACGGCGATGCTATTACAGTTGACCACCCAGCAAAGATTGATATCATAATTTCAACAGATAAGAGTGGAGGTGATAGGTTAGGTTGGCGGCACTGACGGTTAAATCAAACTTACGGGATCAGATTCGGGCAGAACAAGCCTCGGATCAACAGTTAATGGAATGGAAACGCAAAGATGAAACAAAGGGTAGCACCATCTACTCAGTGGTTGATGGGATGGTGCGATACAAGGGCAACATCTGGGTGCCTAAGGGTGGATCCCTGAGGGAGAATCTCATGAGAGAAGCTCACACTACCTCGTACTCTATTCACCCCGGCAGCACAAAGATGTATAAGGATATGCGGCTATTATATTGGTGGCCAGGCATGTAGAGAGACATAAGCAAGATGGTCTATGAGTGCCTTACCTGTCAACAGGTGAAAGCTGAGCACCAAAGGCCCGCGGATCGCCGAACCGCTCGATACCGATTGCTCGAAGTGGGAAAATGTTGCCATGGATTTTGTAGTAGGATTACCGATCTCGACTAAGGGATCAAATGCAGTGTGGGTTATTGTGGATCGATTGACGAAGTCAGCACACTTCTTGCCAGTGAAAACCACTTTCACTATGATACAATACGCAGAGTTGGATATACGAGAAATAGTAAGGTTACATGGAATTCCGGATCAGATTGTGTCAAATAGAGATCCAAAATTTACATCAGGGTTCTGGAAGAGTTTGCATCGGGGATTGGGTACAAAACTTGCTTTCAGCACTGCTTTCCATCCCCAGACCGACGGTCAATCCGAGCGAGTAATTCAGATTTTGGAAGATATGCTATGAGCTTGCATTATAGATTTCAAAGGGAGTTGGGAGTCCAAACTGCCCTTGGTAGAGTTCACCTATAATAATAGTTATCAATCCACCATCGGTATGGCTCCCTATGAAGCGCTATACGGAAGAAGGTGTAGAACCCCACTACATTGGGAAGAGGTAGGAGAAAGGCGCCTGGTCCAGAGATTGTGACACAAACTGGAACTAGTAGCAAAGATCCGATGAGAATGCAAGCACAAAGTCGCCAAAAGAGTTATGCTGATTGTCGAAGGAGGGACCTAGAGTTCACAGTGGGAGACCATGTATTTCTCAAAGTGTCACCCATGAAGGGAGTACTAAGGTTCGGAAGGAAGGGCAAACTCAGTCCGAGGTATATTGGGCCTTTTGAGATTCTCGATCGGATTGGAACACGAGCTTACCGAGTCGCTCTACCACCAAACCTAGTAGGAGTTCATAATGTGTTTCACGTATCCATGCTCAGGAGGTACCTTTCCAACCCTGCACATGTGATTGGGTATGAAGCCATACAGTGGACACCAGATCTATCCTACGAGGTAATACCAGAACAAATATTGGATCGCTGGCGCTAAGCTGAGAAATAAAGAAATCAGAATGGTGAAAGTTTTATGGGGAAATCAGCAGATAGAGGAAGCTACCTGGGAGACCGAGCGGGATATGCGTGACCATTACCCTGAACTATTTGGTAAGTCAAATTTCGAGGACGCAATTTTTTTTTAGGGGGGGAGAGTTGTCAAGTCTCGGAAATATATATATATATATATATATATATATATATATATATATATATATATATATATATAATGATAACAATAATAAAATGATAAAAATACACGGGAGTAGGTCATCGGAAAAGGAGGATAAATTTCGGGGTCTATGTATACCCTAGATAAGCGCAGTTGAGGGGCATAAAGGGGAAAAATCCTAAACCCATTTAACTGGTCGAACCCTTTTTCCTTTTCTTTTTCTTTTTCCCTTCTTTTTCGATCGGGTGACTCTGCCTTCGTCAAGAGCCACCGAGACGCTAAAAGGGCGATCGATTTAACCCCTTCCGCCGGAGACGACGCCAAGCTGCCGGAGCTACACCGACCCTCCTCCCTCCTCTTCACGGTAAGTAGTCTCTGGCTAGGGTTGGCGAGGGCGGTGGGTTTAGCAGATTCTCGTTTGGGACTTCCGCGGCGAGATTGAGTCGGGGTTTAGGGATTGAATCGTGCCGGTGTAATGGGATTCCAGATTGGGTTCTAGCAGGCTTCAGGGGTGGATTTTCTGTATGGTTGGGGATGGGTGGAGCGAGGGAAACTGGTGGAGCTTGGCTACCCGACGGCTTGGCGGAGTTGAAGAGCAGAGAGATCACGGGAAGGGGTTAGGGATTTCGATCTTTGGGCTGTAAGGGGAGTTTTCGATGCGAGGTGATTGGAACCGGTGGATTGGGGGTACTCGGCAGGTGAAGGGCAGGGGAAAGGGAATGGGTAAACAGATTTGGGTTGTTGGGAGGGAAGGGGATTGGTTTAGGACTTTAGGATCGTTTTTGATGAATTTACGCGTGGATTGGTAGTGAGGGTTTCATCCGGTAGGGTGGTAATAACGAAGTATACACATGTTGGGGTCATTATGAATTGAGTGTGCCGAGTGATGTATATGAGGGTTAAATCTTCAGTTAATAGCCAGATAAATGTTTAATAGATGTGAGTAGTTTGTTTGACAGGAATCAGCATGCTAGGGTGGATATAAAAATTTGTATGTACATGAGCTTTATGTCTATAGATGATTCCTGCTATATCTGTTCTTAGTCAGCATGCTTAGTTAATCCTTTATAAGTTTTTCCTTAATGCTGTAAATGATATGTAATATGTGAATAAGTTATATTATCATCTACCTGTGTATGAGGTTAGATGCTATATATATAGGTGTGTAATTACCATCTACCTGTGTATGAGGTTAGATGCTATATATATATGGGTGTAATTACCATCTACCTGTGTATGAGGTTAGATGCTATATATAGATATATATTTGTTCACCTATGATGTTTAATGTTATTATTTTTAGCTAAATGTTCATCAAATCTTTCTTGTGCCTCGATGTTATGTGAATAAGTTATATTATCATCTACCTGTGTGTAAGGTGAGATGCTATATGTACATGTGTGTAATTATCATCTACCTGTGTATGAGGTTAGATGATATATATATATATATATATGTGGGTGTAATTACCATCTACCTGTGTATGAGGTTAGATGTTATATATATAGATATATACTCGTTCACTCATGATGTTCTATGTACCCTTCTGTGACTGAGCATGATAGGAAATGACAGAAATTTATTATTTAGCTACCTGTATGTACATGAACATTAGTGGTGCCTGGACGGGTTGGGCTCCCCGGGTTGAGCTCCGGGGAGGGCCCACCCAAAATAATGATTGTGATGGTGATAAGCGATTCCCTTAGTTTCTTTCTAGAGGTACCTCAGGATTGCATAAGAAAATAAGGTATTTGACTTGCTCAACATTTTAAATGCATAATGCGAGGTACCACGAGGGTTTATGTTTAGGTACAGTTAGCTTAACAGAAAGGCATGATTGGGTTTGTTGTACTTGTTATAATGGCATGTTGCTATAAGTATTGGCTATGTTTCATACTGACTTACAGAAAGTGTCACAGGAAATGAATGTTGAGCTTACCGTAGTTTAGACTTACAGTAGTAGAGTGATATGTATCCTGTTTGAATTTTCTTCCCTGTGTTGTGACCCTATCATTGATCTACTTACTGGGCTGTGAACTCATGATTTCACATAATATTTTCAGGTAGGGAACAGGATTCCCAGATTGAGATACAGGAAGCGGAGGTGGTGTAACTGAGGAGATGACGATGAGCATGGCACACAACGTCCGGGACTTCTATGATACAGGATTTCCAGTTTGAGTGGAGTTGATTTTGATGTTCCATTTTTCTTCAAATTGAGAGGGTAAAGTGTGTAGTTGAGACTGCTAAGCTGAATGGAATAAAATAAAATTTGAGCTGGGTGTTCTGATCATGTACATGATGGGTTAAGTTTATGCATACTGGGTTAGGTCTTTTCAACGCACGGAGGGCAAAACACTAAAGAACTCCTCGTTAGAGGTAGGAGTTAATCGATACAAGAACACAAAAAACTTGAGGTAGAGGGACACTCCCCCTCTCCTCGTTACGATAGAAAAGCTTCGAAAAAGTAAAGAAACAACTGATATAAAGCTTATACCGACGTAAAAGAAAGTAAAATAAATTAAACCTAGACGTCGGAGAAGAAGCACTTCGTTGTCGGAGAGTTGTAGCTTTGCGGAGGCTTTTGGAAGCTTAGAATTGATGATGAAACCCTAGGATAGGTCCTCCTTTTATAGCCTTTGAGCCCCTTTTCGAGAGGAACTCCAACCAATAGGAATTGGGCACAAGACTCCTTGAAAAATGGTGATAAGGCTTGACTCCTCGAGGTTGATCATTGACCATCAATCGACTGATGGCCATCACCCGGTCGTGATGGCAACATCGATTGAATCTTGGACCGCATGACGATCGGTGATGGACAAGAATCGAGTCCTCAGTGCATCGGTGATGATGCTAGCTGTAAGGCAAAGTTAGCTTAACAAAAACACTATTTCGACGGCCTCTGACCATCCGATCTCAACCTAGACTACCAATGGGATGTCTTGGGTCGGATCTACGCTTAAGTCTATCCCCGTAAAGAGGATACGATCTCACTTACACTCGCACACACACGAGCTTACCTCGATACTTACTGTGTCGCTTTCGCTTTCGGCCTTCCACTCGATTCCTTCAGCTCCCTCCGAAGTTACTCGAGTGTCACCCAACCACCACGGCTTCTTCCGGGTGTCGCTAGCCTTTAGCTCCAGCTATAGCAATTTTTTGCACACTCGATTCAGCTCGTGAGATAACGACATGAGCTTAACTTTGTATCGTTTGCTATAATCAAAACTCAGGTTCGACTTAGGTGCCTACTGCACCAATAATCTCTCCCTTTTTGATTTATGGCAAACCCACATACAAAGTTAAGAAAATATGCATGAAAAATAATAATGTGTATGAGAAACAAAAATGAAGATTAAGTTGGAGTAGTAAGGATTTTCTTCAAGTACCCCCCCTTGACCGAGGGTGAGTCTTGAAGAAAGACCTTAATCCTCCCCCTTGAGGGTTGCTTTAAGTAATTAACATTACTTAAAGTTGGCCTTAGTAAGACGTTTAAGTTAAGAGGTCTTCTTAACTTGGCCCTTTCTCCTCCTCTAAGTAAAACATTAACATCATAGTGTTAAAAATAAGTTTGAGTTGAGATTTAAAATTTTTGACCCCTTCACTTTGGCGATTTAAAAATTTTTGACCCCTTAACTTTCGCCTTTTTCTCCCCCTTTTGCCATATATCGAAAAGAGTAAGGGTGTGTGGAAAACAAAGATAAGTATTAAATTTAAAGTCCAAGCATATTCGACATTATTTTGAAAATAATATACTGAAAATAAGCTCATCTATAAAATGTTCGACTCATATTTGGCTTGATTGATATGAAAGATCAACCAGTCCTGGTCAGAGTCGGTTAGTATGTATAATTATACTCCGTGGTTCATGACGATGCACTAGCTCTACATCTGAAACCAAGAGTAAGGTCCTAACATCTCACGCCCATTTACGTGGCTAAGTACACAAACACATTAATCCTATGTGTTGTGAGATGTATTGGCTCCTTAAATCTATAGGTGCATGATATCTAAGGTATGTCATATGCTAGTTCCATGAAAATGAAAAGTAAGAAATAGTAGTAAGAAAATATAATTTGCAAGTTCCTATTCTACTACGCACATGCCCAATTTTCGTCTTAATAGACTGAATTCGACGTATTCGAGTTGTATGACTCCATTGGCCACATGTTCTCGAATGAAATGGTCTTTGACCTCTATATGTTTGGTCCTAGAGTGACATATTGGATTCTTAGTAAGATTAATTGAACTAATGTTATCTACGTGAAGTTTAGTATTTGTAAAGTCTAACTTAAAGTCGTAGAGAGTGTGCTTCATCCAAAAAAGCTGAGTGACACACTCACCCATTGCGATGTATTCAGCTTCGGTGGTAGATAAGGCAACACAGTGTTGCTTCCTACTGCACCAACTTACTAGACTCGAGCCGAGAAGTTGACAACAACCACTCGTACTCTTTCTATCGAGCTTACTACCGGCATAGTCAGAATCGGAGTAGCCGGTTAGTTCGAACTCGGTAGATCTAGGGTACCAAATACCGACATTAAGTGTACCCTTTAGATATCTAAGGATACGCTTGACTAGAGTTAGGTGAGACTCCTTGGCATAGGTTTGGAATCTTGCGCACATACTTACTGCAAATAAGATATCAGGTCGGCTTGCAGTTAAGTAAAGGAGACTCCCTATTACACTCCTATAGTATTTTAAATCAATAGAATTTCCGATTACATCTTCTTCTATATTCACATTAGTTGTCATTGGGGTATTAATAATTTTAGCGTCTTGCATTCCAAAGCGTTTAATTAATTCCCTAGTATATTTGCGTTGATGTAGGTATATTCCATCTTTAGTTTGTTTAATTTGTAGACCTAAGAAGAAACTTTACTCGCCTACTAAATTCATTTCAAATTCACTTTCCATAAGTGAAATGAACTCATTTAGTAGGATTGAGTTGGTAGTTCCGAAAATAATATCATCTACGTAGATTTGGGCTATGAATATGTCTTTACCTAAGGTTTTTACGAAAAGGGTTGGGTCAACTACACCTTGGTTAAATCCTTTGGACTTAAGATAAATCGAAAGTCTCTCGTACCAAGCTCGAGGAGCTTGTTTAAGTCCATAGAGAGCTTTCTTTAACCTAAGGACATGGTCGGGTTTATCTAAACTTTCGAAACCGAGAGGTTGACTAACATAAACTTCTTCTTTAATGTATCCATTCAAGAACGCAGATTTCACATCCATTTGAAACAACTTAAATCCTCGATGTGCAGCATACGCTAATAGCATTCGAATGGACTCTAATCTAGCTACTGGGGCATAGGTCTCGTCATAATCTAAACCTTCGACTTGACTAAACTCTTTAGCGACTAGTCTAGCTTTATTTCTAACTACTTCACCTTTGTCATCAAGTTTATTTTTAAACACCCACCTTGTTCCAACGATTGTTTTATCTTTAGGTGGTGGTACTAATTCCCATACTTCGTTCCTAGTGAATTGAGCCAGCTCTTCTTGCATTGCAATAATCCAATCAGGATCAAGAAGAGCTTGGTCAATAGTCTTGGGTTCAATCTTGGAAATCAAAGAGATTTGACTAAGGTTTCTGTATGAGGCTCTAGTTCGAACTCCTAGACTTGGATCCCCTATCACTTGGTCGATAGGATGATTCGTTTGAGTCCTAGTTGGATTTGGGTTTGAGTCTACAACTTGATCAATAGGATGACTCGTTTGAGTTCTAGTTTGATTAGAGTCATCTACCACTTGGTCGATAGACTGACTTGGTTGACTTAGGTTAGGATTAATACTAGACTTGATCTCCGGATCGGAGTTGAGTCTGGTATGAATCGGCACGCTAATTGGGGTTGCCGGGGGTTTTGTAGGTTCGTGTCCTTCATCAAATACTACATTGATAGTCTCCTCGACTCTAAGGGTGTCATGGTTATATACTCTATAAGCCCTACTTGTAGTCGAGTATCCTAGGAAGATTCCGGTTGTGATTTTGGATGTAAACTTCCCTAGGTAATCCTTAGTGTTTAGGATATGTACCTTACACCCAAATATCCTAAAGTACTTGATGTTAGGTATTTTATCGTGATAAATCTCGTATGAGGTCTTAAGGTGCCTCTTTACCATAAGGATCCTATTTTGGACATAGCATGTCATACTCACGGCTTTCGTCCAAAATCTATCGGGTAGATTATACTCGTTTAATATTGTCCTAGTGGCTTCTTGTAGGGTTCTATTCTTACGTTCTACTAGGTCATTCTGTTGTGGGGTTCTAGGGCAAGAGAACTCATGATGATATCCATTTAGATTACAGAATTCTATAAACCTGTGGTTCTCGAATTCACCACCATGATCAGTCCTAAGTCTTTTAATTTTAATATTTTGTTGATTTTCTATTAACTTAAATAGGTTGATTAATTGATCTAGGGTATCACTTTTGTGTTTGATGAACCTGACCCAAGTAAATCTAGAATAGTCATCAATTATGACTAAGCAGAATTTACTCCCATTAAGTGACTTAGCTCCGTGTGAATCAAATAGATCCATGTGTAGGAGCTCAAGAACACTTTTGGTTCGTTCTTGATTAGTTAGTTGATGTTGTGTCCTAGATTGTTTACCTTGTTGACAAGCATTACATATTTTATTATCCAAGTTATTGAGGTTAGGTAAACCTCTGACTAAGTCACTCTGACTCATCTTGTGGATGAGTCTTGGGTGTGAGTGACCGAGTCGTCGGTGCCACAACCATGATTCCTCTTGTCATGTCATAAGACACTTAGTTGAGGAGTTAGTTAAGTTAATAGTATAAATATTGTTATTTCTAATTCCCTTAAGGATTGTTTTAGAAGTTTCATTTGTATTAATTACGCATTCATTTTCTAGAAATATGACCTTATAGTTATTATCACACAATTGGCTTACACTAAGTAAATTATATTGAAAATTTCTACTAATAAAACATTTTGAATAATAAAGTTTGAGTTGAGCTCAATATCACTTGATCCGATGATTTTGAGCTTGTCGTTGTTTCTGAAGGCTACCGATTCTTGTCATTTGAATCGAAGCTTCGAAAACTTGAGTTGATCCCCGGTCATGTGTCGGGAGCAACCACTGTCCAACATCCATTGATCCTACACACAAGGTAGTTGGATCGGATATTGGATTAAAGATTGGTTGAAGATTATTAACCTAAATCATCTCACCCATGTCTACATGATCAAACACGTTAACCCTATATGTTCTTGTGAGATGACTTCCAATTTTACTTGATTTAAATTTAATGACTTGAACACTTGTCAACCTTGCGTTAGATTCGGATTTGACCTTAGGCTCATCAAGTCACCTTTTCAAGATCATGACTTCCAAGTCGTGGCGAGGCACAGAGACCTTCTTTGATCGAAACAACGACCACTTCCTTAGACAAAGCCATTTTCAAGAAAATAGAGACTTAACTTACCTAAGACCACTTCCTGGTCTAACTAGTCTAGGATACGACGAGGTAGCTTCAGCTAGTTCCGCTCGGTCAAGTGCACCAAACTAGATACGCCTTATCTAGCCCGAATACACAAGACTCCGCTTTCCTAGCATACTATCATCTCGCCGTGTCCTGGTACTATGTTATCAAGTATTGACGAGTTATAGTCCTATCTAACCATTCTAAAAAGAAAAATCAAACTAAATAAAGAACCTAAGCATGCAATTTTCTAAGTTAAAATACAAACAAGTTTCGTACTAGCTCCCCCTA
This sequence comes from Wurfbainia villosa, assembly GCA_025175895.1. Taxonomy (NCBI): domain Eukaryota; kingdom Viridiplantae; phylum Streptophyta; class Magnoliopsida; order Zingiberales; family Zingiberaceae; genus Wurfbainia; species Wurfbainia villosa. The sequence goes on along the minus strand of JAKLTH010000237.1, from coordinate 3,991,937 downwards.
GACCGTTGAATCGGTTCGGTCTCTCCACATAGTGGATTTGGTCCTTGGGAACCCAGTACTGGTTCGATCCTAAGTTTGAAATCAAGGTGGTCTTAGGGACCCATGCTTGGACATGTTTTTTATGTCGACTTACAATCGACATATATGACTTGTTGGTCGTATTTGAGCTAAATCCTAGCCCGGCCTTGTTGTACATGGCCCTTTGCGATCCAAGTAGGAGGTCAAGTCCTTTGGATCCCAAAGTAAACCTTTCCAACGTGTTCCTAAGATCTTTGACTTGACTCTTCAAGAGTGAGTTCTCAACTTCAAGTTTTTCAACCCGAGTTGAGTCCTCCTCTTGAACTCGACTAGTCAAAGAGGTTAGGGAGACCTCGTGTTTGAGGAGATTAACTTCTTCAACCAGGGTCTCGACCTTGGACTCAGACTTAGCTAATTTTCTAGTTAAAAATTTAATTGCACTATAAAGTGTACTAATGAGGGATCGACTTACCTTGAGTGTATCTTTTGAACCGGATGTGTATCTGTGGCTTGTCTTGAATAGTGCTTCGCAGTCCGACTCGTCTTTGGTTTCTGATTCATGTTCCAGTTCTGACTCCGTCTCTGATTCCATCGGTTTAGCCATGGGAACACGGTCATTATCTTCTTCTTCGGATGCTTCTTCCCAAGTAGCGTTGAGTGCCTTTTTGTGTTTTGGTGCTTTGCTCTTGAGTTTTGGGCATTCAGACTTGATATGTCCAAACCTGTTGCATTTGTAGCATCTAATATTTGAACTTTTAGTCTTACCTTCGTTGGGTCGAGTGACGGTTCGTTTTCATCCCTTGACTATCCTCCGAACTAGGTTGACTAGTTCGGCCTCCATTTCCGAGTCGACCTCCGAATCGGACTCATCCTCTTCTTCCTTCGGAGGTGCCTTGCTTGCAGTTTTCTTCCTTGAACCTGCAAAAAGTGCTATACCCTTCTCGGGTTCCAAGTTAGACTGCTCATGAAGTTCAAAATCGGAAAATAATTCATCTAGCCTAAGTTTCGAAAGATCCTTGGAGACCTTGTAGGCATCGACCATGAATGCCCACAAGGTAGTCCTCAGAAAGGAGTTAAGAACATACCTTATAAGGTCGTGATTTTCGACGTTTTGCCTGATTGCGTGTAGATTGTTGACTATGTCTTGAACGCGGGCGTGAAGTTGCGTCGCGGACTCATGTTCCTGCATTTTTAGATTATATAGTTTATTAAATAAAAGATCTCGCTTACATACCTTGGCTTCATCGGTCCCTTCGTGTAGCTCCACTAGCTTTGTCCAAAGGTCCTTTGCGCTGATGAAGGGGCCGACGCGATTTAGTTCCTCCTTGGACAAATCGCATTGGAGGATTTGAGTTGCCTTGGTGTCGGCTTCGACTTGTCGTTTTGTCGTAATGGTCCATTGGTCATAATCCAAGGATTCACCCACTTCGTTAGTCGGAAGTGTGAATCCCGTTTGGATTATGATCCACATCTCGATTTGGGTTTTGAGAAAGCATTCCATCCGATCCTTCCAATAACAGAAGTCATCTCCGTTGTAAAATGGAGGTCGGACGGTGCTAAAACCCTCGAGATGGGCCATTAAAACAAAAGAAACAAGGAGATGAAGACGAAAAACCTAGCAACGACAAAAACCCACGAAAATGTACCAAGACTCGCGTCTTGGATTAGTAGTGCAGGAGGAAAACTAACCAAATGAAATAAATATGAAATAAACAAAATTAAAAAGAAAAAAAATCTGTAAAAAGCTAGATCGGTGGCTTCCCCAAATCTTAGTAACCCCCGGCTCTGATACCAATTGTTGGATCGAAGCGAATCGCTAGAGGGGGGGTGAATAGCGATAAAACTTTTCTTTCTTTCAAATTCGTTTCAAAACAATTAAGTGCAGCGGAAAGATAAATGAAACAATAAAAGAGACAAGATATTTTTTACTTGGTTCGTAGCCTTCGACTACTACTCCAAGGCCTTAGTGGTCCTTGATCACGCATGGAGGGAAAAACACTAAAGAACTCCTCCTCGTTAAAGGTAGGAGTTAATCGATACAAGAACACAAAAAGCTTGAGGTAGAGGGACACTCCCCCTCTCCTTGTTACGATAGAAAAGCTTCGAAAAAGTAAAGAAACAACTGATATAAAGCTTATACCGACGTAAAAGAAAGTAAAACAAATTAAACCTAGACGTCGGAGAAGAAGCACTTCGTTGTTGGAGAGTTGTAGCTTTGAGGAGGCTTTTGGAAGCTTAGAATTGATGATGAAACCCTAGGATAGGTCCTCCTTTTATAGCCTTTGAGCCCCTTTTCGAGAAGAACTCCAACCAATAGGAATTGGGCACAAGACTCCTTGAAAAATGGTGATAAGGCTTGACTCCTCGAGGCTGATCATTGACCATCAGTTGACTGATGGCCATCACCAGTCGACTGATGGCAGCATCAGTCGAATGCTAACCGTAGGCAGTCGACTGATGGACGACAATCGAGTCCTCCAAGCTGGCAATCGACTGATGCTAGCTGTAAGGCAAAGTTAGCTTAACAAAAATACTATTTCGATGGCCTCCGACCGTCCGATCTCGACCTAGACTACCAATGGGATGTCTTGGGTCGGATCTACGCTTAAGTCTATCCCCGTAAAGAGGATACGACCTCACTTACACTCGCACACACACGAGCTTACCTCGATACTTACTGTGTCGCTTTCGCTTCCGGCCTTCCACTCGATTCCTTCGGCTCCCTCCGAAGTTACTCGAGTGTCGCCCGACCACCGCGGCTTCCTCCGGGTGTCGCTAGCCTTCAGCTCCAGCTATAGCAATTTTCTGCACACTCGATTCAGCTCGTGAGATAACGACATGAGCTTAACTTTGTATCGTTTTCTATAATCAAAACTCAGGTTCGACTTAGGTGCCTACTGCACCAACAGTTTTCAGCTTTTAGAATCCAAATTCCAAAATTCATAAGTAAATATACGTAATTTTAAAAATCTTGAAAATTTATACATATAATACTTATAACAAACACTATGGGTGAAAAATATTAGAAAAATAAAATACCCATAAAATAGTGAGATTGACACAAAGTTCAAAACTATTGAATTTTTCAATGTTTAAGCCTACTTTGTATCACCTCATTCAATGGTGATTGCTATCAAAAGATAGACTTCACCATGATTTTTCAAAATGATTTTGAAATATTTTTAAAATCTTTAAGTTTATTTTCCTAAACATCGCACTTGTATCTAGGTGTATGAAGTACATACAAGTCAAGTTTTCTTGTGAGATGTGAGGTCTTTGTTACTTAGGGTTTCATGCATATGCTAGGCAACTCTATTTGATTCCCTTGTGCATGGAACTTCAAATCATGTCATTATCCTTAACTCAATTTTATTTAATGTATAAATAATAATTATAACATAATGATAACAAGAATAAGAGCATGTGCCAAAATCATGATGTCATGGCATGTGATACATACTTAAGCATACATGACATTAAAAATAAACCCTAAGCATGACATTTTCAATGATAAAAATAATTATTATGTCATGGCATGGCAAGGCAAATAAAACATGACAAGTATAAAATACTAAGGTATAAAATACCTAAGTGTTAAGTCCAAATTGTCATTTCTAAAATTAAATCCATTTTGCCTTACTAACACTTATCCCCAAGTGTGTCAAAAACCCAAAATAGTACACCATGACTCCTAAGATCTAATTGTGTCGATTTAATAAATTTTCAACTTCTCAAACACATTGGCATATCCTAAAGTGTCAACACACCATGGTTAGGTTAACTACCCATCCACTTAGGGTTGACACATCCTAACCCATCTAGCGTGAATCAATCACTCTCCTAGGAACCCAATACTTATTGGAGCTCTTTGGGTTAACTAGGTATTCACTAGGGATAACTTCCCTAGATACCTTCCTAATGACCTTTTTTAGCTTTGAAGCCTTAGTCAATTGGGTTTTTCCTAGGTCAACTCTAGAGGTAACTCCTCCTTTGACCTTCTTAGTGGCTACCTTAGATTTTCTTGAATTTTTAGCCACTAGACTCACACCATGGCTAGTCTTAGGGATAACTTCCCTATTAACCTTGGTTTTTCTAGACCTAAAAATAGTTCCATAATTAAATGGAACATTGTGGTAGGACATAGATTTGTGACCCAAACTTTTCTTGCCCTTAGACATTTCTTGCCTTCTAGGACCTAGATTTTGATCACTAGACCCCTTATATGAATTTGTCATTTCGCTAGGGTCTTCTAGAGTTTCTCAAGCCTTGACCTCAAAGCTTGGTTTTCTACCTCTAGTCTTCTCAATTTTGATTTTTCATTAATCTTTTGGGAAAGACTCTTCCTAGGCATATGCCTAGATTTTTTGAGGTTAAAGCACAAATTTTCTTCTATTCTCCTTATGCTCTCCCTAGGCAAGATAGGTCTAGTGTTATTGGTCCTAGGTTTGTCCGTAGGTAAATTTACATGCTTAGCACCTAAACAATAATATTTATTCCTACTAGCATGTTTTTCATTAACAATTGCAAGAGAATTAAAATAACTTCTAGCATGCTTCTTAATCCTAGAACTATAAGGTGCATTAAAATATACCTTAGGATTAGCTTTAGAAGCTCCCCCTACTTGTGTAGCTCCCTCTTGCCCCTTCTTTCTCTCTCTATGGCATTGGCTTCAGTAGTGTCCTCTTTAATTGCATTTGAAGCACATAATGTGCTCTTTGCTCTTCTTAGAGAGGATTCCAGCATCCTTTGACTTTTGGTTGGCTTTTGATGTCGTGCTTTCTCATTAGCCAATTTTAGGCATTTGCTCTTGTAATGCCCTTTCTCCCTACACTCACAGCAAATTATGTGATCTTTATTATTAAAAATATTGCTTGAGTTACCTAAGGTGGTGGAAGCCTCTTGATCTTCACTTCTCCTGGATGTAGATACTTCTTCTTACTCTTGCTCCGGGATGGAAGACCTTTCCTCCCCCTCAATGCTAGAGGTGAAGGTTTCCTCCAATTCTTCAACATCTTCGAATACGGATGTTGATGGACATTCTACTTCGGCTTCCTCCTCTACTTGTGTCGGTTTAGAATTTTCATGGAATTTTATCACTTTATTCCACAATTCCTTTGCATCCCTATAATTACCTAATCTAGACCAAATATGATTAGGAATCAAATCACTTAGCAATTTTATTACCTTGAGATTTGTCTTGAAATCCTTGATTTGGTCCTTGTTCCATCTCGTCTTTTCAATTTGCCTATTGTCTTCATCCCTAGGCATTTTGAAATCATTTTCTAAAATTAATATTATATCAAAATCGATTTCAAGGTATACCTCCATTTTTCTTTAGGCCATCTTGTCATGCTTGTGTTGGCGATTAATTCGCGACAAACTCCTCGCTCTGATACCACTTGTTGGAGGATCGATGACCGGCTAGAGGGGAGTGAATAGCCTAATTTCGTATATGATGGAAGTTGATCGCTTAATTGCGTTTGTGCGTGTCGCTTGTCTACAATTGTTGTTAGTGCAGCGGAAACAATAGAAATACTAAACAATAATACAAACACACACAAATACATACGATATACGTGGTTCGAAACCTTAGAGTTCCTACTCCACGGGGTGAGCTCAACGAGCTCTAGTTATGCGCACGACACTAATCAAACTCCTTCTCGACCACGAGTCGGAGGTGGAGAAACCTCATACAAACAATTACAAACGTAATACAAAAGTACAAGAAAAATACAAAGACAATATGAAATACAAGTAAAGAACACTTTACAAAAACTTTGCTTTGATCACTTGCTTATTGCTTGCTTTGGATTGCTCTTGAAGGACTACAATGCAACAACAATTCTCCTCCAAAATCGCCCCAAATATCGCTATTGAAATCCTCCCCAAGCTCCTCCTTTTATGCTTGTCTCGGGCTGATTCCACATCAATCAGTCGACTGCTCGTGACTATCAGTCAACTACTCCTGTAGTCGTTGTCTCACAACGACTCGATCCACGTTGGATAAGTTCCAACGGATCCATCATCAGTCGACTGATCATGCCCATTAGTCGAGTGCTCGACGCGATCACTTGACTGGAAAAGCTTCTGTATCCGAATTCACCCTGATCAGTCGATCGCCATCCCTCAGCAATCGACTAATGGTGTCGTTAGTCGATTGTCAACCCTTGGCATCGAATATTACGCCAGAAATAGATCAGTCGAACACCAGTCAATTGCTATCGACATGAAGCAGTCAACTGGTACTTATACCAGTCGACTGATGTCGAGTAAAACCTCAAACACCAAGTTGTTTGAGCATCTGACCGTCGAGTAAAACCTCAAACATCATGTTTAAGCATCCGACACTCAGTCTTAGCCACTTGGCCAAGTCCACCTCATCCTCTCATGGAGTTCTCCACCGAAGCTCTCTTCCCTCGGCCTACATCCCTCGGATGCACCAAGCACACGGCTTTGCAATACCATCCTTCGCATCTCTTGCCCTCGAAGTCTGCTTCCCTTGGGCCTCACTCCATTCGCTCCCCGTCCGACGGTCCCTCAGATGCACCAAGCGCACGACTTCACAATATCATCCTTCACCGACTCAAAGACCCTAAGCCTACGAGATTAGTGACATTGCCAAGTCCTCAAGACTTCCCACACCAAGCCTCATACTTGGACTTTCCATGCCAAGGTTACACACTTGGACTTACGTGGCCAACCCATGTTGGACTTTCCCAATGACAATCACATATCATACGTTTTGTCTAACATCAAAATATTGCTCGAGTCAAACTCGAGTCCGGTCAATCATGACCTAGGCCGATTACACCAACATGTTGTTGTTCTAATGAAGTTAACACAAAAAGCACATATGCTCACTTCTAACAGGCGAGCAGGTGCTCTCACCTGTGAGCCTGCAGCCCGACACCCACCACATGCACACGCGTGCATGCACGTAATGAGCGCTTTGTTGGTGCACTTCGCACGTACGCATCGTCGCGAGGAGTTTAAATTTATGCTCCATATGACATGGCAGTGTCTACGTGGTACTCGGGTGATGTGTCGTGCTTATGTGGCACTCGATTGGGGCAAAGATAGATGATTGTGATGCTGGCTGTGCAGGCAGCAGATGGTAGCCGTTGGATTGAAGAGGGATGATGGATCGCAAGTGACGCGATCTAGAGCATTGATCGCGAAGAGTTACGATCTGATCATTGGTGATGAAGGTTGATCTGGAGCGTTGATCGAGTGGATCGTTGCATCCAGATCTGCAGCTGAGATCAAGGGGCAATCTGAAGGGTTACAACCCTCCAAATCGAACGACCCAGATGCATCCTGACCAAAGGATGCAACTAATCACCAAAGGATATCTCACCTCTTCACAATGTATAAATAAGACCCTCTAGATTATGAGAAAACTCACTCAAATCAATAAACTCAATCAAGTCAACTCAAGTTCTCATCCATCCATCCCATCTTCTGCATCCAGAATCCAAAAAGCCTACGAGAAATTCGTAGGTCTCGGAATTTATAGTGCTGCTATTCCGAGACATCATCGTTGTATCTTGGAAAACGAATTGCTGCTATCCGTAAGCACCTGTAGCAGAGCAATATCGTTTTACGAAGATAGTGTTAAACATTAGTCTCGACAAGCTTATATCAATTTGCATTCTCCCCAATGACAATCACCGAAGAGACAGAGTTTCCCCCAACACCAACGAGTTAGGAGTAGTGAGAGCAGCGAGAGTTAGGGTTTAGAGAGAATAGTAAATGAGAGGTGGAAGGGGAAAAGAATAAAAGATTAATCAAAATTAGTGATGGAATTTTTAATTCCGTTGCTAACAAAACAATAAAAATTAAAGATATTAGCGATGAAAATTTAATTTCATCGCTAATTAGCGATGAAAATAAAATTTCATTGCTAACGAACAATATGTTTGAAAGTGAGAAATTAACAATAGAACTTTTAATCCGTGGTTAATTACAACGAAACTTTAATCTGTCATTAACTAGCAATGGAAATTTATTTTGTTGCTAAATAAATAGGGACGGATTAAAAATTCCGTCGCTCACCAACAATAAAAATCAAAGATATTAACGATGGAAATTTAATTTCATCATTAATTATCGACAAAAATAAAGTTCCTTCACTAACAAATAATATGCCCGGAAGTGAAAAAATAACGACGAAACTTTTAATCCTTCGACGAAATTTTAATCTGTCACTAATTAGTGATGGAAATTTATTCCGTCGCTAGATAAATAATGATGGATTAAAAATTTCATCGTTAATTAAAAACAGAATTTAATCTCCTTCACAAGCTAGCAATGAAGACGTTATGAATAAATTTTTTGAAAAGAATAAGCTCTAAGTGCAGAATATATGGATTTTTCGAATTCTAAGTGACAAAGACGTTATGGACCAACGAATAGGGGTTTTTTTTTAAAGAATCAACAAGGAAACAGACAAAGCTTCTTTTTTTTTTTCTGTATACAGTTTGATGATGACAAATTATGATCATCATAGCTGGACGATGTGATTACGCTCATGCCTTGATTGTTTCTTGAAATTTTTGCTTATATTTTTTGGGATTCTTTGGAGCACTCATGGAAAATTATAGATAATAGAGATTCCTTTTTTTATCAATAAGAATATCTATTTTTTAAAAAAAAAATATTAATAAAATGATAAAAAAACACTTCATCAATAAATATCTCACTTAATATCCCTCCTTTAAACCGCAGACAAGCTATAGACCAACACCAACATAGGAAGAAAACACCTTAACCAAAGAAAACTATGGGATTCATCATTTGCACAACATTGAATAGTCATTTATGAAATAACTTGTTCCTGGAACTTGAGCAAATTGTATTAGTATTTTTTTTTTATAAATTTTGTAGAATTTTTCCAATATAAACAAAACTGAAAACAAAAAGATGCAATATTATAGATAAGTCGCCCCTCCGGATCTACAATAAAATTCAGTTTCTATCCATAGAAAATCCTTGGAAAAAGAGAAATCATAGACAGATCAAATCTATCTAAGAACACCTAGAATATATAGAATGCAAAATTGATTTCGGTAATTCAAAATAAAAATAGCCGAGCTTTCAAAGTTCAATTGCATATAGATTGTCACAGGCACACAACTCTTAGAAGACAGATCGAAGCTGATCCTTGGAGAGTTGAAACATGCATATTAATGCGGAAATTTATAATTGTTAACAAACTGTCTAAGAACAGGTTACAAAGTTTTATCGGCAATTTATCAAACACAGTTCTTAAAGTTTGGAATTGTCCAAAAAGCGTCTGTAGTTCCAGTTCTCGAATCGGCGTCTTATAATTCACTTTTACCTCACTTCGAAACGGGACCTGCGACGATTTAATGATGAGAGAGAATTTTTACGTACATCAAGTATGGCTATTAGAAATTAGAAGCATCTAAATGTAGTCTTCAGGAATTAAATCCGACACCACATTATTCACAGGAATATAATTACCTTTTATCTGATTTCTAATTTATATCGATCTGATTTCTGAAATATTGCTGTGAATACCTAATAAAATCTCGAATATCAGAAATTTTGGCCACGGATACACAGAAGGACACTATTCAAACTCAATGGACTTGGATTGGATCGAAAAGGAGGTGAATAAGACCATGATAGGTTTTGGGAAACTTCGTTGATGGATTTAGAAGTCAAATTTGAAATCTTGACATAGGTGAAAGATCTTCTGACATGAATTTTTGATATATCGAGAAACTTAGTTTTAATCCTCCTATCTCTCAATTTTAACTCGAAAAAAAAATGGTGCGAAAATTGAGAAGCGATGGTAGTGGTCTTTGGAATTAATTCCAAAGACCATTAATCTTTGGAATTCACAATTCGATCCACGGTGATCTTGGAATTGGAACAACTTAGTAGCGATGCTCGAAGCGAGATGAAGAAAGATTTTATCATCCAAGTTATAGAAAGGCCAACACAAAATTAAATGTTTTTATGCGATTTTTCTCATGTTAGAGGCCCGTACTAATTTTCGACAACGATTTTTTTTTAATAGAAAAACACATCTATTGCAAAATATAAGGAAAATAAATAAATACTATTTGAAGACACTGTGACAGCTTTTCCAATAAATTAAAAAACGGTAATAAATTTACATTAGGTAAAACCACAAATAATTTTTCGTGATATAAAAATTGAGTCTTTGGAATTGGTTCTTTATCTCGTTTAAATCGCTCTTAAATTGTTCCAATTCCAAAGATCATCAGTGGTCTTTGGAATTGGAGATTCATCAATCCAGCGGTGGTAGTGCGAGGATTGCAACACCACTATGGTCTTTGGGAATTTCAATTAAAGCCAGCCAATCTTGGAATGCAATTTGATATTATTACCATCAGTTTCTCAACTTTCAGTGATAGATTGCATTGAAGCTACTGAAGAAGGAATTGTTAATCTATCAATTCTTTCTATTGGTTCGATGATTTGGGTCTCACATCTGACGCTGATGTCTCCTTAATTCTCATTTAAACTGCTGCCATTTTCTTCACCATCACAAACAGAGTTCTATATATTTTTCTTTTGCATTCTCCTCGATTAGGGTTGCTTCTAGCATATCATTTATGGGGCTTGTCCTTTAGCTTTCAGAATGAGCAGTAGTGGTTTTGTTCGATTAGCCAACCGACTTGCTGAATTTTCCTTTTTCTGGGTGACTTGCGATTCTAAATTAGACACCGAGTGAACTGATAAACCATGAAGAACAATGGCTAGATTTGATCTTCCCCTTCACGCAAATTCTACGGGCGACGATAAAGGGCGAGAGCAGCAGGGTGTTAGATTAGTTGATGCATTAATTAAAATTGTTCCTGGTTTCTGACCAAGATACATCAGCTTTTCTCACGATCACTCTTCTTCTTTTTCATGCAAACAACTATGCACTGTGTGGCGCATTAATCACTGTTTGGTGTTCCAAAGAGCACAATGAATGGTCTCCTTGTTTGGTTGCGCTCGGTAATTGATGGATTTCTACTGGCTTTATGCCTATAAATGATATTGAAAGTTGAGAAATTGATGATAGTAGTGTTGGAATTGGAATTTTCAGTACCACTGTGGTGCTGGAATTGAAATTCCCAGCACCAAAATGGTGTTGCAATCCATGCACCACCACTGTGGTGCTGAATTCAATCTCGACACGCGGTGGTCTTGAAATTCAATTCCAAAGACCACGATGATCTTGGAATTGGAACAACAGTTAGCGATGATCGAAGCGAGATGAAAAACCACGTAATTCCGACCTCAATTTTTATATCACGAAAAACTATTTATGGTTTTACCTAATATAAATTTATTACCGTTTTTTAATTTATTGGAAAAGCTGTCACGGTGTCTTCAAATGAGTATTTATTTATTTTCCTTATATTTTGCAATAGATGTGTTTTTCTATTTAAAAAAAATCGTTGTCGAAAATTAGTACGGGCTCCTAACATGAGAAAAATCGCATAAAAGCATTTAATTTTGAGTTGGTCTTTCTATAACTTGGATGATAAAATCTTTGGTCTTTGGAATTTTGTGGTCTTTGGAATTGGAACCAAGCTGTGGTCTTTGGGATTGAATTCCAAAGATGCGGTGGTGTTGCAATCCATGCACCACCGCGTAGTGCTGGAATGCAATTCGGCACTGATGGTCTTTGGAATTGCGAATTCCAGTACCACTATCATCAGTTTCTCAACTTTCAGTACCATCTTTTTTTCGACACAAGTTAAAATTAGGAGATAAGAGGATTAAAACTAAGTTTTCTCGACATATCAAAAATTTATGTTGTAAGATCTTTCAGTATATGTCAAGATTTCGAAATTTGGACTCCTCTAAGTCCATCAATGGGTTTCGGTCAAAACCCATTGATGGTCCTATTCACCTCTTTTTCGATTCAATCCAAGTCCATTGAGTTTGAGTAGTGTCCCTCTGTATATCTGTGGCCAAAATGTCTTATATTCGAGGTTTTATTAGGTATTCACAGCAATATTTCAGAAATCAGACCGATATAAATTAGAAATCAGATAAAAAAAAGGTGGTGCTGGGAATTATATTCCCAAGAATAATGTGGTGCTGGGATTTAAATTCCCAGCACCGCGTTTAGATGGTTCGGAATTTCCAATAGTGGCTCGGATGTATGAAAATTCTCTCTCATCATTAAATTGTCGCAGGTCTGTTTGGCAGGAGGGGTAAAAGGGGAATTAGGTATGAGATTTGATAAATCTGAAACTATGATACACTTTTTGGGCAATTCCGAACTTTAAGAACTGTGTTTGATAAATTGTCGAAGTTTTATTAGTGAAAAATAAGAAAGCTCTAAAAAAAAACACTAGCGAGTATTGAGTTGAGAAATTGTCTATTTCAGGACCAATGCAATTCTATGTTATTTAACCCATATGCTTCACTATTTCAGTTAACAAATAACTCAATAAGGGTTTAGAAGATCCATGGCGTTCGGTAGAATCTAGTAAAGATACAACAAGGAATCAGATTTGCACAACGCGAACATATTTCGAATAGGAGAAAACAACATGATCAAAGAAAAAAATAAGAAATTTAATTCCAACAAAAAGTCAACGACTCTTGATTTTGATTTTATTTCACCTGTTGTTCACATCAAAATATAATGTAAAGATCACTGAGTTCATCAACCACTTAATTAGAGAGAAGTGCCAACAGAAAAGGCATGAGGCCTCTAGGAAAAAAGTGCCAATAGATGAGCCAAGAACATATAAAATGGAATTAAATAAATCTAGCAGAATATTGAAATAAGATGTTCGTATCCGTAAAAGAGCAAAGCTAAAAACTTATATATTTCATATACATCTTACTCATCGGGAGTGTCTTGGGAATCAAAACCATGGGAGGTTTGGGGGTTGGAAAAGCAAAAAGACTTATTAACAAACGTGATAACTCAAAACGAGACAATATTTCTTGAATAGATTACTCTATTATTGTCACTCGAGCTCTGAATGCTTCATTCTTTGCCTTTAATGTTTGAAATTTTACAAATAAAGGATTCGGATGACTCCTGAGCCTAAGAGTGCACAACTCACGATCAAAAATAATCTTTGCCTGGTAACCAAGATCGTAGATAGAATTCTTTTTGAGCCCACCAACAATATCATAATAAATTTCATTATTTACCACCTCCCCCTCTATGGCAAGCTGAGACGGCTATACAATTCTAACAGTCATATCATCCTATGTAAAAAAAATATTATTAGTAACTGATATATAAATAATGGGATAAATTAAAGAGGTAATAAAATTTATATGCTTACATTTATATTCTTTAATCGAGTATCAACAAAAATAATAAATTCTTTCGAATATGCATACTGTAAAATAACTCTCGTGAATTCAATGGTCTTTATAAGGTATCTTCCTGCGCATAATACAATTAGTAAAATGAAAATATATTAATTGATAATTATAAAAAAAAAATAGTATTCTTGCAACATATTAATAAATACTCACATTGCCAACCTTAAGTGTTATGGGAGTTAATGAGTTATAATAGTATATTTCTAATTATCTACTCATGCACCTTTTATGGTTCATTGAAACAAACTAATTTTTAATTATGGAAAACTACTACTCTGTATTCATAATTATAAAATCTAGAGATTATTAGTAATCAATTTCATTAGGTTAAACGAAAAGCAAATAATTATTTTTTACAAACTCACTAGTTGTATCACATGTTCTACAATAGAGCATGATCCAACAATATATTTAGTGACTCTTGTACTTGGCTCATGATCTCAGAATTTCTATTATTTCGAGCTATGATTGAATTTTATTGTCATTTTTCTTTAGTCCAAATTCTTTGTCAAGAATCTCAAACGTTATCTAATACATATGATGATTTGGATTTTTGCTTTCTCCACTTATATAATAAATCTTTGTATTATTTTTGACAATATAAGTTCCATATTACTTTAAATTCAACTTCATGTTCAAACTTTCAAATATATTTTTTCTGCAATAATTAACTTAGAAAATTAGTATAAAGAAATATTATATGATATCAATTATATTTAACAATTACCAAAAACTTTTTATAATAGAATTATTTATCTACATGTTTCCATATATAACTAGAAGTACATCGTTGTTCTTTAAATTTTCCAATTATGTATATAAATACACTATGACCATTAGGAGGAGTAAAATTGTAAGAAAAAAGTAACTTATTTATTTCATAATAATAACAAAAAAATATAAATATGAATTTGTAATAACATCAATTATTTAAAACTTACTTATCACTAATAATTCAAAGCATAATCGGATCATTTTTGTATATATTTCAAAAATAATATCAGCAAATTTATAAAATAGCTACAATAATTCTTTGTATTAAAAAATAATTAACTAAACTAAAGTTTTAAATCTTAAATTTAATAATCACCGTTATCAAAATCATTAACATTATTAATCAAAATCATAACCTCACAGTTGCACGGATAGGCCCATTGTCACAGCCAGGCTAGACCAACAGCCGTAGCAGTGTCGAGGCCAAGGCAATTACATTGCCGTGGCAGTGCTACAGCCAGGCAAATCCCACTGTCGCGGGCACATCGTTGCCTACCCTTGTCGAGGCCTAGCCACTGTTGTGGCACCGCTGCCACAGCGTTGCCAAGGCCTAGCTGCTACCACAGTGCTGCTGAGGCTTGGCCGCTGCCAAGGCCTGCGCTACCATGGCATGGCCACGTCAGCCCTTTCTTCGAGAGAAGTCACTCACCTGATCTCGTTTGCGCAAGAGGATCTGGATCGTGTGATGTAGAGCAGTGGATGAAAAGGGAAAGATAAAGGAGAAAGAGACGGGAGAAAATTAATTATTAAGTTTAGCGATAAAATTTATATTTCATCGTTAAATTAACGACGGACTAAAATTGTAACGTTGATTAATAACTGATTATATTATCGATTGCAAAATTAGCGACTGAATTAACATTTAATCTTAAAATTAGCGATTGAAAATTATATTTGATCGTTAATTAGTGACGAAAAATTTCGTCGCTAATTGGATCATTAAATCGGGGCTTCCTTATAGTGCATGTTTAAATTCTACAAGGTCCTCGCAAGTAATTGCACCCAAAGGATTTGATCGATTACTTTGTGGATTGGCCGATTGGGGACGAGGGTAAGGAGGGTTGCTTAGTGATGACTGCAATGTTGAGTGCTTGCGGGTCGTGACGATGAATGAGAGGCTGGGAGGGTTGAGCAAAAGGCAATAGGTAACCGACAAGAGGACAAGCCGTGAGGGGTCGAACAGTTGAGGAGTTGGAGGGGGTTCGTGTGAGGTAGCTAGGAGAGTTGAGAGACCAAGAGAGTGCATTCGAGATGAGGAGGCTGAGGCAAAAACGAAATCATGATTTAAGAATACCGACTCGGTTCGATGACATTAGTCAATTATTAACAACATAACAATTAAATGATATTTTCCCATTCAATTTAATCGGTTAAATCAATTTTTAAATTTTAAAAACTAAACAAATAAAAAAATAGATTGTTTTTAAAAATTAAAATTTTAAATTAACAGAATCCAACTTATAATTTTGATTGATTAATTCGGTTTAATTAACATTAATTATAATGTTGAAACATCTTTGCCGTTTTAATTTGTAATTGGCCCTAAATAAATTGGATAGCATTGGCCATTCCTTGACAAATTTGACATATGTTTACCATTGAATTAGCCCGCGGGGGCAGCATTGGCAACTCCTCCTTGCTCCGGAATTCAAATGATCAACTGCTTTGGGTAAATTCTTCGGAAGAATAGAAAGCACCGAGAATGGCCGTCTTCCCAATAAGGTGGACTTCTTGGGTAACATATAAATTGTCGAGCATATGATATTTCGGCTGCAAGCCGCCCAGCAGAGGGCTTCTTCGCCATTTCCATTATTGTCAGGGCAGCTGACTGTGATGCCTGTTTGTATGCTCTGTTCCCATATGAAAAAGTTCTTCGAAAGACGATTCTCGTGCTGCAGCACGCACTGTCTATCTACGGTCGTGGTAATTAGCAGTGTTCCATGAATGACACTGCGCCATATTAAATATAAGTCCCTGACTGGCTCTTTCTTTTTGACTCTGGATAACTGCTGTGGCAGCCAAGGTCCATATACATGCCTGCAGCCCTTCTACCTGACAGAGCCAAGACTTTGGCTTCTCATCCCAGCCACGGTGGTTGTTTCAATCACCCCCTCCTTCACTGATTTTGACCAGGTCGATTGACTTTTAACTGGAGGCCTACGTATGGATCCACAATTAAGCGGCTCTTCCGCCATAAATTCCAGCCCAAATTCAGCCTGCGTTATCCATACACTTGTATAATCTTAGCCTCAGATTTACACTAATCGACTATGCTTGTGCATGAGCCAGATTGTAAATAGATTTCAACCGAGTTGAAATTGTTCACGGATCCAGTAACTTACTAATAAACATTTGTTCCACATCCATGGTTCTCAGCAAAATAGATTGTCCATATAAATTCATTGGTTACAAAAGCCACTTTCCGATGAATGCTTTCATTTAGGCAATTGACGAGGTTTTTTTTTTTTTTTCATTGTTGCGGTCGTAGAAAATTGGGCGAAGTTTGTATCTGTTTTCCAGATGAGAAACATGTAAAAAAGAACATCATCAAAGGTCGTCCCAGTTAATAATCAACTGAATCAGACATCACATTTGTATCTTCTATGGAAATTTGGAAGCTTTTCTTACTAAATTTAACTGGTTTTCTTTTATGTTCCTCGTTGCTTGGTTTTCTAGCTTCCTTCCTCTCCATAATATGCTGTGATGTTCGCTGATTACTATGAATTGTAACATCAGACACACTAAATTGTGATCAGTTATCAAATACAATTAGTTTCTTCTCAAGGGCCAGGCCGGCCACATGGTATTTTTATTTATTATTGCTATTATTTGTGTATCTTATTTAATCATATATACAACTCGAGTAATGTACTTGAAAGCGGATCGGAGAGTCTCCAGGGTAAATTCAAATGGCTAACGCAACCGTATTAAGGTTTGAAAGAACAAAGGGTCGATTCTTGAAGATGACGATCAAACTATTGATGACTCCACATTTCTGCGCTAGTCACTTGATACCTGATTTACCCCCATCCATAAATAGGGACAGCGTTGAGGAGCCACTAATATGACGGTTCCACATTTTTTGAAAGCAGATCGGAGGACATCTAAGTTTGATTTTCAGACTCTTCTTAATTAAGTCCACCTCAGTTAATTATCCATTATTCATATAAGCATTAAATTTATAAATAAATCATAAGTATTATTTTTTATATTGTGTCCGAATTTTATGAATATATAGAAACTTTCTAAGTATGCATTGTTTATACAAGAAGTGTCGTAGGTGTTTTTGCATCTATGCCATCGCGATCGTATAAACTTTCTAAATTAATCTGCATTGTTTATGCATTTAAGTGCCGTAGGTATTTTTGCATCCGTACCATTGGCACAAATTATCATCTGTCATATCATATGGTGTATAAATAAATACGTGAGCAAAGCCTCCATGTTATAGGTGAACTAACATTGATATAGTCAAAATTACTTATGCAGCAAGTCATCATCTACCATATGGCGTATAAATAAATACGCGAGCAGATTAAGCTTCCAAGCAAGGTAAAGTAATTAATGTTGATATAGTCAGATAACTTGCGCAACTGATTTGATTGATTTCTATTAAAAGGGCAACATATTGACTAACTCAAAATGACGTAGGATATTATAAATAATCCCAACGCAACATCTTAATGGAATAACGATGAGCATTCAAAGTTCAAACTTAGGTGCACATCATAAATGTATAAGCTTTAACTTGAGCCTGGTGTAATTGTTGAACTAAATCTGATAAAGTCAGATTAGTTTATTATTAGATTGATTTGATATAACTTTATTCAAATATGATAGGTATATAAAATATATGAGAGAGAAGAATAGCTATTTTGCTATTAATAAAACTCATAAATGCAAGCAATGGCATGAGTCTGATACAATTGTTAATTAAAGTGAACTTGATAAATTCTTAAATTAGAAAAACCTACAAACAAAGATGCATGAGAAAGAGGAATAATTCATTTGTTATAAATAAATGCAACGTCTTAATTAATAAAACATAAGTGCATCCAATTTTAATGTTCAAGGCATACTTGTAAGGAATGATGTATAATTGAGGTGAGCTTGATAAAGTCCAATAAACTATTAAATTGACTAGGTAATTAAGTTTCCATTTAAAAAAGATACATAAATATTTAGAAGAGAACATAAGTGCTATTCAAATTGAACAAGTGCAATATCTTAATGGACTATTTTAATAGAACAATGAGTATTCAAATGAGATACAAATCAACAATGTAAGCTGTAGACTAGATCTAGTACAATTATAAAGTAAGCTTGATTAAGTCAGATTAATTTAAACTGATTTGTTCCATCTCTTTTTTTTTTTTTTTTTTTAAAAGTTGCATATAAAGATGCATGAGAAAGAACAATAGTTTATTATTATAAATAATTTTAATAAGAATCTTAATGGAATATGGGTTCATTACTTCATTAAAGCAATGGATTGTTGAACTTGTTTGAATAGCTAGTCTATATTTTACAAAACTACAAGTTGATTTAAAATAATGAAATATGCATGAGAAAAAAATAATATAATTTCTTATAACTAATTCCGATGTATTATTTTAATATAACATATATATTGCTTAAAATGAAGACATATGAGAAATGATATATTAACAAATGAATTATCCATCTTTTAAGCAATGGATTGAGTTTAGAATTGTAAAAGCAATTAGCTTAATAAATTGGTTTAATTAATCTCTATTTAGTAAAAAATACATGTTTGCTGAAAATGATAAAATATGCATGAAAATCATTTGTTGTATTTAGAGTAACAATTTATAAAAGAATTTGTGTTGATTTATGTACGTATATGTCTCTCTTTTTACTAGATCTTAGTAAAAGTTCTCTATTTATTTTATTATTTATCCGAATCAATGCGGTAGGCTATCAATTCCTAATGTGAGAGAGAACCAAATTAAAATATTTTTTATATTTTAAAACAAATTATTGCCAGGAAGCAACTCAATGGAAAATACACACATGTATTTAAGTATTTCATATGCAAGTGAAGAACAAAATAATCCACTCTTCAGATATGTTTACCAACATATTATATTAAAAAACTATACATTTTCTTTTACTATTGAAATTATTTAGGTCAAATTCATAAAATAATAAATATATAGAAAGGTGGGGGGAAGCTTCCATCCTATTTCAACTAATACTTTTAAAATAAATCGCAACCATGAATTACCATTGAAAAATTAATTGCACTGACATTTAAGACTATAAACATCTTCACAAAAATTGATATTAGCATGGCAGAAGGGCGTTAAGAGCCTAAAGCTTCCTAGGACATCAGCTAATATATAGTTTTACTATCAGCTTACTTGATTGATTTGCTTAATCCATTCAGCCTGATCAATTAGCCTAGATTGACTAACATGATCAACTAATCCTAACTGATCGACCCAATGAATTGGCTCATCCAATCTGTTGACCCACCAAGCTCGATTAGTTCGTGTGATTTGATTGGCTCTCACTTATTTCACTTATCTCACTGGATTCAACTTGGCTAAGATGATTGACTACCTAATTTAATTGACCCATCAAGTCACTTTGATTAGTTTAGCTCAATTAACTAGGGTGGTCATACTGGCCTATTTGGCTTGCTTAGCTTGCTCCTACTAATTTATTTGCTCGTTTGCTTCTGTTGATTTATTTGCTTGCTAGTTTCTACTTATTTATTTGGAACAACTTCTTCGCTCCTAACCAACTGGACTTAACAATAAGTCGATTAGGTTGCCTAACTTAGATTTGACCAGTCTACTTTGTCAATTTAATAAAATTTATTATTTAAAAGTGGAATAGATAATAAATAATTATTCCAAAAATTAGATATTTTTAAATATAAATAACACAGGAACCAAACGACAACTTTGGGTTAGAGCATGATCAAATACAATTGAATAAAGAGAAATTGCGGAAAACTATGATCTAGCGCACGATAAATTTATTGGAACGGAAATGAACACGATGACATGGAAAGTACAGTAGAGAATGGCATAAGAAATCGATCGAGTGTTTCAGTAGATTCGGTATTTGTCACTTCAGCTGCTGGTACCTTGTGGATCTCGTCTTAGAAAAAAAGATCCCTTGGGATTTCCATTTTCTTCTCGGAGAACTTCTCTGTAGATAACTTCGGGGTGATCAGATGAACAGAATATGAAAGCTCGTCAATCGATTCAAATGATCTACGATCTTTTAATATCGCTTTTGATTCAGTTAATTCCCGAGATCGAAGCTCTTGAACTGATGCAGAATCCTTTAGTCTTGCTTTTGGTTCAATTAATTTCCAAGTTGGAAGCTCTCGAACTGATGGAGTGTTTGCTTTTGATTCAGTTGATTTCTGAGTTGGAAGCTCTTGAACTGATGAAGGATCCTTTAATAGTTCGTCGTTTGTGGCATAGAGATGCCTAAATCCTCTTGATAACCAAGTAGGAAGGTCTTGAATTGATTCCCCAGGTAACTCCAAGTGTCGAAGATGTCTCAGAAGACCAATTGCATTAGGCAATTTCCCAGTTGGAAGCACGGAGATGATCAACAGCCTTAAGTCTTTCAAATTTAGCAACACCTCTTCTAGCAATTCCATGAAATTAATCTCGTGTTCATCTGAGGACAGATTTCCATCAATGACAAGACTCCGCAAGCGCGTCTTCTTTTGCAATGCTTGACCAACTTTGACAAAATTATCTGCTGTAACATACACATGTTGAGTTTTGCCTGGGATTTCTATGTCGTCTTCCTCCTTGATTTCTTCCTCAAGTCTAAAAAATTCTCCATCACATATGCGGTCTGCAAGCTCATGCAAGGTAGCATGGAGTAGGAACTTACCATGCTCTCTGTCTGAACTCACAAAAAATGATCTTTCTGAAAGAACATCAAAACTGTCATTCGAACCAAATCCAATAGCGTTCCATATGCGAAGCAACTGACCTTGTTCAAAAGGATAATTCTTGGGAAACAGAGCACAAGCAAGATAACATTGCTTCTGATACCCAGGTAGTTGCTCATAACTGCGTCTCAACGCTGATAAAATGTTACTTTCTGTTGGATCAATTGTGCCCAAATTGCTACGAGAGATTATCCTCCAGTGATCTTTATCTGGTTGTGATTTCAGTAGACGCCCTATCATCACAGCAGCTAAGGGATTTCCTCCATACCTTTTTGCTATTTCTCTGACTATCTCTTCCAACTCTGGATGTTTGTTGCGATTTCTGTCACCGAGTGCGCATTCCTTGAACAATTCCAAATACTCTTCCTCTTTCAACCCATCCAGTTCCACATCGAATACCAAACCATCTGATTTGCCTACATATCTAAATTGGGAAGTCACTATTATTCTGCTGCCCACTTTTGCCCCATAGTTAAATAAGTCATCGTGAAAGTACCCTTCCATCAGGTTGTCCAGGACGATCAACACCTTCTTGCCTTTTATTTCTGTTTTCTTGGTCTCCAAAATGCGATTAACCAGTGACGATCCACTGGTTCTGTGAATTTTGCTCGGTTGATGGACGGAGGCAGATTCTGACCTTTCAAGTGTAAGCCAGTTGTCGTCACGACGATCATTCCCCACGTAAATCCATGCTCTGACATCGAATTCAGCTTCTACTTCTGCACTGTTATAAACATCGCGGGCAAGATCCGTCTTCCCTATTCCCACCGGGCCAGCGATCCAGATCAACACAGGCGACCCCTTTGATTCTCCTTCTGCTTTGTGAAGTAGCGCCTCTTGTATTTTCGCCTTCTCCACAGCTCGTCCATTCAACTCCCTAACTTTGTAAGGCAACGTGGGGACTTCCGAACTGGTGTGTATCTGTTGATCCAAGCTGCTGCAGACTGGTTTTAATGTTTCCAGCTCCTCCTTGAAATGCTTAATTTCAACAAAGAGGCCACCGGCTAAGTCGATAACCTCCATCAACTCGTGTAGCATTACCATGAAATGCAGATATGCTGAAACATCATAGACTTCCCATTCGCGGCTACCAAATTCAATAAAATCCAGGTCGTCGAGCAAGCTCTCCGTCGCGTAGAAGAAATCCTTGAAGCGCCATAGCCAGTCATCCAGGCAGTCGTTGCTGATCTGCTTGTGTTGGTCGTAGATGTGCAAGTTCTGGATAAATTGTAGAATATCTCCTAGTTCCCTCAGTCCAGCTTTTGCTCTATCAACCTCCGGCCTCTGTTGATCCCACGATCTCTGGATGGCATTAAGTGATCTCTTGTGAAGGGATTGCGCAAGGTAGCTTGCGATTTTGGTTTGTGGAGTCTCTGTCTCCATGACTGCTTGGCTCTTCTCAGCTCCAAGTATAAAGCAGAAGAAAGAAAACGATCTGGGCGAGGAATATGATCGATTTTGCCGGCTACAAATTCTCAAATATAAAATAATTTCAAGTAACGTAAGAGGCAAAAGCAAGCAAAATTTCTACAAATTTATACTAGACTGATAGCCACGCAACTGCGTGAATTGCAACAATTCTTCATTTTTAAATTTAAATTAATATGATTACGAAAGTCAATTTTAATTTGGTAGCTAATATAATATTTTAAAAATTTTCCTTATTTAAAAAACTAAACTCATATAATATTCAATAATTAAGTTTTTGAATAAATTTAATGCTGCTGGAAATTAAAATTAGATTCAATTAGCCACTTTGATCCGGTTGAGATTTGCGGATGGATTGTATCTTCGGCTTACCAAATACAGCTCCTAAAGTTCGGAAATGTCCAAAGAGCGTAGCATGGTTTCAGATTTACCAAATCGCGTACCTAATTCCCCTTTTATCCCTCCCACCAAACAGACCTGCAATTTAATGATGAGAGAGAATTTGCATGCATCAAGGCATCGAAAATTAGAACCATCTAAGCGTGGTCTTTGAGATTTGAATTCAGACCTTTTTTATCTGATTTCTAATTTATATCGGTCTGATTTCTAAAATATTACTGTGAATACCTAATAAAACTTTGAATATCAGAAATTTTGGCCACGAATACACAGAGAGACACTACTCAAACTCAATAGACTTGGATTGGATCGAAAAAGAGGTGAATAAGACCATCAATGAGTTTTGACCGAAACCCATTGATGGACTTAGAGGAGTCCAAATTTCGAAATCTTGACATAGACTGAAAGATCTTACAACATGAATTTTTGATATGTCGAGGAAACTTAGTTTTAATCCTCCTATCTCTCAATTTTAACTTGTGTCGAAAAAAAATGGTATTGGAAGGTGGCGATGGAAGATAGTGATAGTGGTGGAGAATTCGCATTCCGGACTATCTTGGAATTAGAATTTCGGCTGCGTGTCTTTGGGATTGGAATTCCGACCACAAAGGTGTCGGGATCTGCACACCAGCGTGGTCTTTGAATTCGATCAGCACGCTGTCTTCAGAGAAATTTTCAATTCGGACAGCGATGGTGTTGGAATTGTGAATTCGGACACCGCTGGTGTTAATTCAAGACCACCGCGCGTGGTGCGAATTCAATCCCAAAGACTACGGTGGTCGAAATTCCAATTCCATTCGATTCATGGAACTATAAGCTCTCCAGATTTTCTTGTTTAATATGTTTGATATCATGAATTCGATTCTGCAAACGCTTGTTTCTTTCATAGAGAAGGAGACGCTAGCTGTAAATGGCCACTGGAATAAGGTTGACAAAATTTTACATTGAAGTGCACTATAAAGCTTGAGAGATGCTACTTTCATTGCGTTTTGCAGCTGACGAGCAACTTGTAATGGAGGACGAGCTCACAAAAAAAGAAAAAAAAAATCAACTTGATATCGATCGTTAAACAAGTCATTCGAATTGTTGTTCACTTTGGGATATAATTCCTTATGGAGACGAAGGTCATGCGAACATGAAGTAAAGTTGTCAGAGCATGCTCTATGCAAACATTAAAGGTTGTTTGGTTTGGTAAGATTATATGAAGCTGATGAAGATTTATGGTGATTAATTGATTATGTACGTAGTGCTTAAGCTGAATAATTAACACGCTAAGGACTCGTAATCCATAGTGAAGTTTAACTTCATAAGTTTTTTATATATATTATCTCTCTCTTCGCTCATAGACTAATTCTTACTGATAGAACATTTGCAAATATTTTAAATTGAAAACTTTTCTCTCATGTATAAAGGAAATACTGATAGTAGATCTATAAGATTACCTTTATCATAAAATAATCTGATAAAATTATCTTTATTAATTTTGATAATTCCAGCACCACGTGGTCTTTGGAATTGAAACACCAGTCTTTGGTGTGGAATTGGAATTCACACCACGCTGGTGGTGCTTGGGATTGTAACACCAACGTGGTCTTTGGAATTCACAATTCGGCACCAGCGTAATCTTCAGAATTGAAATTTCGGCACCACTATGGTCTTTGGGATTGGAATTCTCAGACCGATGTGTTGCGAGGATCCGACACCGTGGTGCTAGGAATTCCAATCCCGGCGCGTGGTCTTTTCAATCAATCCAGCCCGGTGGTCTTTGAAAAATTCACACCACTACCACTATCTTCTACCAGTTTCTCAACTTCCAATACCATTTTTTTTCGACACAAGTTAAAATTGGGAGATAGGAGGATTAAAACTAAGTTTCTTCGACATATCAAAAATTAATGTTGTAAGATCTTTCAGTCTATGTCAAGATTTCGAAATTTGGACTCCTCTAAGTCCATCAATGGATTTCGGTCAAAACCCATTGATGGTCTTATTCACCTCTTTTTCGATCCAATCCAAGTCCATTGAGTTTGAGTAGTGTCCCTCTGTGTATTCGTGACCAAAATTTCTGATATTCAAGGTTTTATTAGGTATTCACAGTAATATTTTAGAAATCAAACCGATATAAATTAGAAATCAGATAAAAAAAAAGGTGGTGCTGGGATTTGAATTCCCAGCACCACGTTTAGATGGTTCGGAATTTCCAGTAGTGGCTCGGATGCATGCAAATTCTCTCTCATCATTAAATTGCAGGTCTGTTTGGTGGGAGGGGTAAAAGGGGAATTAGGTACGCGATTTGGTAAATCTGAAACCATGCTACGCTCTTTGGACATTTCCGAACTTTAGGAGCTGTGTTTGGTAAATTGCCGTTGTATCTTTGAGAACTCTGAGTGGAGTTCAACAGGTAGGCCGGCTAAATAGATTTTCAGGGGAAGATCGACGGAGTAGGTTTTACAAGCGGGTTGAGGAGCAAACGTCTGGAAACTTCACCGCACCTCTCTCGTTTTCCTCGTGAGTTCGTTCTCATCCGTGCCCATTCATGTTTGTACTTGTAACGCCAATTCATGTCTACACCTGTTTGCCTTCCTTACGCGTCCATTCATGCTCGCACCTATTCCACCCATGCAGACACAATGCCCCCACCTACTCATTAGGCTAACTGAGCTCAACCTTTGCATCGAGCTTCCCTCTTGGCCCAATGCAGGTCGACTCTGAAGCAGTAACTTCACCCTGAAATCCACAGGTGATGCGATCGCTTTTGAGCTCCTTCCGTAGGAACATTGGAGAAAGATGGGTTTTTTATGATCGCAACAGTAAATCTTGTTCGGATCAACATACGTCAAAGGGTGTCGTCGGTATTCCAGTAACAACCCTCCGATGCTAAGTCAGACAAGACATTGAGAAAAGAAAGATGTATCAAGTGAAGTAAAATTGACATGAAGAAGAAATAGCAGGACCGAGAGGAAGAAAAAGAAAAACCTCCCTCAAGAGAAGCTCCCATCGACCTTTATACTGAACCTCTGATTCCTCTGCTGACCAAGCTTATCTTCCAATTGTGTCTTTTGTCGAGCTGTTAGGAGACAAATAATGTAGGGAGTCTAATATGTTATAACATATTCCTTCTTTGTTGTATAAGACCAGAATATCACATGTTGATTATCACATATGTCATATAAGTTGAGTGTCCGAAAGTGGGATTCGAGAGAAGAGCGACCTGACATGCTTGCCTTGGGAATAGTCACTTGCATGTGCTGCAATTCGGGTTGAGCCGCTGACTCGGGAAGAGTTATCGACTCGGAAAGAACTGTTCGACACTCTGGATAGTCGCTTACTCGAGCGAGGGATCTGCAACTGGACGTGCATGGGTGCTCGGGCAAGGCATTCTGTGAATCATGTGCATGGGTACTTGAGCGGCACTCGGGAGGTCGGGTGCATGGATGCGGGTGAGTGAGGAGTTCATCAACTCGTGCACATAGGTGCTCGAGAGTCGTGGGACTCGAGAGCTAGCTGCGGGACTCGAGACTTCCATGAATCTTTACTCAGAAATCCTAGATATCATCATTTATCTTGGGTCAATTCACACGGTATCATTAGTAATCCTCAAAAATAGTCTAACAATTCACTCTAATGAGTCTAACTTTAGCTTTACTATTTCGTTGTCTTAAGTTGGATCATATTTCTACTCTTTGTTCCTTTAGGCAGGGATATCTTAGCCATAATATCCTGTTGACTAAAGTGAGATCCTATGAACTGCCTCGAATGAATAAGAAAAATAATTGATTTGAGGGCTTACAAATTGTCTCGGTGGATCAAAAGATAATCAACTCGAGAGCTTACGAACTGTTTGGGCCGAATGAGAAGAAGGTCAATATGAGGGCTTATGAAATACCTCGACCGAATAAGAAGGTCGGTGAGAGGGCTTATGAACTGTCTCGGTTGAATAGGAAGAAGATCGGCATGATGACTTACAAATTGTCTTGACTGAATAGGAGGTGAGGGTTTACGAACTGCCTCGTATAAATAAGGAGGTGATCGATTCGAGAGCTTACGAACTATCTCAAATGAATAGAAGGAATGTCGGCCTGAGAGCTTACGGATTATGTCGGTCGAATAAGAAGAAGATCAACACGAGGGCTTACGATCGAATTGCCTCGATAGAGTCCTACCTTGCTTCTCTCATCCCCGCTTCGCCTCCACTCAGGGGAGTAAGATCACATTGCGGCAAACGCGAATGCTTATGAATAGCCTTGACTGACTAAGATATTTACGTTGCCAGATCATTTCGACAAAGGCAAGGGCTTACAAATAGCCTTGATAGGATCTCGACTCCTCCCCACGTCACCTCCACTTAGGGGAATAGTATCATGCTGCGGCAGATGCAAGGGCTTACAAATAGCCTCGGGCGACGAGATGTTTATGTCACCAAATCACTTCGACCAAGGCGAGGACTTATGAATGACTTCGATAGGATCCCAAGTTCCCAACTCCTCCCCGTGTCACCTCCATTCGGAGGAATAGAATCACGCCGTGGCGGACACGAGGGCTTATGAACTGCCTCGACTGAATAGAAGGTGAGGGCTTATGAACTGCCTAGTATTAATAAGGAGGTGACCGATTCGAGGCTTATGAGCTTCCTCAAATGAATAGGAGAATATCAACCCGAGAGCTTATGGACTGCCTCATCTGAATAAGAAAAATATCAGCACGAGGGCTTACGAATTGTCTTGGAAAAATAGGAAGAATATCGACACAAGGTCTTATGAGTTGCCTAGGCCAAATAAGAAGCAAGTTGGCACGAGGCTTACGAGCTACCTTAGCCGTATAAGAAGGATATCGGTACAAGGGCTTACGAATTGCTTTGGCTGAATACTAAGAATGTCGACATAATGGCTTATGAGTTGCCTTGGCTGAATAAGAAGAAAGTCGACATGAGGGCTTACGAGTCGCCTCGGTCGCATAAGAAGGATATCAACACAAGGACTTACGAGTTGCCTCGGTCAAATAGGAAGTGTCGACACAAGGGCTTACGAGTTGTCTTGACCGAATAAAAAAAAGATCGGTGTGAGGGCTTACGAATTGCCTTGGCTAAATAAAAAAAAGATTAGTACGAGGGCTTACGAATTCCCTCGGTCAAAGAAAGCCAATGTAAGAGCTTACAAAAAGCCTCGATCGAATAGGAAGAAGACTGACATGAGAGCTTATGAACTATCTCGACTTAATAGAAAGAAGGTCGACACGAGGGCTTATTAATTGCCTTGGCCGAACAGGAAGAAGACCAACATGAGAGCTTACGAATTGCCTCAGTCGAATAGAAAGAAGGTCGGTACAAGGGCTTATGAATTGCCTAGGCCGAAGAAGGTCGGCGCGATGGCTTATAAATTGCCTTGGCCAAATAGAAAGAAGACCGACATGAGAGCTTATGAACTACCTCAGTTGAATAGAAAGAAGGTTGAACGAGGACTTATGAATTGCCTCAGTCGAATAAAAAGATAGTCAACACAAGGGCTTATGAACTGGCTCGACTGAATAGTAAGGAGGTAGCTAACTCGACGACTTACAAATTGCCTCGGATAAATATAATAACTGCTGACTTCATCTAATATCCTCCTCTACGTCACCTCTATCTAGGGAAAATATGCACTTTGTATGGTCCAAGGCTTACGATTGGCATGGTCATGCCAAGTGAAAAATAAGCACTGTGGACGATCTAGAGATTACAATTAGTCTGGTCGTGTTGGGCGAACGATGCAGCAAGTTTGAGGGCTTACGAATGACCTCACCTGGCCGAGCTGAACCTTATCTCCTCCCCGTTTCGCCTCAACTCTGAGGAATAATGAAAATGCTGAAGTAGGGTTGAGGGCTTACAAATGGCCTTATCGGACCGAGTGAATGTTGTAGCAAGGTTGATGGCTTACGGATGGACTTGTTGTGTTGGTGCAATCGGCCCAGGTCACGATTGACCAGACTCAAGTTTGACTCGAGTAGTATTTTGATGTTTGACATTGATGTCTGACATGTGTTGGGGAGATTGCTGGTGCAATCGACCCAGGTTATAATTGATGTTTGACGATGGTTTGACCATTGTCATGGGAGAAGTCCAAGTCTTGTGTACTTGACATGAAAAGTCCAAGCTTGAGTCTTGGCATGGAAAGTCTAACATGGGTTGGCAAGGAAAGTCCAAGCATGAGTCTTGGCAATGGTAAAGTCCAAGTCATGGGTACTTGGTATTTAAAAAGTCCAATTGGATTGGCAAGGAAGTCCAAGGGTGTAGTCTTGGCGATGAAAGTCCAAGTCATGGGTACTTGGCAATTGAGAAGTCTAAGGGGAATATTAGCGGTGTAAAGTCCAAGGGTGGAGTCTTGGCAGCATAAGTCCAATGGTTGGCGGCGTAAAGTCCAAGCGGAGTCTTGGTAGCGTAAGTCCAATGTGCCTTGGCGGTATAGATCAACTTAGCATGACATAGCCGATTGAAGCACCTGAAGGCTAGCGTATAGATAAACAAGTCATGGATGACTTGGAGGGATCCGATAGGCGTGAGGTTGACGGAGGTGGCTAGAAAGCTTATGTCTAGGCTAAGGGTGGTCTAGCAAGTATGGGAGCATCATACTTGGGTTAAAACCTCATGTTTGAGGTGTATCGATCGGCCCGAGACTATGGTCGGATCGGTGATGGGAAAATCGACAGAGTTCGATTCTTTGGAATTAGCCTAGCGATCATCATTGCCAACATTAGACGATCAGCGATTGCACTGCGATCACTTGGTTGGGAATTCAGGCACAAAATGTTCCCGAGTCGACTGTTAGTATTTGACAGTTGAGTGAAGGCTCGATCAGTCAACTGATGGTCTATCCGTTGGAACTTATCCAACATGGCTCATGTCATTGTCTCACAACGGCTACAGGGGTAATCGACTGATGGTCCCGATCAGTCGACTGCTAGGCGAATCCAGCCCAAGGAGAAGCTTTAAAGGGAGCTCGAGGAGGAGGTTTTCGCCATCGATTCTTGGACGTCATTGAGGCAATTTGCTGGTGCAAATCAGGGTCTTCAAGCACGATTCAAGCAATCAACAAGAAAGCATTCCAAAGCAATAGTTGTAAAGTTTTCTTTACGTTGTTTTGTATATTCATCTTGTATTTGCTTATTTTACTTTGTATTACTTATTGTAATTCATTGTACGAGGCTTCTCCACCTCCGACTTGTTATTGAGAAGGAGTTTATTGGATTATTGGTGTGTGATTGCATCGCTAGGGCTCTTACGAGCCCAATCCGTGGAGTAGGAATCATTCGATTCCGAACCATGTTATATCGTGTTGTCTCTTGTACTTGTGTTGTATTTACTTTTGTTATTATATATTCCGCTGCGTTAACAAGTGTTGTAGAGATGAATGCGATCAAATTCCATCAACGTCGAAGCACTATTCACCCCCCTCTAGCAGCCACCAAGGTCCCAACAATTGGTATCAGAGCGAGGCCGCTCTTTAACGGATTAACAACCAGGAGCAAGCGCGCTAGAGGGAAAGATGGAGTTTGAAGAACAATTAGGATGAGACATCAACACACCGGTCCCGTATGTGCTTTATGGATAAGAAGGCTTCAATTCATGGAAGAGAAGAATTGAAGACTTCATCATGATGAGGGATTTTGAAGAATGGTCCATTTTGATGGAGGGATTTAACTATCCAAGAGGACTAAAGGGAGGTTTCCTCAAGATGAAGAGATGGACCGAGAAACAACTCTAAGGGTTTGAGAAAAATAAGAAGGTAGTAAAATTTTTGATTGATTTAATACCTAACAATATTGTGTCTAGTTTAGGGGACTACATGGATGCCAAGGAGCTATGGAGCCAAGTGGCAAGATTTCATGAAGACCCATCACCGATCCAAGAAGAAGGGGAAGAAGAGGAATGTCCATCGACTCAATCGGAGGAGACTGAAGAAGCAAGCACATCATCCTCACAAACAAGTGAGGATTCGGAAGTTAATAGAGAATTAACATCCGGATCCGGATCGGAAGAGGAAGAAAAAGTGGAAGAAGCCTTCACCTCTAGGATTGAGAGGGAGAATATTAGATCATCTTCAATGCCGAAGTAATTAAGAAGAATATGAACCATCTACCTTTGGTCAAGAAGAGGAAGAAGTCCAAAATTCCACCACCCTAGGTAACTCAAACATTGTAGTTAAAATTAAAAATTATATAATATGTTTTGAGTGTATGGAGCAAGGACAATACAAGAGTAAGTGTCCTAAAAGGGTCAAGAAGGCTCAACCGGCTCCAAAGGTCAAAAATGCCGGTGTCCCCACAATTAAAAGCAAGGAGCACGTGATTTACTTCAAGTGCAATCAACGAGGCCATTACCGAAGTCAATGCTCAAAGGGGAAGAAAAAGATCCAAGAAGGAGCTACACATGTAGGGGGAGTCTCTAAGGTAAACCCCAAGGTAAAATTCAATAATGCACATTCTTTAATTAATAGGAAAAAGCATGCTAGGAATTTTATTGCTATTACTCATGAACAAAAGCATGCTAGAAATAGATTTTATTGTTTAGGTGCTAAGAGTGTCAACCTTAGGAATAAGGAGAAATTTGTGACTAATGTCGATGTCCCTAAAATAATTTTACCTAAGGACAAACCTAGACCGAACAATTCTAGACCTATCCTTCCTAGGGAGACCATTAGGAAGATAGAAGATCACCTAGGCATCAACCCTAAATAGATTAGACATATGCCTAGAAATAAGAATATCTCAAGAGTTAATGAAAAATCAAAAATTGAGATATTAGAAAAGAAAAATCAAGTCTTGAGGTCAAGACTTGAGAAAATAGAAAAAACCCTTGTAAAAATGCAAAATCAAATACAAGGGTCAAAGGATAAAAAATCTAGGTCTAAGAGTCAAAACCTAGGTTTTAGGAAGCAATGTCCACCAAGGGCAAGAGAGGTTTGTGTCACAAATCTAAGCCCAAGGAGACCTATCATAATGTTTCATTCGATTATGGAACTCAAGTTAGGTCTAGGAAAGTCAAGGTCAATAGGGAAGTCATCTCTAAGGTTGACCAAGGTAGGTGCTTAGTGGCTAGGGTTTCAAGGAAACCTAGGGAAGCCATTAAGAGGGTTACAAGGGGAGTTACCCCTAGAGTTAACCTAGGTAAGCCCCAAATGACCAAGGCTACCAAGCCTAAAAGGGTCATTAGGAGGGTATCTAGGGAAGTTATCCCTAGCGAATACCTAGTAAACCCATGGAGCTCCAATAGGTATTGGGTTCCTAAGAGCGTGATCGATTCACGCTAGATGAGTTTAGATGTGTCAACCTTGATCGATTCACTTTAGGTTATTTTCAAGGTTATGGGTACCTTGGAAATGTGGTTTGAATTTTAATCCTAAAAAATTTTAGGATGTGCCAATATTATTTAAGAAGTTTAATAAATTGATTAAATCGACACAATTTAGGTCTTAAAGTCATAGTGTGTCATTTTGGATTTTTTTCACACTTGGGGGCTAAATAGTAATATGGCAAAATGAGTTTAATAATAACAGATGACAATTAATGTTAAAATTTAAATATTATATATCTTTATATTTTATTTTCCATGCTTGATTTGTCATATAACATGTCATGACATCATATCTACTTTTTTATTATATAATATGTCATGATCATGCTTAGGATTAAGGTTAAATGACATGTATGTTTAGATTCCATTTTATGTCATGACATCATAATTATGAGCACATGCTTATTTATATCATCATAAATATCATAATCATTCATGCATTTATTAAAATTGATGTAAGGACTATGGCATGACTTGAAGTCCCATGTATAAGGGAATCAAGTAGTGTTGCCCTAGAAAATGCATGAAACCCTAGTTTAGGAGAACAAAACTCACATCTCACATCAAATTGACTTGTATGTGTTTTCATATACTTTAGACATATGTGAGATGTTAGGAAATGAGTCAAGTTCAAGGTGCATAGTTTTTGCATCTAAATAAACTCAAACTCTTCTAAAATCATTGGTGGATCATTGGAAAAGCTTATGTTCAAGTCATGTACATTGAGCCCAAAGAATATGATCCAATATAAGGTTTTAAAATATTTTAAAATCATTTTAAAAAACCTTGGTGAAGTCTATCTTTTGATAGCAATCACCATTGATGATGTTGATACAAAGTGAGCTCAAATATTGAAGTTTTTCTTCACTTTTGAACTTTGTGTCAATTTCGCTATTTTATGGGTAAAATATTTTTCACCTATTGTATTTGTCATAAGTATTATACGTATGAAGTTTCATAATTTTTCAAATTATGTATAATTATTTATAAATTTTCAAACTTCGATTTCTAAAATTGAAAATCAAAATTTTCAATTATCAGTCAACTGCCATGGATGACAATCGACTGATGATGAGGGGCAGTCGACTGTTGATTGATAAAGTCGACTGCCAAGCCGATTTCGGGTAAACAAGGATGTTTAGCCCACGTTTCAGCTATGTTAGGGTTCCCTAACTGCTCCTAACCCTAGGATATGCTTTGGAAAGCATTAGAAAGGGTGAAAATCCATTGGATATAGATTAGAAAGGTTGTTAGGGTGATGTACCAATTTTAAGGTATGGGAAAGTTCAATGTTGAACTTTTAATTTTATTTTTGAAGGTTTAGTGTTCCTATTGGCTTAGGGACTTCCCAAGGACATTGTTGGTGCAATTGTTAAGGGGGAGCAAGCTTGTAGGGGAAGGTATCCATCATGGGATGATGGATGTTATTTTTCCTCATAAGGGAGAGAAATGAGAATTTGAGATGTCCAATTTAAAAATTGGGAGAGTTTGTAGGATTGTCTCTCTTAAGTGATATGAGATTTATCACTAAGAATATTGTAGACATCCTAGATGTTTTTGGACCAAGGAGAAGATTGTAAGATCTCATTGGGATATGAGACATTGACCTCCTTAGGAGAATATTTTTTATGTATGTCAAAAAGGGGGAGAATGCATGGAATTATCAATTTGGGAAAATTAGTAAAGGAGATTTGAGTTAGGGTTTATGTCTAACTCAAAGGTGTTTGGTTTTGTCAAACATTAAAAAAGGGGAGATTATTTGTGCAATCGACCCAGATCATGATTGACCAGACTCGAATTTGACTCGAGTAGTATTTTGATGTTTGACATTGATGTCTGACATGTGTTGGGGAGATTGCTGGTGCAATCGACCCAGGTTATAATTGATGTTTGACGATGGTTTGACCATTATCATGGGAGAAGTCTAAGTCTTGTGTACTTGGCATAAAAAGTTCAAGCTTGAGTCTTGGCATGGAAAGTCCAACATAGGTTGGCAAGGAAAGTCCAAGCACGGGTCTTGGCAATGGTAAATCCAAGTCATGGGTACTTGGCATTTGGAAAGTCCAACATTAGGTTGGCAAGGAAGTCCAAGAGTGTAGTCTTGGCGGTGAAAGTCCAAGTCATGGGTACTTGGCAATTGAGAAATCCAAGGGGAATATTGGCAGCGTAAAGTCCAAGGGTGGAGTCTTAGCAGCATAAGTCCAATATTGGCGGCGTAAAATCCAGGCAGAGTCTTGACAGCGAAGTCCAATGTGCCTTGGTGGTATAGATCAATTTAGCATGACATAGCCGATGGAAGCACCTGAAGGCTAGCATATGGATGAATAAGTCATGGATGACTTAGAGGGATCCGATATGCGTGAGGTTGACGGAGGTGGTTAGAAGGCTTAGGTCTAGGCTAAGGGTGGTCTAGAAAGTATGGGGGCACCATACTTGGGTTAAAACCTCATGTTTGAGGTGTATCAGTCGACTGGGACTTTGGTCAGTTTATTGATGGGAGTCGACTAGAGTTCGATTGCTGGAATCGGCCTAGCAGTCGACTGCCAGCATTGGGCAGTCGACTGATGGCCTGTGCAGTCGACTGCTAGTCGGGAATTCGGGCACAGAATGTTCCCGAGTCGACTGTTAGGGTTTGATAGTCGAGTGAAGGCTCGATCAGTCGACTAATGGGCATGATCAGTTGATTGATGGTATATCCGTTGGAACTTATCCAACGTGGCTCATGTCGTTGTCTCACAACGGCTACAGGGGCAGTCGACTGATGGTCCCGATCAGTCAACTGCTAGGCGGAATCCAACCCAAGGAGAAACTTTAAAGGGAGCTCAAGGAGGAGGTTTTCACCATCGGTTCTTGGACGTCTTTGAGGCGATTTGCTAGTGCAAATTAGGGTCTTCAAGCACGATTCAAGCAATCAACAAGCAAATATTCCAAAGCAATAGTTGTAAAGTTTTATTTACGTTGTTTTGTATATTCATCTTGTATTTGCTTGTTTTACTTTGTATTACTTGTTGTAATTCATTGTACGAGGCTTCTCCACCTCCGACTTGTTGTCGAGAAGGAGTTTATTGGATTAGTGGTGTGTGATTACATCGCTAGGGCTCTTACGAACCCAATCCGTAGAGTATGAACCATTCAGTTACGAACCACATTATATCGTGTTGTCTCTTGTGCTTGTGTTGTATTTACTTTTGTTATTATATATTTCGCTGTGTTAACAAGTGTTGTAGAGACGAACGCGATCAAATTCCGTCAACATCGAAGCGCTATTCACCCCCCCTCTAGCGGCCACCGAGGTCCCAACATGCCAAACCGAGTGAATGCTGCAACAAGGTCGAGGGGCTTACAAATGGCCTTGTTGGACCGAGCAGAAAATTTCTCTCCTCCTTACTTCGCCTCCACTTAGGGGAATAATGAAAAATGATGTGGTATGGTAGAGGGCTTATAAATGACCTCGCTGGACTGAGTGAATGCTACAACAAGGTCAAGGGTTTACGAATGGTCTCGTTGGGTCGAGCGAGAAACTTCTCTCCTCCCCACTTTGCCTCCACTCAAGGGAATAATGAAAACATTATGATAGGGTTGAGGGCTTACGAATGACCTCATCGAACCGAGTGAACACTACAATAAGGTCGATGACTTACGAATGACCTTATCGGACAGAGCGGAAAACTTCTCTCCTTCCCTCTTCACCTCCACTTTGGGAAATAATGAAAATGTTGCGGTAAGGTCAAGGGCTTAAGGATGGTCTCAGGACCGATTGAATGTTGCAGCAAGGTCGATGGCTTACGAATGGCCTCACTGGGCCAAGTGGAAAACTTCTCTCCTCCTCGCTTCGCCTCCACTCGAAGG
The DNA here is from genome assembly GCA_025175895.1 of Wurfbainia villosa. NCBI lineage: Eukaryota > Viridiplantae > Streptophyta > Magnoliopsida > Zingiberales > Zingiberaceae > Wurfbainia > Wurfbainia villosa. The sequence goes on along the minus strand of JAKLTH010000237.1, from coordinate 3,955,848 downwards.
AATGATGAAAATGCTACGATAGGGTCGAGGGCTTACGAATGGTCTCACCGGACTGAGTGAACTCTACAGCAAGGTTGAGGGTTTATGAATGGCCTCGCTGGGTCGAGCGAAAAACTTTTCTCCTTCCCGCTTCACCTCCACTATGGAGAATAATGAAAACGATGCGGTAGGATAGAGGGCTTATGAATGGCCTCGCCGAACCGATTGAACGCTATAACAAGGTCGAGGGTTTATGAATGGCCTCGCAGAGTCGAGCGAAAAACTTCTCTCCTCCCTGCTTCAACTCCACTTGGGAGAATAATGAAAATGCTATGGTAGGGTCGAGGGCTTATAGATGGTCTTGTTGGACAGATTGAACATTGCAATAAGGTTCAGAGCTTAGGAATGGGCTCGCCGAGCCAAGCGAAAAACTTCTCCCCTCGTTGCTTCACCTCCACTCGGGGGAATAATGAAAACGTTGCAGTAGAGTCAAAGGCTTATGGATGGTGTCGCTGGACTGATTGAACTTTGCAGCAAGGTTGAGGGCTTACAAATGGCCTCACTGGGTCGAACGAAAAACTTCTCTCCTCCCTGAATCACCTCCACTCGGGGAATAATGAAAAAGTTATGGTGGGGTCGAGAGCTTACAGATGGCTTCACCGGATCGATTAAACGTTGCAGCAAAGTCGAGAGCTTATGAATGACCTTGCCGGGTCGAGCGGAAAACTTCTCTCCTCCCCGCTTCATCTCCACTAGAGGGAATAATAAAAATGTTGTAGTAGGATCGAAGGCTTACAAATGACCTCGTCGGACCGAGTGAACGTTGAAACAAGGTCAAAGGCTTACGAATGACCTCGCCGGTCCAAGCGAAAAACTTCTCTCCTCCCCTCTTTGGCTCCACTCGGGGAAATAATGAAAATGCTACGGTAGGATCGAGGGCTTACGGATGGCCTTGTCGGACCGATTGAACACTGTAACAAGGTCAAGGGCTTACAAATGACCTTGTCGGAGCCGAGTGAAAAACTTCTCTCCTTTATCGCTTCGCCTTCCCTCGAGGGAATAATGAAAATCATAAAGACGTTATATGTAGCTTCATCCTCCAGAAAGAAAACCATACTTCTGATATGATAAGAAGGGGTAGTCCATAATGCCTTGAGCTCGGAGTTACTCAACTAAGAACCTAGAGAAAACTTACTTATGCTTAGAAATTATAGGGGTGAGAATACTAATGGGGCAATAGATAAACTTCAAAATAAATGAGTAAAGCAAGTTCTTATCTATAAGTAGGTTTGGCAATATGCAAATGAAACCTCTTCTCTGGATTTTTAAAATATTTGGGAGTTATTTTGTTCCTAAGGCTTGTGTGATCATTGTATTTTTCTCGATAAGAAGTGTGGTACCCCTTATCTCTCGAGCTGGTGGATAGTGCTCAGTGAAAACCAATTGGAATGCCTTGGAACAACTAGGAGCTACTTCTTGTCAAACCGCATGTCCTTCCCTTCTATGAGGGGCAACGATGTGCCGAGAGGGCTTGAAGCTTCCTTGAGAGATGTTCTCTCAAAATGGAGACCATGAGTAGACAACAGAGTGTGAGGGCTCGACAACCACTAAGGTGAGGACGAAAAAAGGTGCGGAAGATTAACGATGCATCTAAACATAGTGGAAATATCAAAGATGCACTAGCACCCATTAGGCAGGACCTCAGACTCTTTAAGCTTGAGAACGGAGTTGGCTGCAACAGTAATGGGAAGAGAATTGTGGTCGCCTTTCTTTTTGAATCGCAAAATAGAGAAACCTCTTTGCTCAATGTAGCAGGCAAGGCGTATGCATTTCTTCCTACCATTACCTCCTTAATGAAATTCTGAGATGGAAAAGAATTTTGTTGCCCGGACAAGGAATTCTGGTTTTTGGACAAGGACTGATGGGGAGGGATGAAACATATTTTGGTCGAGCAGCTCAGGTGAGTGGCCAAAAGGGGCGAATGATGCTCTTGGTTGAGCAGTTGAGTACAAGAATTTACCCCAGTAGAATGGCTAAAAAGGAGAAAACGTGCTCTCGACTGAGCTCACTGAGTGGCCGAGAGAGAGAGAATGTTATCCAATTGCACCGAGGGAGAGTTACTTTGGTGCCCTAGAGAACGAGTGCACTCGGATGAGTGAGCTCTCTTGAAGGGGTTCTGACACAATCAAGCAAGCAAGCGCTTGGAAGAGGCTCCGACACTCGGAAGAGCAAGCACTCAAAAATAAGGCTCTGGCACTCGGGCGAGCACTCGAGTACTCGAGAAGACACTTTTGGTACTCAGACTGACCGATGCTTGGGAAAGCACTCCCAGTGTTCAAGCAGGAGGGCGCGCGAGCGAGCGAGAACTCAGGGTGCTAGGACAAGAGGGTGCTCGGATGTGCAAGATGGTGTGCGGGTGAGCGGGTGTTGAGGGCGCAAACGAGCGGGAACTCGAGGTGTGCGCAGGTATCCGAGCAAGAATTTCCGTGGCTTGAGAATGAATGAGCGTTCGCTAAAGGAATTCCACTGCTCAGACAAGGAACTCTAGTGTTTGGAAAGAGCTATGGTGATCGGACAAGAAACTCTAGTATTGGGAAGAACTCTAGCACTCAAACAGGCAAGGGGGATGGAGCACATTTTGGCTGAGCCGCTCAAACAAACTGCTGAGTAGCCGAGTGACCAAAAGGAATGAAGTATATTTGTTTGTCCCGTCGGTCATGATTGCCGCCGGGGAGGATGCAAGCTGATATAATATCGTCGATGCTAGTGTTCAACACTATCTCCATAAAATGATATTGCTCCGCTTAGGTGCTTACGGATAGCAGCAATTCATTTCCAAGATACAACGACGATGTCTCAGAATAGTAGCACTACAAATTCCAAGATCGACGAACTTTCTCGTAGGTTTTTTGGACTCTGGATGCAGAGGATGGAATGAATGCAAAGATTGAGTGAGTTTATTCCATTATCTAGGGATCTTATTTATACTAGGTGAAGAGGTGAAGTACCCTTTGGTGAGTTTCATCTGAGTCATAGGATCTCGAGGGTTATAACTCTTCAAATAAACCTTTTAGTCTCGGCCACTAGATCTGGAGAACTGTAACCTTTCAGATCCTCCTTTGATCTCAGCCGCCAGATCTGGATCCAGCGATCCAGTCAATCTGACGCTCCAGACCAACCTTCATCACCAACGGTCCAGATTGCATCACTTGCGATCCATCACCCTCTTCGATCCAACGGTGTCCATCCGATCGCCCAGTCAACGGCCAATTATCTCTCTGCCCAGTCGAATGCCATGTATGCATGACACGTCACTCAAGTGCCACGACATCTGGGGCATAAATTTAAGCTCCTCAATGCTCCTCACGACGATGCGAATGTGCGAAGTGCAAAGTACGCCAACAAAACACCTATTGTGCGCGAGCGCGCGTGGCGGGCTCGCAAGTACGAGCACCTACTCGCCTATTGGATGAGAGTATCTGTGTTATTTGTCTTAACTCAATTAACACAACAACACATATAAGGAAGTAAATCTTCTCTGGAATTTTCAATGTGGGACTATTTTTCCTCCTACTTTCTTTAATAATATTTTGGATTAATTTTAACAATTAATTTTTCATTCACCCGTAATCGATTTTGAGCAAATTAATAGTCTAGATTCATCTACTCGAAACATAGATTTCGATTTTAAAGTAAATTTAGACTTTCATTGATTGATGACACTTTGATTTTTCTTTACAAAATCGTAAATCATATTGATCTTTTAAGACCCAATATCCAATAATATTCTCCTCTAATTTACTAGAAGAGAACGTTGCTATGAAGCCTGAGATCCTCTAAATCCATGAGCAACATCCTTGGAAGGCAATTGATAAAATAGTTGACAAACGTTATGGATGACACAATGCTTCGCCTCTCTATTCATGAAAGAGAAAACCCCCAACACCGCCCTTCAAAGCCATCCATAAGTTTGCAAGCATTTGAGCAATAGCAAGAGTGTTGGACACAGTAGAGCTCAAAGGATTAACCCCTCTCAGCATTTAAAAAAACATCTATAATTTATCAAACATCACACTTGAAGTTTAAAATTATCCAAAAAATATCATACTTTCATATTTATTAAATAGCGCACTTAATTTTCATTTGAAATTTAGAATTGAAATCTCGATGTATTGCAATCTCCGTGATATTGGAAATTAAATCCCAGCACCACAGTGGTGCTGGAAGTGCTGGAATTGCAATTTTCAGCACCACGGTAATGGTGCTGGGATTGCACCACCACTGTGGTGTTGGAAATTCGAATTCCAACACTACAGTGATGTTGAAAATTCGAATTTCAGTACCACAGTGGTACTTAAATTGTAAATCCCAACATCACAGTGGTGGTGCTGGAATTGCACCACCACTGTGATACTGAGAATTCAAATCTCAGCACCACAGTGGTATTGAGATTTATAATTTCAGCATCACAGTGGTGGTGGAATTTATAATTTCAGCATCATAGTGGTACAGGTCTGTTTGACGAAAAGAGTAAAATAAGAATTAAATATACTATTTAGTAAATATGAAAATATAGAGTACTTTTTAGACAATTCTAAATTTCAAATGCGCTATTTGATAAATCACCTAAAAAACATTAACGAGGCCTCCCCAATGCTGCCTCAAAACAAGACTAACTCAAAAGATGGCCGCAATAGCCAAGCCAGGACGCCAAGGTGACATCTTGCTGCCAGATTCCCATGCTATTCTTGTAGGGAAAAGACATATCATCTCATTAGGGCAGTTGGAGAGGGCGTGCACAGAGATCATAGCATTCCACATGCCCTCGTCCCAGATAGACATGTCATCAGAGAGCTCATGGGTTGTAGCAATGCGGGCATGCCTCGATGGTGAGATTGAGAAGGAAGGTGGAGTGTCGCGAGGAGGGATTCCACGCAACGAGCACCATCGAAGGAGCAGCAGGAGGCACACAGGTACAGGAGGCGAGCATAGACAGAGCATGGGAAGAGGGTGGCGAATGAGAAAAGGATCACGATAGCCTTCTGGAGGTGGTCGGAGTCAAGATGGCAAATGATGTTGGAGGCAAAGGTGGAGGGAGAGGCGCATTTGGGGGCAATCGGCGTGCTGGATGAGAGGATCCCAAACCAAGCAAATCGTCGCTGCCATTTGGACTCCATCCGAGGTAGCTATCGGTTTAGGGTTTTAGCTATGACTCCTTCAGAGTGGCTCTACAAAGTTGGCCTAGAGAAGTCCGGTCTTATTTCCTTACGAAGCGCATCCTCTACTATCTTCTTCATCATCGTGACCGCATGTCATTGTTGGGATCTCCTTTGAGGTTGAGGCCTTCGAGGGAACTCAGAGTGGCGACTGGTGACATCTCAATATCTCACTCAGTTTTTCACGCACAACATCAATTGATGCGGTCGTTTTTTAGTCCCTTTCGTAAAAATATAAAAGGGTGGATTTTTTACGATTACATAATAAATTCTATCAAGGTCAACACGTGTCAAAGGGTGACACCGGTATTTCGATGATGACCCTCTAATACTTAAGTCGGATATAAGATATTGAAGAAAGAAAGATGTATCAAGTGTAGTAAAATTGACGAGGAAGGAGAAATAGCATGACCAAGAGGAAGAAGAAGAAAAACCTCCCTCAAAAGAAGCCCCCATTAGCCTTTATATTGAACCTTTAATTTCTCTGCCGATCAAACTTATCTATGAGTTGTGTTCTTTGTTGGGCAGTTAGGAGACAAATAATTTGGGGAGCCTTATATGTTCTGGCATATTCCTTTTTTGCTGTATAAGACCAGAATATTCCATATGGATTATCACATATGTTACATAAATTGAGTATCCGAAAGTGGAATCCGAGAGAAGAGCATCATGACATGTCTGTCTCGGAAATAGCCGCTCGTATGTACTACAATTTGGGAAGAATCACCAACTTAGGAAAAGTTACTGACTCAAGAAGAACTATTTGACACTCGGAAAAGTCATTGACTTGGGCAAGCGGTCCACAACTCGGGCGTGCATGGTGCTCAGGCGAGACATTCTGTGACTCATGAATGCGCTAAAGTCTCAAGAAGGATGTATACACACAATTGTGAAGCCCCTCACATACAACCTAACTCAAATCAATGAGTCCATAAAACCTCATGAAGAAACATCGACTTTCCAGCTATTCTCACTCCATAGAGAATTAGTAACCCAAAACCATCTGCTGATTGACTAAACTTAATTAGACCCATTCAAAAGCATATTATCTCTACTTTGAATCCCGCTATTTCAATATCTTACATGTATAATCGGACATAATCCAGGCTGTTTGTTTGTCAACTGCTGGATTCATCATCGTTTTATTTATTTATATTATTTCTGTTCTTAAAGACCTACCTTGCGTTCTTGAACGAGCGCTTCAACCCTCTCCTGTGGTGACCAGGTGAGAGAAAGAAGACAATACGATCTTCTCTTTTGCAAATAAATTTAAGAATTTTTATCTTCTTTTTGTCAGTAATGACTTGTAGCTTTCTGTTGTTGTCTCTTTTGCTGCAGTTTCCGTTTAATCGCCATCTTCAAGTTTGTTAGAGACAGGATCCGAAGCCAATTAATAGATCCTATTTCGATAACTCTCACGATAGTAGGATGGCTGGCGTCTCCATTGATTACTCAGTTGATAAACTCGGTCCGTCCTCTTCGGAACCAGAGCATGTCGATGAAGCTGAATTTGTTAAGGCAAAGTCTTTATGTTATCGGAAAAATCGCCAAAAATGCCCAAATCGGCGACTGGCAGACTGACGTCCATACTCTTAGACAGTGGTTACGGAGTTTCAAGGATGCTATTTATGATGCTGAGGATGCCATTTACAGTCATAAGCTTGACGAGAAACAGGTTAGTAAATATAGATACAAATTCAATTATTCCAATTGTGCAAGTGTAGGTAGCTACGTTCTTCTTCGCTAATTTCTGATGTTAAAAAACAGATAAATGGTATTCTTGATAATTTTCAACTACTCACTAATGAGATTAAAGATTTCCTTCAAAGATTGAACAAGAGACAGGAAATCCCAACTTGGCGGGAAACCACCTATCTCATGTCCAGATCGATCAGAGGAAGAACGTTTGAGATAAACAAACTGATAGATTGGCTACTAAGTGATCAATCTACTAACACCAGCAAAAACTTCTCTCTTCTGTCTATTATTGGAACAGGAGGCATCGGTAAGACAGTCCTTTCTCAACTGGTCTTCAACAATCGAGAAGTGCAACAAAAATTTGAGGTCACGGCATGGGTGTTTCTGTGCAAAGCTACTGCGCCCAACATTAAATTTATACAAAACTCCCTCCCATTCTATCAGAGAATTTTCCCTTTCTTTCAAACAAATGATCGTACTGACCCTCCAGAGACTCTTAATGAGTTCCAAAACGAATTTGAAAGCAGAATAAAGGGCAAAAAGTTTTTTATCGTGTTAGATGACGTGTGGGAGCTCTCAACCAGCTGGGATAATTTCTATCGGCCTCTATTTAACTGCGGAAAAGAAGGAAGCAAAATTATTGTAACTACCCAGCTAGAAGGAATAGCAAATATGATAGACTCAGATTTGCCAATGAATCTCGGAGTCCTAGATCCGGTTGAATATTGGGAATTATTTAAAGAGTGTACATTTGGCCACAATAATTCCTTTAGCCATCATCGCTCAGACTTGGAAGATGTAGGCCGAAATATATCTATGAGGTTTGGGTGCTCGCCCTTGGTTGCAGTAGAGGTTGGACGTGAGTTGAAGTGTTCTTTAAATCAAGAACGTTGGAATTTAATTTCTCATAATAAATTTTGCATAGTTGATCGAAAGGATGGTGACATCATACCGATTTTGGGATTATGTTATGATCAATTACCTGAGCGTCTCAAGCAATGTTATCTTTCTTGTGCTTTATTTCCTAGAAACTATCAATTTGAGAAACATGAATTGAATTTGATTTGGATAGGTCTGGGCTTCTTGCATTCTGAGTCTAGTCCAACAAACTACCTTGATGATTTCTCAAAAAGATCATTTTTGATGAATGCAACTAGCATAAATAGTAGATATGTGTTCCATCATGTATTGCATGAGCTTGCAGAATACATATCAGATGGAGAATTTCTTAGACTTGAACAGGGAATTATGAGAGGTGAATGTATAGAAATTCCAAGACACACTCGTCATGTGTATATTAATGCTAATAATTTTGTCGAAGCATCAGAAGCTTTGAGAAATAGTACAAAATTGCGCAGCCTTATAATTGTGGGTAGTTTATCAAACCCCTATCAAGAAAAGACTTTTATGAATTCTCTGAACGAAGTAACAAAAATGTTAAAATTCCTGCGATTCTTGATGCTTCCTGTGCCTCCAACGAATTTATCAGAGACAATTGATCAATTAAAATATCTGAGGTTCCTTCAGTTCCCAAACAATCCGAAGAAGTTGCCCAAGCTATCCAATTCAATTTTGAGCAAATACAAATTAAAACTGTGGAATGGTTCTACGTTTCTGTTGGTGAGCAATGATATTGATAAATTAATCAAACGATACTGCACCACTGCAAATATTGTAGATGTAACCATCTGATCTAGTGTCGTAACTGATGCTACTGCTCTATGGCACAATACCTGAGTCAGCTACTTCGCTACCTTCCTCATTTAGTTGGGTGTTGTCTTACTCGTCGCGGTTATGGTAATTTCTGTTCTATGCTCTCCGGTTTAAATATGGTGTAAGTTATTGAAATTTCTATGCTCTTTCATGCATGTTGAAAACACTCCTAGATGATGCCAGTTAAGCCTTTTTTTTCTTTCATATTTGAGTTATTGTGAGAATCGTTTAGTTTTCTATGTTGTAGAAGTCTGTTCTGTTTGGTTTTGCTCTGCTTTGTGATTTATTGCTTCACCATCGCTGTGTTTCAGATTCTATGTATTATGCAATGATCAAATTTATTTAAGAAATTTCAGTGATGGAGTTTCTCCACCATAACCATTTTTTCAAAAGAAAGACATTAAATAGTGGCAGATGAATGGTAGAATAACCTTCCATCATAAATTGAACTAGTAATATAATGAACAGTGGAATAATAGTCAAGGGCTCTTCAAAATCCTTTTTTAATTTTCATCATCTTATCCATAAAATATCATCATCCGCAACCTTCAACAATTAAACCAATGTCATCCTATAGTGGCAGAAATTGAACCCCAAAGTTTGATTTCTGCCCGTTAAACTCAAGTTTTTTAGAAATTGAGCTCACTGGGAAGTATCAGCTAAAATTGCTTTCAGATTTCTGAACTCTTATTCACTGTCTCTCACAAATAGCAACGTGCCATCAGTAGAAAAGGGCTGCCTTGCTCTTGTAATATGGAGAGAATCGGCTAATGATAATCATTCTCACGGCTTTTATCAGAACTTGAAGCAAATAAAAAAAAATCAGAATAACTAATCTATGGAAATAGATATTTCATAATTAATTTTACAACTAAACATAATAATATTTATTTTCATAAAAATTCATAGAAAATAAAATAATGATTTGCGTGAACTAATTCATGCATGTAATTGAATTGATCAGTGATACTACATTTAGAGATTTCCTTCTCCTTCTAAACGTATTACTGTGTGGCAATGAAAATGCAAAGGATATCAACTATTTAGTCTTTTACAAACATATAAGGCTTATTAAAATCGACTGACATTTTATCTGAGAAAAAAATTTAAAGGAGGTGGTGCACTATAATTCAATTCTTTAATTCTAAAAAATCAGACGATGGATAATAAAAATATTCACGGATGTTCACAGATGAATTATGTAACATAATATATGATGCAGGCTCGGATTCTTCATCTCCTTGTGAGAAAGACGATGACATCACAGAGGCTTAGGATCCTCTCCGGCCGCAACAATAAAAGTTGATAATGATGAGGCAAGCCACAGAGAATAATGACACAATATTTAACGTGGTTGGAAATTTCAATTCCTACTCCACGGGATGAGCTCTAGAACAAGCTTTGGTACTAAACACCTCAACTATAAAATCTCTCTTTCTCGGAAGCACTTCTGGAGGTGGAAAAAACCTCTTGCAAATCAAGATGTATGCAAGGTAAAGAGATGAATGAAATCAAACTGGCCCTCTATCTTCTTCTCTCTTCTCCAATTTCCTTCTTCTCTTCTCCTGGGTGTTGCCTTAGTTCAGTCTCTGGATGTTCCTCTTAGATAGAAATTGATTGATCGATCCCCTCCTTCCTTCTTTCTCTTCCTTTATATCGGTTCCCCTGAAGCTAATTGTGATGTAACAAACCACTAGGATCACTATCCATGTGGAAGGCCCTTTTTACCTAAGAAATAATTCTGTTAAGAGGATAGTAAATGAAGACTCATAGAAATATTATGTGGGGTCCCAGTTTGTTACATCGTGTAACAAACTCCTATAAGCCAGTGTATCGAGGAGCGTCCTCCCCTCTTCTTTACCCTCTCTTCCTTCCCTAGAGGTATTTATTTTCCCTAGTCATCTCCTCTGACTTATACATCAACTCGGTCTCATTCTCGGATGACCCCTGGCTAGTTTCCCTGAAGTACTTCCCTATACCCTTCGGTTTGTTTAAACCAAAGCGTATATGACTCAACTTGGCCCGCCGAATTGATATTCGGCCCTGCTCCGGCGCTAAGGCCTACTCACTTGTACTCCCCCTAATTCCCTGAGTCGCCTCTAGACTCACGTCTCGGTTTGCTTATCTGGTTCCCTTCAGGCCATCAGACTTCTCTGTCCTACCCCATGTCGCCACATTATCAACTCGGTTTATTTCCTCCAGTCAGGCTAGCCGGACCAAGTCATATATCACATACTACATCTCTTTCCTCCTACCTCACTTTAACGGTCGTTATTTCTCTATCCAAGTTCCAAATTGGGTTATAGCAGGATCATTAGCCACCCCCGAAAGAGTCAAATAAAGCATTGAGTTTGACTTTCTAAGTGAAAAACTTCGTTCCGTCATCCTCCTTATTGATCCTCTTTTCCTCATAAAGCCCAAATTTTCCTGCTATAGGTTTGATAAGGACAAATATTATAGAAAAACTAATAGTCTAAGATTTGGTACATGAAACATAGGAATCCTCACTGGTAAAATAATGGAGGTAGTAGATATGTTGATTAAGAGAAGAATTACTATTTTGTATATACAAGAGATAAAATGGATAGACGAGAAGATAAAAATGATAAAGAACTAAAGTTTTAAGTTATGGTATACATGAAAGAATAAAATAAGAAATAGAGTGAGTATTATTATAGATAGTTCATTAAAGAATGAAGTTGTAAGAGTAGTTAGAAAGGTGATAGAATTATAGCTCTCAAAATAGTAGTGAAGAAAGAAACTATGAACATAATTAGTGTATATATATACACCTCAAGTAGGATTAAATGAAGATATCAAATTAAAGTTTTGGGACGGCCTAGATGAAGTATTATAAAATATTTTGTCAAATAATATGATTTTAATAAGAGGTGATTTAAATGAGTATGTCGTAGTGAAAAATGAGGAATATGAGAGAGAACATGGAGGTTATGGGTTTGGTACAATAAATGAAGAAGGTAAAACTATATTAGATTTTGTAATAACATATGATCTTATACTAGCTAATATATTTTTTTAAGAAAAGAAAAGAGCACTTGGCCACGTTCAAAAGTGAAAATAATAAATCGCAAATTGACTTTTTTATAGTTAGAAAGAGAGATAAAATGATTTGTAAAGATTGTAAGGTCATCTCTGGAGAAAGTTTAACTACCTAACATAGGTTATTAGTATTAGTTATACGCCTCAAATATAGTATTAATAGAAAAAAAAATATACACAACTCCTAAAATTAAGTGATGGAAGTTAAAGGATGAGAAATAAACCATATTTAAGGAGAATGTAAGAGTACAACTATTAGATGAAATATACAATGACTGTCACGCCCCGAGAGTATGCCGTGCCGAAAAGCAAACGGACGACATCTCCCCTGTACGTGATAACATTTCAGGTTAATACAAGGCCCGTAGGCCCACAACAACAAGATAATATAAAGATATCAACATACCAAATACAGCGGAAACATACTGACAGATAAAACAAGATACAAAGACCAACTATGCACTCCGGAGTGACTTGACACGACAAGAATCATAATAGAAATCAAATCAAAGACCAAATACATACAACACATCCGTATATCGTAAATATGGAAACAATACAGGGAAAAACCCCAAAACAACAATCCACAAGAAATACAACAATACGGATTAAATATACATCCGTCCGGTGTGAGATGGGATCAGCTAGCGGAGCTCCGAACGTCCAAGGAAATCTTCTACCTGTTACCTGGGCGACAAGAAACTCAGGGTCCGTGGTGGTGAGTATAAACTCAGGGGTAATATGTAGAAAGTGCATGAACATATAGGGTAAAGAGATCTACAAGTATACATGTGAAGATCTACAGGTATACAACATGAGTCCAATAGACATATAGTCCTATCCAAATCTAATAATAAGTAACCACAGTATAGTCATACTCAATATATATACTAAACTGATCAGCTGAACATGAAGTAATGTACCAACGTACCTAACGGTCTGCAACACCATAAGCTATATCATCCTGAACAGATATATAATAATATAACCCATATAACGTACAAAGTCAATCTCATACCTGACCAACACTCAGACATATGAACAATATATAATCACATGTAATAACATCCCGGTCCATACCACACTATGACATGACGCTAATCAAATGCATACAACAGTCTGGACCAACACATATATCATGCTCAACACACAGCAATATATAATATGCAAATGACATGTATCATGATGTACAAGCATGTGCAACAATCATAACTCAATCAAATGCAGCATCTCACAGGCATATGTAAAACATATATCAAATACATGCATACATATATATATCACCAATGCATATACATGGTCATTGTCTGCGGACTCGTCCAACCACGACCTCAGAGTGGCCAGAGTGGCACGACATGACAACTAGCCCAACTCCAGCTACCACTACTCTTGAGTGGCCGAGTTGGGTAGTATGACTGAGTAGCGTATAAGCGTAAAAAGCTAACTACTCCTAGGGGTTCCTGCTGCAAGCCACGCCGTCCCTACCCATGAGTAGACAAGCGCCGCACACAGGACAATTGCACGTCACACAACCACCGTCTATAGTGGGCGAGTGCTAACACCACTCTACACAGTGGCCAGGTGCGCATCTCCAGCTACCACCATCTATAGTGGCTGAGCGCGGCACATCCAATGCTCTGCCCTCAACCGTGCTACCACTACCCCGAGTTGTCGGGGAGGCAGGATGACTGACGACCCGTCTCAACCACAAGGGAGACCCAGTCAACAGCATGTATGCAAATGTAATGATGCATAGCTCCACACAAGTATCCTCGCAACACTCCCTATCTCACGGGGAGTCCTGGTCAACCAAAAGTCAACTATGCAAGGACTACAATTCACAAGACTCTCTCTATCGTATAAAGAGTCATACTCATCTGACAGTCAACCACGCTAAGACCTCTAGTCAGTAGCAAGATACTATCGACCATCCATATAACCATACACAAATATACGATCCATAATGGATATACAATCATGCTAGGACCTTTAGTCCATAACCACATATTGACAACTACACACATTTATCTATGCATGAACAACTAGATCCACCATAGATGCACAACTAACATATGTACGATACAACAATCGACTCCATAACCCAAACCATCACCTAACCCTAGTGATGTAACACAGTAATCCAATCTGAGGTCACAAGGATAACCCTAACCACCTGTACTCACTAAACATCCATCGGCTAACACATAATAGGGTTTATAGTTCCTATCCGTGTTAGATAATCAATGAAGTAACAGCAATATCTCAAAGGTCAAGGCAGTACAAGCATATGATTAAATAAGAGTGGATTTAAGGTAAACAGGTATAAACATATATCCAAATTCATGCACTGTAATCTGATCAAAACTACCGGACCAGGTAGATATTACCCACCGTATATATAGAACATCAGTTGTCTTCACATCCGAGAACTATCTCAAATCAAGATCCTGAAATCAACATCCTTGATTAACTTCACCAATACCACTTCTTGCCCCAATTCCGAGTATCTAATCTGTATCAAACAACCACATTAAGGCAAGATCAATTCCAACCGACAATCGCAAGATACCACAGCTATCATAAGATCATTACCCTATCCATTTATCCACTTAACTTAATTAACCATCAATATCAATTCAAATATGGAAACTCAACCAATATAACAACTTCTTCCAATGTGAAGCATAGAAATACGACCGAATCATAAATCAATACAGATCTTACCTCCATCTGCTCTCGAGTTCATAGTTGTCTGTCACCACAAAGATCTAGCTTCAAGATTAACAATTCATCAACTCACCTTCCTCAATCATAGTTGCAAAATTCCTGGATCTTGCTACAATAAATCTGTTCAACGACAGTCCACTATTCCGATCGTCCTTCCTATCCAAAATCACAATATCACTTCATTTACAACTCCACAGAACAACACATTTCACCATAATGCATCCAATCAACATCTAAAACAGGGTTACAATTTTGACTCACCTTCCTGTCTTATACACACACAGATCAGCCACCACCTGAATAGAGCCCGATCAAAGCAAGAAAAAATGACAGCGAGAAGGAAGAATCGCGATCAAGAAATGGGGAAGTCGTGGCGAGAAAGAAACAGGGAATCGCGAGATCGGGTTCGACGAGAGTTTATAACAGCCGTTCCATTTGGGTTGAGCCAGCTTTGGTCAAGTCTAACCCAAGTTAAGTCCACCCTCCCAATTAAGCTTTAATCATCCTCGTATGGACTCGTTTTGAATCCGGAAAAATTTCTAAAAATTTCTAAAAATTCCACGAGCTAATTCTCAATTAGAAAAGGCTATTATTTTATTTTTTATATATATTTTTTCATATCTTATATTCTCCCCCACTAATAAAAATTTGGTCCTCAAATTTCTGACTCATGTACAAGCGAGATGTCACAATAATCATCTCAAGTATCCGGAGGAAAGTCACACACCTCAAGTGACTAAGTGGGGTACTGAGCTCGAATATTATATTCTAGCTCATATATACACTCTTAACCAACCTATTAAAAGGTAAATAATTGTACCAAAGTGGAGCTCTATACTCGGAACCGATGGGAGACTTTGCCAGAATCGTAAGGTGAATCATGAATCACTATCAGAAATGATACTCAAGATTACTCCATGGATATAATTCCATCAAGCGATCCAAAGAAATCCATCTTACGGCTCGAAAGAAAATGAGCGGACCTAGCAAATCGATAATCGATTACCCAAATCCTATCAAGTCCTTTCCGAATTCTAGATAATCTCCCAACGTTGTCCATCGTACTAGGCTACCACTTCCATTACGGTATGTAACTCTACTGGTCACTAATATTTCACCTTTACGTGTTGGCACTCCCAACATCAAACTACAAAATCAACTATTGTCTATGCCTTGAAACCTAGTTTCACAAGATTCTGACTAAGTGATTCCCATCACTTTCTTGGTCCAACAAGTCAGCAGTATAGTAACTCTAGAGCATCCTACTCGATGTCTAAGAATTTCCTGAGAATGAGTCAAAGAAGATGACGTGGGAAAATACTATCTCACAACATCACTGAACTGTGACCAAGTGATACATTATTTCCCATAGGTTATTTCCTATATCTTCCACCAAGTACCGGCTAGATTCAAATAATGGTATTCAACTAACACTATTATCTTCGTATAACACGAGTTAAGTACTCAAAAGTACTCCCAATGTTATACAACCGAGAACGACCAGTCCGGGGATCAAAATCCCCATGAATACCATCCACTAAGTTTCTACTATCTGCACCAGCAATAGTATACTCGCTTAGTCCATTACCCCTCAGGTAATAATCTGACAAGTATAATTAGTGAAATCCTTAGGACTATAATCTTTAATCTCCACAAGAGATGTGACTACCTAACCTCTGCTTTCCGACTCGGTATCAGTCGACTCTCAAAGGTAATTACCTTTTCGATAGCAGGTATATGTCTAATAACCTCAACATGTCATTCCTGTGGTCAACTCAAACCACGGTTACGAATACTAACCAATACCCTACAAGTCATCCCTGTTATAAGCAACTAAATGCATAGCCAACAGAAGGATATGTAATAACATTTAACATACCTTAAACCTTGTAGCTCGGAGATGTCCGCAACAGCCAGATCCCAGAACTCGCAAAACCAAAACCGAGTAAAGCAAAACTCGATGTCCGAACGAAATCAAATCCGAAAGTGGACTTCACAACCTAGGGCTCTGATACCAATAAAATTGTCACGCCTCGAGAGTATGTCGTGTCGAAAAGCGAACGGACGACATCTCCCCTGTACGTGACAACATTTCGGGTTAATACAAGACCCGTAGGCCCACAACAACAAGATAATATAAAAATATCAACATACCAAACACAGTAGAAATATACTGACAGATAAAACAAGATACAAAGACCAACTGTGCACTCCGGAGTGACTTGACACGATAAGAATCATAACAGAAATCAAATCAAAGACCAAATACATACAACACATCCGTATATCGTAAATACGGAAACAATACAAGGAAAACCCCCAAAACAACAATCCACAAGAAATACAGCAATACAAATTAAATATCCATCCGTCCAGTGTGAGATGGGATCAGTTGGTGCAGCTCCGAACGTCTAAGGAAATCTTCTACCTGTTACCTGGGCGACAGGAAACTCAGGGTCTGTGGCGGTGAGTATAAACTCAAGGGTAATATGTAGAAAGTGCATGAACATATAGGGTAAAGAGATCTACAAATATACATGTGAAGATCTACAGGTATACAGCATGAGTCCACTAGACATACAGTCCTATCCAAATCTAATAATAAGTAACCACAGTATAGTCATACTCAATGTATATACTAAACTGATCAGCTGAACATGAAGTAATGTACCAACGTACCTGACGGTCTGCAACACCATAAGCTATATGATCCTAAACAGATATATAATAACATAACCCATATAACGTACAAAGTCAATCTTATACCTGACCAACACTCAGACATATGAACAATATATAATCACATATAATAACATCCCGGTCCATACCACACTATGACATGATGCTAATCAAATGCATACAACAGTCTAGACCAACACATATATCAAGCTCAATACACAGCAGTATATAATATGCAAATGACATGTATCATGATGTACAAGCATGTGCAACAATCATAACTCAATCAAATGCAGCATCTCACAGGCATATGTAAAACATATATCAAATACATGCATACATATATATATCAGCAATACATATGCATGGTCACTGTCTGCGGACCCGTCCAACCACAACCTCAGAGTGGCCAGAGTGGCACGACATGACAACTAGCCTGACTCCAGCTACCACTACTCTCGAGTGGCCGAGTTGGGTAGTATGACTGAGTAGCGTATAAGCATAAAAAGTTAACTACTCCTAGGGGTCCCTGCTGCAAGCCTCGCCATCCCTACCCATGAGTAGACAAGCGCCGCACACAAGACAACTGCACGTCACACAACCACCGTCTATAGTGGGCGAGTGCTAACACCACTCTACACAGTGACCAGGTGCGCATCTCCAGATACCACCATCTATAGTAGCCGAGCGTGGCACATCCAATGCTCTGCCCTCAACCGTGCTACCACTACCCCGAGTGGCTGGGGAGGCAAGATGACTGACGACTCGTCTCAACCACAAGGGAGACCCAGTTAACAGCATGCATGCAAATGTAATGATGCATAGCTCCACACAAGTATCCTCACAACACTCCCTATCTCACGGGGAGTCCTGATCAACCAAAAGTCAACTATGCAAGGACTACAATCCACAAGACTCTCTCTATCGTACAAAGAGTCATACTCATCTGACAGTCAACCACACTAAAACCTCTAGTCAGTAGCGAGATACTATCGACCATCCATATAACCATACACAGATATATGATCCATAATGGATATACAATCATGCTAGGACCTTTAGTCCATAATCACATACTGACAACCACACACATTTATCTATGCACGGACAACTAGATCCACCATAGATGCACAACTAATATGTGTACGATATAACAATCGACTCCATAACTCAAACCATCACCTAACCCTAGTGATGTAACACTGTAATCCAATCTGAGGTCACAAGGATAACCCTAACCACCTGTACTCACTGAACATTCATCAGCTAACACATAATAGGGTTTATAGTTCCTATCCGTGCTAGATAATCAATGAAGTAACAGCAATATCTCAAAGGTCAAGGCAGTACAAACATATGATTAAATAAGAGTGAATTTAAGGTAAACAGGTATAAACATATATCCAAATTCATGCACTGAAATCTGATCAAAACTACCGGACCAGGTAGATATTACCCACTGGATATATAGAACATCAGTTGTCTTCACATCCGAGAACTATCTCAAATCAAGATCCTGAAATCAACATCCTTGATTAACTTCACCAATACCACTTCTTGCCCCAATTCCGAGTATCTAATCTGTATCAAACAACCACATTAAGGCAAGATCAATTCCAACCGACAATCGCAAGATACCACAGCTATCATAAGATCATTGCCCTATCCATTTATCCACTTAACTTAATTAAACATCCATATCAATTCAAATACAGAAACTCAACCAATATAACAACTTCTTCCAATGTAAAGCATAGAAATACGACCGAATCATAAATCAATACAGATCTTACCTCCATCTGCTCTCGAGTTCACAGTTGCCTGTCACCACAAAGATCTAGCTTCAAGATTAACAATTCATCAACTCACCTTCCTCAATCACGGTTGTAAAATTCCTGGATCTTGCTACAATAAATCTGTTCAACGGCAGTCCACTATTCCGATCGTCCTTCCTATCCAAAATCACAATATCACTTCATTTATAGCTCCACAGAACAACACATTTCACCATAATGCATCCAATCAACTTCTAAAATAGGGTTACAATTTTGACTCACCTTCCCGTCTTATACACACACAGATCAGCCACCACCCGAATAGAGCCCAATCAAAGCAAGAAAAAAATGACAGCGAGAAGGAAGAATCGTGATCGAGAAATGGGGAAGTCATGGCGAGAAAGAAATAGGGAATCGTGAGATCGGGTTCGATGGGAGTTTATAACAGCCATTCCATTTGGGTTGAGCCAACTTTCGTCAAGTCTAACCCAAGTTAAGTCCACCCTCCCAATTAAGCTTTAATCCTCCTCGTATGGACTCGTTTTGAATCTGGAAAAATTTCTAAAAATTCCTAAAAATTCCACGAGCTAATTCTCAATTAGCAAAGGCTATTATTTTATTTTATTTAATATATTTTTTTTTATATCTTACAATGACCCTCATATGACATGGGATAAGATAGTATCAAAGTCTAAAATAGTAGCAAGAGTGTACTCGGTGAGTCAAAGGGGCATGCACCACCAAGTAAAGAATCTTAATCATGAAATGAAAAAGTACAAGAGAAAGTAAAAGAAAAACAAACAGTCTATAAAGAATTATATATTTGTAAGAACGAGAAAAACTTGAAAAAATATATACAATAATCAAGAAAGAGGCTAAGAGAGTAATGAATGAAACTAAGAATGAAACTTTTGAATGGTTGTATCAAAAATTTAATACAAAATAAGGTAAAATAGACATTTATGATACAAAAGGTTGGAATCCACCAACCTAGCGACTCCTACCAGTCCGCCCCTGGACCATCGTAAGAGAGATAAATCACGGTAGGCCTTTGGCCCTTGAGGTTAGTAACTAGTGCATGGAGGGAGACACCCTCGCATTTGTGAGGGTTTGACCCATTGTCCTATGATACAATATCTGCATGCCTAGCCACTAGGCCCTTCCCGTGAGGGCGTAAAAAAGACATTTATAGAATAGCTAAAGTGAGAGAGAAGAAGTCAAAAGATCTTAATCAAATAAGATGTATTAAAGATGAATGCAATAGGGTACTAGTAAATGATGAAGAAATAAAAAAGCGGTAGAAGAGATATTTTTTTCAACTTTTTAATGAAGGTTTAGATGACCAACTTAATTTAGGTAATTTAAATAAGTCAAATGAATTTAGAAATTTAAATTTTTATTGTAGAATTCAAATTTCAGAAGTAGAACAAGCTTTAAATAAAATGCAAAATGAAAAAACCATTGGACCAGATGATATTCCGATAGAGGTATGAAAGTGTCTAGGGAAATAAGGTATCGAATGACTTACAAAATTATTTAATATGATATTGAAAACAAAAAAAAATGTTTGATTAATGGAGGATAAGTACTCTAATTCTCTTATATAAGAATAAGGGAGACATACAAACTTATGCAAACTATAAGAGTATTAAACTAATGAGACATACCATGAAACTTTGGGAAAGAGTAATAGAAAAAAGGTTAAGGAAGGAGACACTGTTCTTGAAAATCAATTTGGGTTCATGCCAGGATGGTCGACAATATAAGTTATATATCTTCTCAGCCAACTAATTGAAAAGTATCGAGAGCAAAAGTAGGATCTATATATAGTATTCATTGACTTAGAAAAAGCTTATGATAGAGTCACAAGAGAAATTATATGGAGAATTCTAGAAAAGAGAGTGTTAGTGTAACATATATTGATTTAATTAAGAATATAATAAAGAATATGTATGACGAAGTAATGATCAGAGTGAAGATTTCAGGCGGATTAACTGAAGCATTTCCAATAAAGATAGAGTTACATCAAGGATTAACTCTAAGTCCTTATCCTTTTACACAAATCATAGACGAACTCACTGGATACATTCAAGATCTAGTACCGTGGTGTATGTTGTTTACAGACGATATTATTTTTGTAGATGAGACATGTGAAAGGAGTAAATACTAAACTAGAATCATGGCGGGAAGCAATAAAAGTGAAAGGTTTTAGACTTAGTAGAGTAAAGACCGAATATATGAAATTTAAATTTAGCAATATTAGATGTAATGAGACAAGTATTAAAATAGGAGATGACAAATTATCTGGAATTGAGAGTTTTAAATATTTAGGATCATATTTGTAAGGTGATAGAGGGATTGAGAGAAATATCTTGTAGGAGAATCGAGGCCGCTAGAGGGGGGGTGAATAGCGTCGTGACCCGTTCGTCGATGGAATTCGTTTGCGTGTCGTCTCTACAAATTCGTTAGCGCAGCGGAAATAGAAAAGTAATAACGATAACGAAATGAACAACATGCTAACACAAGGATATAACGTGGTTCGGAACCGCACGGTTCCTACTCCACGGATCGGGTTCGTACGAACCCTAGCGATGTCAATCACACACCACTATGAAATACTCCTTCTCGGAACAATCCGGAGGCAGAGAAACCTCGTACAAGATGATTACAACAATAATCAAAAGCTACAAGCAAATACAATGAAATACAAAGCAAGACTAGTAAAGAGAACCACTTTACAAATGCTCTTGAATGCTTGATCGCTAGGTTGATCGAGTAGCACTTGGAGACCCTGAATTGCAGCAGCAACTCGCCCCAAATCGCCTCAAAGAACCCTTACTTTTTCCTCCATCACGAGCTCCATATATAACTTCAACCTGTGCTGGAAAAAGTCGATCAGTCGACTGATCGGGACCATCAGTCAACTGATGCTACTGTTGTCGTGAGACAACGGCTAGATCCACGTTGGATAAGTCCAACGGAACCTTCATCAGTTGACTGATCATGACCATCACGATCGATGGAGCTAATCGATCACACGATCACGATCGAGCGATCGAATCACCGATCGCCCTCACCTCGGCGATCGCTAGGCCATTTCCCACAGTCAAACCCTAGTTGACTTGGTCCAGTCGACTGCCACATGACACCAGTCGACTGGCACACCTCAAACATGAGGTTTTAACCCAAGTATGGTGCCCCCATACTTGCTAGACCACCCTTAGCCTAGACCTAAGCCTTCTAGCCACCTCCATCAGCCTCATGCCTCTCAGATCCCTCCAAGTCATCCATGACTTGTTCATTCATCGCGCTAGCCTTCAGGTGCTTCCATCGGCTATGTCATGCTAACGGTGTCTACACCGCCAAGGCACATTGGACTTATGCCGCCAAGACTCCGCTTGGACTTTACGCCGCCAACCATTGGACTTATGCTGCCAAGAATCCGCTTGGACTTTACGCCGCCAATATCAACCCCTTGGACTTCTCAAATGCCAAGACTCAAGCTTGGACTTTCCTTGCCAACCCATGTTGGACTTTACATTGCCAAGACTCATGCTTGGACTTTCCCAAATGCCAAGTGTCCCACTTGGACTTTCCATGCCAAGTACCCAAGACTTGGACTTTCCCATGACAATTACATTGTCATATGTTTTTGTCGAACATCAAAATATCACTCGAGTCAAAACTCGAGTCCTGGTCAATCGTGACCTGGGCCGATTGCACCAATAATCTCCCCCTTTTTGATGTTTGACAAAAACCAAACAAAACATTGAGTTAGAACACTAACTCAAATCCCTTACCAATTATCCCAAATTGGTAATCTTAAACATTCTCTAAATGTTCTCCCCCAAACATTCTCCCCCTTTTTGACTAACATCAAAAAGGTCCTCTCTCCAAGGAGGTCAATGTCTCATGTCCCAATGAGATCTTACAATCTCCCCCTTGGTCCAAAAATACCTAGGATGCCTACCATCTTCCTAGTGATAAGTTCCATATCACTCAAGAGAGGCAATCCTATCTCTCTCCCAATTTCCAAATTAGGTAACTCAAAAACTCATTTTTCCTTCCCATGAGGAAAAATACCATTCATCATCCCATGATGAATTCCTCCCCCTAAAGGCTTGCTCCCCCTTGACCATTGCACCAACAATGTCCTTGGGAAGTCCTTAAGCCAATAGGAACTCTAAACCATCAAAAATAAGATTAAAAGTTCAAACATGAACTTTTCCACCCTTAAATTTGATACTTTGACCTAACACCTCTCCAAATCCATATCCAATGGATTTTCACCCTTCATAATGCTTCCCAAAGCATATCCTAGGGTTAGGAGTGGTTAGGAACCTTTACCATGTAGTCAACACTTTGGCTAATCCAAACCTGCTCGAATCGACAATCATCAGTGGTTTTACGGTCGTGACACTCATCAATCGATCGACTACCACCCGGTGGCGATCGGTAATAGCGAAAATTCGATTTTGGTTTTGAACGAGTTTCAAAAAATCATAACTAATTATACGTATATCGAAAAATCCTGAAAATTCATACGTATAATACTTATGACACATACAATGGGTGAAAAGTATTTGAAAATTATTTTACCCATAAAATATCGGAATTGATACAAAATTCAAAAGTGAAGAAAACTTCTAAGTTTTAGCTCACTTTGTATCAATCTCATCAATGGTGATTGCTATCAAAAGATAGGCTTCACCAAGGTTTTCTAAAATGATTTTAAAATATTTTCAAAACCTTATTTTGGATCATATTCCTTGGGCTCTATGCACATGATTTGTACACAAGCTTTCCCAATGATCCACATTGAATTAAAATGAGTTTTGGTTCAACTAGATGCAAAAACTATGCACCTTGAACTCAACTCATATCCTAGCATCTCACATGTATCTAAGGTGTATAAATACACATACATGTCAATGTGATGTGAGATGTGAGTTTTGTTCTCCCTAATCTAGGGTTACATGCATTTTCTAAGGCAACCCTACCCCTTATAAATGAGACTCCAAGTCATGTCATAGTCCTTATATCAATTTTAATCAATTAAATGCATGAAATGATCATGGCATAATAATAGCAAAAGTAAAACATGGCCAATGATCATGATGTCATGACATATGATATAAATCTAAAAGCACATGACATTTACCTAAAACATGAGTATGACATATCAATGAGGAAAAATAAACATGATGTCATGTCATGTTATATGGCAA
This sequence comes from Wurfbainia villosa, assembly GCA_025175895.1. Lineage (NCBI taxonomy): Eukaryota > Viridiplantae > Streptophyta > Magnoliopsida > Zingiberales > Zingiberaceae > Wurfbainia > Wurfbainia villosa. Next base: position 3,931,773 of record JAKLTH010000237.1, on the reverse strand, counting down.
ACAAAGCATGACATATAAAATATATAGGTATAATAATACCTAAATTTTAATATTAATTGCCTTTTGATATAATTAAACATATTTTGCCATATTTCTATTTTTCTCCCAAGTGTGCCAAAAACCCAAAATGGCACACTAACCTCTAAACCTAAATTGTGCCAATTTTGATCATTTTATCAAACTTCTTAAGTAATATTGGCACATCCTAAAAACTTTTAGGATTATGATTCAAATTTATTTCCAAGGTAACCCTAACCTTGAAAACAACCTAAAGTGTCACCTTTGCCATGGTTAAGTTAACTACTCATCCAATCAAGGTTGGCACATCCTAACCCCATCTAGCGTGATTCAATCACGCTCTTAGGAACCCAAAACCTATTTGAGCTCATTGGGTTAACTAGGTATTCCTTAGGGATAACCTCCCTAGATACCTTCCTAATGACCCTTCTAGGCTTATTAGCCTTGGTCATTTGGGTCTTACCTAGGTTGACTCTAGGGGTAACTCCCCTTGCAACCTTCTTAGTGGTCACCCTAGGTTTCCTAGAAACCTTAGCCACTAGGCACAACCCTTGGTCAACTCTAGGGATGACTTCCCTATTGACCTTGGTCTTTCTAGACCTAGTTTGTATTCTATAATCGAATGGAACACTGTGGTAAGTTACCTTGGGCTTAGGTTTGTGACCCAAACCATGCTTGCCCTTAGTTGACTTTTGACTCTTAGGTCCTAGGTGTTGACTTTGACTTTTGGACCTTTGACTTTGACCATTAGACCCTTTAAATTGATTTTGTATATTCCTAAAGGTCTTTTCTAGTTTTTCAAGTCTTGACCTCAAGACTTGATTCTCTAATTCTAATTGTCCAATTTTAGAATTTTGATTTAAATCTTGTGCATGGGACTTCCTAGGCATATGCCTAGTCCACTTAAGATTGAAACCTAGGTGCTCTTGCACCTTTCTAATGGTCTCCCTAGGTAAAAATTTTCTAGAGTTATTTGACCTAGGTTTGTTCTTAGATAAGTTGTTTTTAGGGACATTAGTCCCAAATTTCTCCCTATTATCTAAGTGAACACTTTTAGCTCCTAGGCAATAATATCTATTTCTATTAGCATGCTTTTCATGACAAATTGCAAGGGAATTGAAATTTCTAGCATGTTTTTGTCTATTAACTAAAGAAAGAGCATTATTAACTTGATATACCTTAGGGTTTGCCTTAGTGGCTCCCCCTACTTGTGATGCTCCATTTTGCCTCTTCTTTTCCCCCTTCGAGCATTGACTCCGGTAATGACCCGGTAGTCAGCATTTGAAGCAAATCACTTGCTCCTTGCTCTTTTTCGTTGAGGCACCGGTCTCCTTGACTTTTGGCACGGGTTGAGTCTTCTTAACCCGTTTATGACACTTACTCTTGTAGTGTCCTTGATCCCTACACTCAAAGCATATAATATGAATTTTATTATTAATTGACATGCTTGAGTTACCTAGGGTGGTTGTGGTGGTCGGAGTGGATTCTTGAGCTTGCTCTTCCTCGCTACCGGATGTAGATGGTTCTTCTTGTTGCTCTGGTATCGAAGATGCCCTAATCTCCTCCCCTTCAATACTAGAGGTGGAGATCTCCTCTTCTTCCACCGCTTCTACCTCTTCCGATCCGGATGTTGATTCCCTATCAACCTCCGAATCCTCTAGCTCTTTGGATGTTTCTTCTCGAGCTTGAGAGGATGATGGTCCTTCTTCTTGGACCGGTGATAGACTTTCATGGAGCTTGGCCAAATCGCTCCATAGCTCCTTGGCATCCACGTAGTCACCTAGGCTACACAAAAAGTCATTAGGAATTAAATCAAAAATGAATTTTATTACCCTCTTGTTTTTATCGAATTGTCGGAGTTGCTCCTCACTCCATCTCTTCTTCTTGAGAAACCCTCCCTTTGGTCCCTTAGGATATTCAAATCCTTCCATCAAAGCGGACCACTCCTCAAGGTCTCTCATCATTAAGAAATCTTCGATTCTTGCCTTCCATTGTCTAAATCCTTCTTGTCCATAGAAGGAATAGGGAATTGGGGTGTTGATGTCCCATCCCAGTGGTTCTTCCATCTTCACCCTCTAGCCTTTTGTCTTAACTCCCGGCGGTTAGTTCGTAGAAGAGCCCCGGGCTCTGATACCAATTGTAGGAGAATCGAGGCCGCTAGAGGGGGGTGAATAGCGTCGTGACCCGTTCGTCGATGGAATTCGTTTGCGTGTCGTCTCTACAAATTCGTTAGCGCAGCGGAAATAGAAAAGTAATAACGATAACGAAATGAACAACACGCTAACACAAGGATATAACGTGGTTCGGAACCGCACGGTTCCTACTCCACGGATCGGGTTCGTACGAACCCTAGCGATGTCAATCACACACCACTATGAAATACTCCTTCTCGGAACAATCCGGAGGCAGAGAAACCTCGTACAAGATGATTACAACAATAATCAAAAGCTACAAGCAAATACAATGAAATACAAAGCAAGACTAGTAAAGAGAACCACTTTACAAATGCTCTTGAATGCTTGATTGCTAGGTTGATCGAGTAGCACTTAGAGACCCTGAATTGCAGCAGCAACTCGCCCCAAATCGCCTCAAAGAACCCTTACTTTTTCCTCCATCACGAGCTCCATATATAGCTTCAACCTTTGCTGGAAAAAATCGATCAGTCGACTGATCGGGACCATCAGTCGACTGATCCTACTGTTGTCGTGAGACAACGGCTAGATCCACGTTGGATAAGTCCAACGGAACCTTCATCAGTCGACTGATCATGACCATCAGTCGACTGATGGAGCTTCACTCGACCAGTCAAGTCTCGACTCCATTCTGTGCCTGAAATACCGAGCATCAGTCGACTGATCACACGATCAGTCGACTAATCGAGCCATCAGTCGACTGCCCACCTCTGGCAGTCGATTGCTAGGCCATTTCCCGCAGTCAAACCCTAGTTGACTCGGTCCAGTCGACTGGCACACCTCAAACATGAGGTTTTAACCCAAGTATGGTGCCCCCATACTTGCTAGACCACCCTTAGCCTAGACCTAAGCCTTCTAGCCACCTCCATCAGCCTCACGCCTCTCGGATCCCTCCAAGTCATCCATGACTTGTTCATCCATCGCGCTAGCCTTCAGGTGCTTCCATCGGCTATGTCATGCTAACGGTGTCTACACCGCCAAGGCACATTGGACTTACGCCGCCAAGACTCCGCTTGGACTTTACGCCACCAACCATTGGACTTATGCTGCCAAGACTCTGCTTGGACTTTACGCCGCCAATATCAATCCTTTGGACTTCTCAAATGCCAAGACTCAAGCTTGGACTTTCCTTGCCAACCCATGTTGGACTTTACATTGCCAAGACTCATGCTTGGACTTTCCCAAATGCCAAGTGTCCCACTTGGACTTTCCATGCCAAGTACCCAAGACTTGGACTTTCCCATGACAATTACATTGTCATATGTTTTTGTCGAACATCAAAACATCACTCGAGTCAAAACTCGAGTCTTGGTCAATCGTGACCTGGGCCGATTGCACCAACATATCTTACATAAAATATAAGTAGAATGGTTGAAATGGAGGAAAATATCGGGTGTTTTATGCGATCGTAAAGTACCTCAAAAACTGAAAGGGAAGTTTTACAAAATGGCAGTTAGACCTGCTATGTTATATGACGTTGAATGTTGGGCTACGACTCGAGCACATGAGCAAAAGATGAGATTGCAAAGATGAGGATATTAAAGTGGATGTGCGGACATACGAGATTGGACATAATAAGAAATGCAAGCATTAGAGAGAAAGTCAGAGTTATATCTATTTAAGGAAAAATCCGAGAGACACATTTAAAGTGGTACAAATATGTACTTAGATGACCAATAAATGCTCCAGTTAGGCGATATAAAATAATAAAAAGACTTGGTTAGCAATAATAAAATAAGAAAAAATTTATTTAAGTATAGATGATGATATAGTAGGCGATAAAGTCCAATCACATAAAATGATCCATATAGTCGATCCAATCTAATAGAATAAGATTTGATTGTCGTTTTTATAATTTATATAGATTATAATTATTATTATAATAAAACTACAACAATGTTGCAAGACAACATTGTTGGAGGATCGTGACCTGGCTAGGGGGGGTGAATAGCCCAATTCGTGTACGATGGAAATTAATCGCTCGTCTCGTGCTTGTCTACAATACTCGTTAATATGCAGCGAAAATAATAATAATGAAAACGAATACACAAGCACACACAATACACGGTGATATACGTGGTTCGGAACCTTAGGGTTCCTACTCCACGAGGTGAGCTCAATAAGCTCGAGTGATGACAACACTACTACTCAAACTCCTTCTCGACAACACGTCGGAGGTGGAGAAATCTCATACAAGCAATTACAAAATCGTAATACAAAAGTACAAGAAAAATTCAAAGACAATATGAAATACAAGTAAAAAAAACTTTACAACACTTTGCTTTGATCACTTGCTTGTTGCTTGCTTTAGTTTGCTCTTGAAGGTCTGGAATGCAACAGTAATTCCCCTCCAAAATCTTCTCAAAAATCACTGTAGAAATCCTCCCCAAGCTCCTCCTTTTATGCTTGTCTCGGGCTGATTCCGCACCTAGCAGTCGACTGTCATTGGGCCCCAGTCGACTGCTCCTGTAGCTATTGTGAGACAATGACTTAATCCACGTCGGCATCCAGCCAATGGATACACTGGCAGTCGACTGCCAATTACTATCAGTCGACTGTCAACCTCGTAGGTGACTGATCAGTCGGCTATTGAGCATTCTATGCTCGTGTCCTCGACTAGCGATGACTTCCATCCTTAGCGATCATGCCTAATTCGCAGCGATTATTCGCCATGGCATACGATGCGATTGAACACCACCAATTTCTTCGACTTGGATCACCGATCGCTACCTATAATAATGACCGGGTGTCAGATAAAACCTCAAACAAATACTTGTTTGAGCATCTGACCGTCAGGTAAACCTCAAACCACATGTTTGAGCATTTGATACTCGATCTTAGCCACTTGGCCAAGCTCAACTCTCATCTCCCATGGAGTCCCTCATCGAAGCTCTCTTCGTCCGACCACGTCCCTCGGATGCACTAAGCCTGCGACTCCTCCAGTGTCATTCTTCGCGTCTCACCCTGAAGTCTGCTTCCTTTGGCTTCACTCCATTCGCTCCTCATCCAGCGGTCCCTCGGATGCATCAAGCGCACGACTTCTCCAATGCCATCCTTCACCGACTCAAGGACCTGAGCCATGAAATAATGAACTTGCCAATGCTTTATCAAGATAATTAAATGTCAAGACTCAAGCTTGGACTTTCCCATTGCTAAGGCTTCACACTTGGACTTTCCTTGCGAACTCTATGTTGGACTTCCAATGCCAAGCCCCATGCTTGGACTTCCCATGACAATCACATGTCATACATTTTATCTAACATCAAAATACTGCTCGAGTCAAACTCGAGTCTGGTCAATCATGGCCTAGGCCGATTGCACTAACAATCTCCCCCTTTTGATGTTTGACAAAACCACAAATACCTTTGAGTTAGATAACCTAACTCAAGTCTACCAATTATCCCCAATTGGCAATTCTCACATCCCAATGAGAATTCCAACTAACCCCAATTGATAGCTTCTCCTCCTTTTTGACATACATAAAAAGAGGTCCTTCCCAAGGGTGTCAATGTCTCATATCCCAATAAGATCTTACAATCTCCCCCTTAGTCTAAAAACACACCTAGGATGTCTTCACTCTTCCTAGTGATAAGTCTCATATCACTTAAGAGAGACAATCCCCCAATTCCCCCCCCCCCATGAGGAGAAATACATCCATAATCCCAAGATGGATAACCTTCCCCTAAAGGCTTACTCCCCCTTGACCATTGCACTAATAATGTCCTTGGAGAGTCCCTAAGCCAATAGAAATACTAAACAATCGAAATTAAGGGCAAAGGTTTAACATTGAACTTTCACCTCCCTTAAAATTTGATACACACCCTAAACAATTCTTCTAATCCATATCTAATGGATTTTCACCCTTTCTAATGCTCTCCAAAGCATATCCTAGGGTTAGAAGCAGATAGAGAACCAAGAAATAGCTAAACATGGGCCTAACAAACCTTGTTTACCCAAAATCAGCATTGACAGTCGACTCTCTCAACTACCAATCGACTGCCACCCATGGCAGTTGACTGATTTCTGCATTGTGCAAAAATCATGTTTCAGATCTAAATTTTAAAAATTCATAAGTAAAAATATGTATTTTGAAAAATCTTAAAAGTTCATACATACATTACTTATTACAAAAATTAAGGGTGAAAAATATTAGAAAAATAAAATACCCATAAACTAGTGAGATTCACACAAAGTTCAAAACTATTGAAATTTTCAATGTTTGGTCCTACTTTGTATCACCTCATTCAATGGTGATTGCTATCAAAAGATAGACTTCACCAAGGTTTTTTAAAATAATTTTGAAATATTTTTAAAACTTTAAATTCCTTTTCCTAACATCTCACTTGTATCTAAGTGTATAAACACATACAAATCAAGTCTTCTTGTGAGATGTGGGCTTTGTTCATTTAGGGTTTCATGTATTTTTCTAGGTAACATTATTTGATTCCCTTATGCATGAGGCTTCAAATCATGTCATTGTCCTTAACTCAATTTTAATTAATGTATGAATGATGATTATGACATAATTAATAACATGAATAAGCATGTGCCAATAATCATGATGTCATAGCATGTGATTCTAATTTAAGCATATCATGACATTAAAAATAAACCCTAAGCATGACATTTTCAATGATAAAACGTAAATATGATGTTATGACATGTTAAATGACAATCAAAGTATGACAAATAAAAGGTAAAGGTATAGGAATACCTAGATTTTAACATTAGTTTCCATTTGATAGAATTAAATTTATTTTGTCATATTAATCAACTCTACCAAGTGTGCCAAAATCCAAAATGACACACCAAGACCTCTAACCCTAATTGTGCCAATTTAATTAATTTTCAACTTCTTAAAACACATTGACACATCCTAAAGTGTCAACTCTACCATGGCTAGGTTAACTACCCATCCATTTAGGGTTGACACACCCTAATCCATCTAGCGTGAATCGATCATGCTCCTAGGAATCTAATACCTATTGGAGCTCTTTGGGTTAACAAGGTATTCACTAGGGATAACTTCCCTAGATACCTTCCTAATGACCCTTTTTGACTTTGAAACCTTAGTCATTTGGGTCTTTCCTAGGTTAACCTTAGGGATTGCCTCCCTAGTAACTTTTTTAGTGGTCTTCCTAGGTTTTATTGAACCCTTGGCCACTAGACATACACCATGGTTAATCTTAGGGATAACTTCCCTATTAACCTTGGTTTTCCTAGACCTAGATTTAGTTCCATAATTAAATGGAACATTGTGGTAGGACTTAGGTTTGTGACCCAAACCTTTCTTTCCCTTGGAGAATTCTTGTCTCCTAGGTCTTAGATTTTGATCATTAGACCCCTTAAATGAATTTGTCATTTTTGCTAGGGTCTTTTCCAATTTTTCAAGTCTTGACCTCAAGACTTGATTTTCTAATTCTAACTTTTCCAATTTTGATTTTTCATTGGTCTTTTGGGAAAGACTCTTCCTAGGCATATGTCTATGATTTTTGGGATTAATGCCTACATGGTTTTCTACCTTCCTAATGGACTCTCTAGGTAAAATAGGTCTAGTGTTATTAATCCTAGGTTTGTCCTTAGGTAATTTAACATGCTTGACATCTAAACAATAAAATCTATTTCTACTAGCATGCTTATGTTCATGGACAATAGCAAGTGAATTAAAATAACTTCTAGCATGCTTCTTAATCCTAGAACTAGAAGGTGCATTAAAATATACCTTAGGGTTTGCTTTGGAAGCTCCCCCTACTTGTATAGCTCCTTCTTGCCCCTTCTTCCTCCCCCTAGGGCATTGGCTTCGGTAGTATTCTCTTTGGTTGTATTTGAAGCACACAATGTGCTCTTTGCTTTTCTTAGTGAGGACTCTGGCATCCTTTGATTTTTGTTGAACTTTTGGCGCCGGTACCTTCTCCTTAGCCAATTTTGGGTATTTGCTCTTGTAATGTCCTTTCTCTCTACACTCAAAGCAAATTATGTGATCCTTATTATTATGAATTACATTTGAGTTACCTAGGGTGGTGGAAGCCTCTTGATCTTCACTTCTCCCGGATGTAGATATTTCTTCTCGTTCTTGCTCCGGGATATAAGATTGCCTCTCCTCTCCCTCAATGCTAGAGGTGGAGGTTTCCTCCAACTCATCTACATCCTCGGATGTTGATTGACATTCTTCCTCGGCTTCCTTCTCTACTTGTGCCGGTTCCGGATTTTCGTGGAATTTGACCACTTTATTCCACAATTCTATAGCATCTATATATTCACCTAGCCTAGACAAAATATTGTTAGGTATTAATTTTACTAACATAATCATTACCTTAACATTTGTTTTGAATTGTTGTCGTTGCTCCTCGATCCATCTTGATTTTACTAACAACACGTTGTCTTCACCCCCAGGCACTTCAAAACCATTTTCAATGATTAGCATAGTATCAAAATCAGTTTCAAAGTATACTTCCATCCGTTTCTTTCACCATGAAAATTCTCCTTTGAATTTCGGTGGTCGGATGTTGATGTTGGCCATCTTATTGATTGTCGTGGCGGTGAGTCCGATGACAACCTCATCGCTCTGATACCACTTGTTGGAGGATCATGGCCCGGCTAGAGGGGGTGAATAGCCCAATTCGTGTACGATGGAAATCGACCGCTCGTCTCATGCTTGTCTACAATACTCGTTAATATGCAGTGGAAATAATAGTAATGAAAATGAATACACAAGCACACACAATACACGGCGATATACGTGGTTCGGAACCTTAGGGTTTCTACTCCACGGGGTGAGCTCAACGAGCTCGAGTGATGACAACACCACTACTCAAACTCCTTCTCGACAACACGTCGGAGGTGGAGAAACCTCATACAAGCAATTACAAACCGTAATACAAAAGTACAAGCAAAATACAAAGACAATATGAAATACAAGTAAAGAAAACTTTACAACACTTTGCTTTGATCACTTGCTTGTTGCTTGCTTTGGTTTGCTCTTAAAAGTCTGGAATGCAACAGCAATATCCCTCCAAAATCTCCCCAAAAATCACTGTAGAAATCCTCCCCAAGCTCCTCCTTTTATGCTTGTCTCAGGCTGATTCCGTGCCTAGCAGTCGACTGTCATAGGGCCCCAGTCGACTACTCCTGTAGTTGTTGTGAGACAACGACTTAATCCACGTCGGCATCCAACTAACGGATACACTGACAGTCGACTGCAAATTACCATCAGTCGATTGCCAACCTCGTAGGCGACTGATCAGTTGACTATCGAGCATTCTGTGCTCGCGTCCTCGATCAGCAGTCGATTGTCGTCCCTTGGTAGTCGACTGCTCAAGCCATCAGTTGACTACCCAATTCTGGCAGTTGATTGCCATGACATACAACGCAGTTGAACACCAGTCGATTGCTCTCGACTTGGATTAGTCGACTGTTACCTATAGCAGTCAACTGGTGTCGGATAAAATCTCAAACAAATACTTGTTTAAGCATCCGACCATTGGGTAAACCTCGAACCATATATATGTTTGAGTATCCGACACTCGATCTCAACTCTCATCTCCCATGGAGTCCCTCACCGAAGCTCTCTTTGTCCGACCATGTCCCTCGGATGCACTACGTCTGCGGCTCCTCCAGTGTCATCCTTCGCGTTTCGCCCTGAAGTCTGCTTTCTTTGACTTCACTCCATTCACTCTTCGTCCGATGGTCCCTCGGATGCATCAAGCGTACGACTTCTTCAATACCATCCTTCACCGACTCAAGGATCTGAGTCATGAGACGATGAATTTTTCAATACTTTATCAAGCTAACTAAATGTCAAGACTCAAGCTTGGACTTTCCCATTGCCAAGGCTACACACTTGGACTTTCCTTGTCAACTCTATGTTGGACTTCCAATGTCAAGTCTCATGTTTGGACTTCCCATGACAATCATATGTCATACGTTTTGTCTAATATCAAAATACCATTCGAGTCAAACTCGAATCTGATCAATCATGACCTGAACCGATTGCACCAACAAAAATAAGCAATATGACAGATCAACTAGCTCAGGGAGTGTCATTGGTCAATCAACTACAATGGATCAAATGGAACATCTTCCACATTTGTAGAGCTAAGGTGCATTTCGATTAATTTGTCCATATCTCAAGGAATACTATAATCAAATATGAATTAAGAGATGATAACTATATTTTCATTTTAACTACATAAATCACATTGTGAAAATTTAAAAATAAGAATTAAATTGTATAATATGACCACGTGAATAATTAAAGAATAAAGATCAAATTGTATGATATGACCACGTGAATTCTTGACTTGTTATGCAATTATATTTATCCCTAATGATCAAGTAAAAATTTATTATTTTTCATCTGAATAAGATAATCAATTAATAAATACAATCCTTAATAAAATAAAATATTTAAAATATATTATTGATTATTATATAATTCATCCATGTATTGTACGTGCCAATATTAATTCATTATATTTTTTGAGAATTCTGATAAAAACATGAAACGTAAATCAAATAAATTAGTATTTTATAAATTTATAATTATAAATAAAAAATTTAATTGTATTTTTTTTAAAAAGGAAAAAATTATCATTTTCAAGTTTTTTTCGCATCTTTTAAAATTTATTCAATATTGATTAATTTTAAATTAATTGAAGTCAATCCAAATAAAATTTTCTATCTAGAAGAAATGAACTTCTAAAATAATCAAGTATCCGATCATTAATACTAAAAGTAGATTCTAAAATAATTATTGATATTGGAATGATTAACATGTCACAATCAATTTGAGCAAGCAAAAACAAAATGATTATACCATCCCAAAATATCAAAAGTATTACAATACTCCTCAATTATTTCATTAAGATATTTACCTAATTCTAACATGTTGTCGTTATCAAAAATCTATACATTTTGTTTCTTATACTCACAATGATTGTCTTTTCAAATCTATTTAACTCATAATTTTTGACATAATATCACTATCATTTGATTCTGAAATGAATAAAACTCTTAAGGTTCTACCTTGAGATTTTATTTTCTTTTTATAATTCTTGTATAAATAAAATATAGTGCCCTTTATTATTTGTTTAACTCTTGGATCTTTTTCATCACCATATAATTTAATCAACATAAATTCTAAGATTCAATTTATGTCTTGGGTCAAACTCAATTACAATATAAAGTCAAATTTATTTTTCATTCAAATCTTCATCAAATACACATTTGAATCGTCATTTTCTTTTCATTCCTTCAGTATGATATGGATAAAACGAATTTCATATACAAAAGTATTGGAATTGATGCAAAAAGATTCTGAAACTTTTAATGTTAGCTTATAAAAAATTTAAAATAAAGATGCAAAAAACTTAATATTATTCTAATAGGAACTTGTTGTCATCCCATCAAAAGTTTTTAATTTTCTTTTAGATTTACCATCGATCCATGTATTATCTCTCTATTATCATTGATAATAATATATCAATATGTATATTAAAGATCTAATTTAAAATATGAATCTTATATTCATCAACTCTATCAAAAACTCTTTCAAATTTGAGTTATATTCAATATCAAAAAATTTGAGTTTCATTTGATTGGTATATTCAAACATAATGTGTTCTTGCTTTAATTTTTTTTTTCAATTTTTATATATTCTTTGAACTTGCTTAATTTAGATGGAAATTGCATAATATATTTAATCATATCTTTGACCTTCATCATAGATTGATTTATATTTTCAAGTCATCACCAATAATCAAATTGATTATATAAGCTACGCACCTCATGTGAATAAATTCTTCATTCAAAATAGTGGAATCCCAATTAGCAATATTTTTTATTAAATTTTTTATGGTAACGTCATTTAAACTTGTATTATCACCTGTAATAATGAAAATTCTATTATTTCGTAGGCCGTTCAATAATTTTCAATGACTTAACTAATTACGTCGCTATTATGATTTATAATTGGACAAAAATTCAAAATTTATTTATGTAACTTCTAATTTTTATTAATAAAATGAACTATTAGACACATATAGTTGATTTTTTGAATCGATATTTATATCTTAGTGGTCAAAGAAATTCTTTATGTCGAATTATGCAATAATTTTTCTCTTTTAATTATATATAATTAAACATAATCACGTGCAAGTCTATTTTGAAGGATTTCGAAATTTTGGATATACTATGACCATAAATACTTTAAATCCTTTTCATTTTACAAATTTAAAAAGAAGTTTATCCATTATAATCATTGTAGTCAATGTTTTTCTAAATTCATTGTGATCAAATTTTTAAAAAAATTAGCGACACTTCACCCTTATTTGCATCTAGTTGTAAACTTAGTTGTGTTTGAGTTGCTTTAACAACATGAGAATATTTTTTACATAATGTCATATGAGATCTCAAGCTTGTCGTTCTATTTTTGTATATACCACAAAAAATCTTTGTCATAATATTTACATTTGGATTTGATTTTACATCACTAGTAAAATTTGTAAAATAATCTCATATCTCATTTCCTGATTTTATAGTTTTTCACTTGATTATCTTACATTTAGAATTTGTAGATGTTTTTGTTCGAGAACTAGGTTGTGGTATCGAATAGTTATTACTAAAGTTCATATTTGATATATTTTCTTGTATTGATATTTATAAATATAATTTTTTTTTTATCAAAATGTATACATAAAAGCAAGATTAAATATTTCATGAATCATAATCAAATATCAAACAACTCAAATATTGAATATTCATTCATAATTTATTATGAATTATTAGTAAATCCTAAAAAGCTAAAATGAGTCACTAGTCACTAACTTCGGTGAGAGAGAAAACATGTCATAAGTGATAATAAAATTAATAGTAAAGTAGGAGCCTCTGAGCCCGTAATAGATCGACAAGAAGGTTGATTGGGTTAATGAGTGACAACGGGAGTTCGAGATGGAGTTGGAGTCATAGAGGCGAGAGCATGAAAAGATATGTAGTGTTGACCACTAGTCGCTACAAGTGTTGGGACCTAGGACTTGAAAGGATAAGGGGATCGGCTAATTGGGGACGAGGGCTACTGAGTGCTTGCGAGTCACGATGGCTGACTGAAGGGTTGAGTGATGGTGACGGTTGACTGATGGGAGGAGGATGAGCTGCAAGGAGCCGAAAGGTCGAGCAATTGGAGGCGGCTTAGGCAGTGTTGCTAGGAGAATTGGGAGACAAAGAGAGCGAGTTTGAGCCGAGGAGGTGAAATTGTGATTTACGGATATCGATTTGATTCGGAGACATCAATCGATTATTAACAACATAAATTTAATCAGTTACATTGCATTTCACTTGTCCGATCAATTTTTGAATATCAAATGGACCTTCTCATATGGAAATTGAAAAGTGGCCGACTCGTCCCCACGGAGACGGTACGATGGTAAAATAGAGTGTTGCTTACAGAATAGACAGAGTTCGATTCCGGATGAGGAGTCTAAAATCCTTCATAGCTTCAAATGGATCCCTCCCTGTCTTGTCACCGTATCAAAGAACTTTGTCCCCCGTGATTTACCTCCCTCTCGTCAGTGCCTTGGAACGGATGACAGGGACTGCTAGTTAGACAGATACCCAACTTTTATAGAAAGTAATCGACTCAAATGGAGGGTCAGTTCCTTGGAACGTTCAAGTCTATTGAAATATTCCACCCCCGCAGCTGTTCAATTTATCTTCCTCTTAATTAGAAACAACTTAGATGATCACTAACTGATGTAATGATTCCACATTTTTAGAAAGTGGCCGACTTATCTTCTTCCTATCAGTTGGTTACAATGCCCTTCTTGACAATAAGGTGGACTCCTTGGGTGAGATATAAACGGCGAGCATATGATTTTTGCATATGAAGAACAATACAATGACCTCAAATTTTTGTTGCTCCTCTGGATTGTCGAAGACAAGTCTTGCCAATTCCTCCTGCGCCAATGACAGACAGAACAGAACGTAGCAGTTTGTTTGCCGGAGTAAGTAGACTGATCATTTAATAGCCACTTTTCCACTGGGTCGTTCTCATCTTGCCTTCCTCTCATCTGTCTAGCCATGCAATAGGTGGTGCTCCGGCTCCGCCACGTTGGGATTTATTTTTGTTTCAGATTTTGATTCCCCACAGGATTAATGTCTACTCGTGGTAGATATTTTGGATATCGTGGATACGTCGCTTTAGCTGAGACAACTTCGTGGAATACTCTTGTTCCCAAGAAGAACAAGGATCCAGCTTATCGAATTTATTAAACACTTCGTCAGCAATGGATAAACAGTCAAAATCTCCGGCTTAATTTGTTTGCAAAAGAGCTTTACCTGATCGTATTGTTGTCTGCGTTCTCTCACGCTGCCGTCCTCGATCGTTCAAGAATGTGGACCAAATTCTTTGTTTCTTCTCCTATTTATAAGAAAAGAAGTTAAATAGCAGAGTGCATTTATGTTGATTAAAAGTGTTATCGGATAAAAAAAGACTTGTTAATGCACTTTGTTAATATAATTAACAAGAAAGAATCATACGTTTACTAGGCAAACGCACTATTTATTATAATTCTATTGCTAAAATTAAGCCAATAATTCATAAATTCTTTTCTTAACGTTATAAATGTTAATTTTTCAAGGATAAAAATATTCATCTGTGTTGTGAATGTTAATTTTCATACATCAGGATCTGATATTATTCATGTCCCTGATTCATCTGCATTATCGCTCTGAATAACCTCGGCAGTGGAAGCTTGCAATTGAGATTGTGAACTAATCCAGGCATGTTAAACCATTTAACATGTTTAAATCCACATTACACACAAGATAAGCCCCACACTATTGAACTTTCACACAAATCAAAAGTACATGGATCGCAATCGAACAAATGAGGTATCGCAATCACACTCACAGGTCCATCAATCTCAGCAACGGCCTATTTCATCTTATTTTCAGTTCTTTCAAAACCAAAATAAGCTGCTATTTCATGCTCAGATTCTACAGGGTCCTCGCAAGTCATTGCACCCAAAGTACTTGGCCGATTTCTCTCAAAGGGATATTAACAACCCGTCTAATGGATCACAAACGAGGGACCAATCTCGACTTCAACCTTCACAAGGGGTACAATTGTTGGATAAGCTTTAATTTTAAGTAAAGAACCTTCAGAATTTCATCAGAAAATCACAGCGAAGGTAAATCAAATTATCCAAGGCAATGCTCGGCGTTGTCCTTAACCAAAGGGACAATGCCCAGAAATTTATAGCTCAAGAGTAAATAATTAACACACGTAGCTGCAATAGTGACACATGCGAGTTTGCCCTTTGTGAGCCTAGCAGAGGGCTGCTTCGCCATTTCCATTATCGTCGAGCTGAGCAGCTGATTGTCCTGTTTGTATGCGCTATTCACGCATGAAAAAGTTGTTCAAAAACGCTTCTCGTGTTGTCGCAGTTTCCATATACGGCCGCGGTAATGAGCAGTGTTCAATGATGACTGCGCCAAATAGAAGTCCCTGATTGGGTCTTTCTTTTTCACTCTCGATAATTGCAGTTCGCACTGGGGTAGCCAATGGACATATGCATGCCCCGAGACCTTCTGCCTGACGGAACCAAAACTTGGCTTCCCATCCCAGCTATAGTGGCTGTTCCAATCACCGCACCTTACTGATTTTGACCTAGTCAAAATTCGGAAAATGGGTTGGGCTCCAATTCAGCCCATCATTGACTCTTAACTGGAGGCCTACGTAAGGATCCACAATTAAGCGTCTCTTCTGCCATAAATTCCAGCCCAAATTCAGCCTGCGGGATGCATACACTTGTATACTCTTAGCCTCAGATTTACATCTATGGACTATGTTGTGCATGAGCCGGATTGTAAATTGACTTGAACCGAGTTGAAATTGTTCACGGATCGAGTAACTTACTAATAAACATTTATTCCACATCCGATGAATGCTTTCATTTGGGCAATTGACGAGGGAATTGTTTCCATTGTTTGGTCGTAGACAATTGGGCGAATTAAGTCTGTATCTGTTTTCCAGATGATAAACATATAAAAAGAACATGATCAAATGCCGTCCCCGTTAATCAACTGAATCAGACATCACATTTGTATCTTCTATGGAAATTTGGAAGCTTTTCTTATTGCTTCCAAATTCAATATGCTGCGACATTCGCTTCCTTCCTCTCCATAACATGGGTCAAATTCAATTAGTTTCAGCCCAAGGGCCTATGGTATTTTTATTCATTATTGCTATTATTTTTTGTTTCTTATTTAATCATACAACTCGAGCAATGTGCGTGACTCTTTGAAATCGGAGGACATCTCAGTAAGTTTGATTTTTTTTTTTATTTATAGAAAATAAAAATATTACTTATTAAAATAAAAAGTTATCTGCAGTAATTTTTACAGCACATGCTTTAAATTTTATGAATATATAGAAATTTTGCATTGTTTATAAGATAAGTGTCGTAAGTATAGAAACTTTGTAAATTTATATTGTTGGTACGAGTCATCATCTATCATATGGCGTATAAATAAGAATATGCAAAAGGATCATTATTACAGGACGAAATCTCTTATGATTTATCATCCTTCGTTAAATCAACCGGTGCCTTACTTAGCATGAACGCTGTCATGTTTTTTTCCACATAAATAAATACATGAGGAAAGCTTCCTAGAAAGGTGAATACATGCGTGAAGCTTTCAAAGCCTGAATTGTTTAGACAATAAGTATTGTAAGTGTTTTTGCATCTATGTCATCGATCACGATTGTAAAATCTTTTTAAATCTGTATTGTTTATACGTAAATGTGCCCGTAGGTGTTTTTGTACCTATGCCATCGGCACGAGTCATCATCTATCATATGATGAATAAATAAATACCGCATGAGTGAAGCTTCCTAGAGAGGTGAATATATAGAAACTTTCAAAGTCTGCGTTGTTTATATGATAAGAGTTCTAAGTGTGTTTGTTGTTGGTGCATATAAGATCTATATATCTCCATAATTATATGATATTTTCCACTTTAAATCTAAGCCTTCGTGATTTTGTTTTTGGGCTTTACCCAAAAGGTCTCATACCAATGGAGATATCTTTTTATCTTATAAGCACATGATATTTTCCATGTCTTATCAATATGAGACTTTGATTGTATTCTCAATACTCCAATAATCTCCCCCTCAAACGAAGAACCATATTGGGCCCCCCCTCAAGTCTATCCCTCCTCGAAGGATTTTCTCTGCTTGATGTCTAATCTTCAACCCACCAGGATTTCCTGCCAGTTGTTCGGTCCTCCCGACCCAACTAGACTTCCTGCCTGATGTCTGGTTCTCTTGATCCGGACATGGGAGCTCTATTTCCTTGGTTCGAGGTTCATAGCTTGACATAGACCATGTCTCTGATACCAATTGTTGGTACATATAAGATCTACATATCTCCACAATGGTATGATATTGTCCATTTTGAGTCCAAGCCCTCATGGTTTTGTTTTTGGGCTTTACCTAAAAGGTCTCATACCAATGGAGATATATTTTCATCTTATAAGTACATGATCTTTTCCATATCTTACTAATATGGAACTTTGATTGTATTCTCAATATTCTAACATTTGCATCTGTGTTATCACGATTATATAAACTTTTTAAACTGCATTGTTTATATGTAAGTGCCCGTAGGTGTTTTTGCATCTATGTCATTGGCACGAGTCATCATCTATATTATACGTGAGTGAAGCTTCTTTGCCCCCAGGGCAATGGCGCGTCGGTAAGAGTTTGGGGGTCCCTAAAGCAAGCCATGGTTCGATCCCTGCCGACTGCAGCTTGCGGAGGGAATTCCGCCGTTTTCCACCCGCTTGCGGGTTGCGGAGGCGGGTTCCCGTTTACCAGCGGGTTGGTGTGGGGTGCGGACCCTGATTGGCGTTAAACTCCTCGAGGCGACTTGGCGGCGCGTCTTCCTGATTTACCCTCGTGGGCCGGTGGAGACTCTTCGGAGGCCGTGGGGCAGGACCGATTCGCCAAGTGGATTAGTCGGGCGAAGCTTGGATACCACTTGTTAATCAAAAAAAAAAAAATGAGTGAAGCTTCTTAGAAAGATGAATTAACGTTGATATAGTCAGATTATACCTAAGCAATTAATTTGATCGGTTTCTATTAAAAAGTCAACATGTTGACTAGCGCAAAAGGAGGAAGTATGAATGAAAAAGAAGAACAATTCTTTTATTATAAATAATCCCGATGCAACGTCTTTGAAAGCGATATTCTGATGAATATCATTTATATTAATTAGAATAAGTGATATTCGACTGGACCAGTGGCACCTCCTCGAGTAAAGGCTTCCATAGTTGGTTGACCACAATGAGGATCCCTAACTTTGCACGAGCAATGAGTTTTACATGTAGAGGATCTTGTATCTACGACTCAAAATTTTCTTGCTACATGAAAAAGAGATTCAAAGGTTTATAGAAAATTATTTTGCTAACTAATCAAAATAAAAAACAAAAATATTTTAATAAAAGCATTCTTCAATAATATTTTAATGTCTTTTGTAATTCAGATTATATTATACTATAATTTTAAAACAATAACAAACAATCTACCTTATAATATAATCTGAATTACAATGTATCAAACACATTCTTAATGTCATAATACCTTTCAAATCTTCATAGCCATTATCCTACTGCAATAATTAATCTTGTTAAGAAAAATGTCCATGACAATTTCACCTAGAAGGTAATGGATTACTCTTGCAACACGTCCTATCTCAATTTGATTTTGTTTATAGAAAATATAAATATTATTTATTAAAATAAAATTTATGTGCATTAATTTTCACAACACATGCTCTACTCCTCTTAATTATTTTTTTCTCCACTGTTAATTATCCATTATAAGTGTTAAATTTATAGATAAATCATAAATATTATTTTGCATATTAATCAAAATTTTATGCATATATAAGAACTTTCTAAATCTGCATTGTTTATACGAAGTGTCATAAGTGTTTTTGCATCCATGTTGTTGGCACGAATCATGGGTATAAAAGATGCATGATTCATTCGTTCTTAATATCCTCGTCAATCGATTTCACATCCAACACGAAGAAGGTAAATCACGAGGAACATATTGCTCAATCCAAGACTAACACAACAGGAGGATACACACCTTGAAAAACTTACAATCCTCGAGGATTGACCCTTGCTTATTGATGTAACTCTGCTACCGCGCTAGTCACAAAGTCCTCCCGTGGAGACCTATTGGCATGAATCATCATCTATGATATGGTGTATAAAAAAAAAAATGAGTGAAGCTTCCAAGCAAGGACTATTGAGCTAACCTTGATATAGTTCAATAAGCTGTTAAATTTTTCGGGGGTTGTAAGTCTTTCGGAGTGTCTATCCTTCTGTTGTACTAGTTCTGATTGGGCAATATGTTTTTCATAATTTATCCTCTTCGTGTTGACTGTGAAACTGATTGACGGGGACGCTGAGGGCTAACGAATCTTCTTTTTGCACTAATAGCTATTAAATTGATTAGATATATTTCCATCTAAAAAATATGCACAAAGATTTAGATGAGAACGATCAATAATTCATTTGCTATTCAAATTGAACGATCACAATATTTTAATGGAACACCATGTATTCAAACTTGAGATACAAGTTAACAATGTAAACTATAGACTAGATATATAGTGCAATTACAAAATAAGTTTGATTAAGTCAGATTAATTTAATTAAATTGATTTGATCCATCTCTATTTTTTTTTTTTAAAAGTTGCATATAAAGATGCATGAGAAAGAACAATAGTTCGTCATTATTATAAATAATTTCAACAGCATCTTAGTGGAATATGGATTCATTAAAATCACAAAATTGGTAAATATAAAGGATAAATTAGATCTAATGTAATTATTGAAGTGAGTTTGATAAAGTTATATCAATAATCAAATTGATTTGGTAGATCTAAAACTATATAAAAATATAAAAGAAAAAAAAAGAACAATTCATTTGTTATAAGTAGTTTAAAAGTTACATCTTAATAAAAAATTTATTCATTCAAACTTAAGTTGCAATTCATATATGTAAGCAATGAATTCGAACTAGTATAATTGTTAAAATGATCGTTTGATAAAATTAGGTTGGTTATTATAATAATTTGATCCGTCTCTATTTAAAAAAAGAGCTACTTATTAGCTCAAGATGATAAAATATACAAGAGGAAAAAAGAAGAATATTATTTTTATAATTAATCTCAATTTATCATTTTAATGTAACATACATTCATTAAACATGAGAATACAATATAAATAAGTGTTGGACTGAGTGTGTGTGTGTCTATATATATATATATATATATATATGAACTAACTCTAATTTAGTTGTTGGAGTAACTAGATAGCTTAATAAATTGGTTTGAATAATCTATATTTTACAAAGCTACGAGTTGATTCAAAAATGATGAAATATGCATGAAATGAAAAATAATATCATTTGTTATAACTAATTTCAATGTCTCATCTGAATGGAGCATACATGTACGTATTAAATTTGAAATACCTAAAATATAAATGTAAGCAATGAATTGAGTCAATTGTTGAATGACTTTTATATCTATCTATCTATATCTATAGCAATGGATTTAGCCTAGCTTAACAAATTAATTTAATTAATCTTTATTTAGAAAAACTACATAGTGGCTCAGAATATGCGAAGAATAATATCATTTGTTATAAATAAATTTAAAATATTATCTTAATGAAGCATATATGTATCCAAACTTAAAATCTAAGATATAGATGTAAACAATTGATTGAGTTATTAATTGTTGAATGAGCAACTTCTATATGTATAAAACAACTTCTATATATATAAAGTGAAAGATTGAGATGTATAAAAAAATTGATATATTAACAAATACATTATTTTTTTTATATCTATCCATTTCCATCTAAGTCTTAGTGTAGTTGTTGAAAAGCAACTTATTTAATAAATTCGTTTGAATAATCTATATTTTACAAAGTTACATGTTAATTCAAAATAATAAAATATGCATGAGAAAAAAATTACTTGTTATAACAATTCCAATAATCATTTTAATAGAGCATACATGCATTTATATGTAAAATATAAATGTAAGCAATAAATTAAGTGAAAGATTGAAATGTATAGAAAATGATGTATTAACAAATGCCTTTTTTTTTATGTTTATATTTATTTTAAGCAAAGCAACTAAATCTAATCTAGTTGTTGATACAACTTATTTAATAAATTATTTTGAATAATCGATATTTTGCAAAGTTATAGGCTGATTAAAACTAATGAAATATGTATGAGAAAAAAAATCATTTTTTATAACTAATTACAATGCACTATTTTAATTAAATATACATACATGCATTGAAATATAAAATATAAACTTAAGCAATAAATAAAGTGAATGATTGAGATGTATAAATAAAGCAATCATTTAATGACATTAGAGTTCTAAATATATAGCTTGTGTTTGATACAAGATGTAGTTATAGTTTCATGCAGTCAACTTTGGTTTCCAATAAGTTGCAGTTTCAATATGATATGGTCCCAGAATCACTATAATTTTTAATACTCGTTAAATTAAATGAATAAAATTTTGCTCATGATGAGTTAATTTTATTGTGGTCGATCTCAAACCTGAATAAAGAAGGAAGGTTCGTTAAGTTGTCAGTTAGTATTAAACTAAGTCAAAATATTCAATGAAAAAATCAATCAAACTATTGTGCTAATGCTAGGTTGTTCTCCGAAAGGAACATGTTACAGGTTCCGACTGTAACATCTTGGCAAGGATTGCTACATCTTTAGAATTCATGGTGTAGTGAAAATATACAAGAATTCGCATTGCAGGATCCGACTGCAACGTATCGACAAGGACCGGTATATCTCCATGAGAACTTGGATGTAGTGTTAAATAAACAAGAGTTCTCACATCATAGGTTGGATAAGAATAAATATTATAGAAAAATTAATAGTCTAAGATTTGGTATATAGAACATAGGAACCCTCACTAGTAAAATAATGGAGATAGTAGATACGATGATTAGGAGAAAAATTAATATTGTGTGTACAAGAAACAAAATGGGTATATGAGAAGGCAAATATGATAGAGAACTCTGATTTTAAATTATGGTATATAGAAAAGAGTAAAACAAGATGGAGTGGATATTATTGTAGATAGTTCGGTAAAGAATGAAGTTGTAGGAGTAATTAGAAAGAGAGATAGAATTATAACTCTCAAAACAAGAGTGGAGAAAGAAACTATGAATTTAATTAGTATATATATACCTAAAATTAGATTAGATGAAAATATCAAATTAAGATTTGGGGATGACTTGGATGAAGTATTATAAAATATTCCGTCAAATGAAATAATTTTAATAGGAGGCGATTTAAATAGACAGTCAGAGTGAAAAATGATGAATATGAGAGAGTGTATGGGGATTATAGATTTGGAACAAGAAATGAAGAAGATAAAACTATATTGGATTTTGCAATAACATATGATCTTATACTAGCCAATACATTTTTTAAGAAAAGAGAAGAACACTTGATCACGTTCAAAAGTGAAAATAATAAATCACAAATTGACTTTCTTATGGTTAGGAAAAAAGATAGAAAAATTTGTAAAGATTGTAAGGTCATCCCTGGAGAAAGTTTAACTACTCGACATAGGTTAGTTGTACTATTGAATATACGTCTCAAACATAATATTAATAGAAGAAAAATATACACGACTCCTAGAATTAAGTGATGAAAGTTAAAGGATGAGAAACTAAATATATTTAAAGAGAAGGTAAGAGTATAAGTATTAGATGAAATATACAGTGACCCTAATACGATATGGGATAAGATAGTATCAAAGTTGAAAATAGTAGCCAAGAGTGTACTTGGTGAGTCAAAGGGGCATGTACTACCAAGTAAAGAATCTTGGTGGTGGAATGAGATAGTACAAGAGAAAGCCAAGGAAAAACAAATAGCCTATAAGAAATTATATATCTGTAAAAATGAAGAAAATTTGAAAAAATATATAATAGCCAAGAAAGAAGCTAAGAAAGCAGTGAATGAAGCTAAAACTGAAACTTTTGAACGGTTATATCAAAAATTAGATTTAAAAGAAAGGGGAAGAGATATTTATAGAATAGCTAAAGTGAGAGACAGAAAGACAAAAGATCTTAATCATATAAGATGTATTAAAGATGAATACAATTGGGTATTAGTAAATGATGAAGAAATAAAAGAGTGGTAGAAGAGATATTTTCATCAATTTTTTAATGAAGATTTAGGAAACCAACTTAATTTAGGTAATTTAAGTAGATCAAATGAGTATAGAAATTTAAATTTTTATCGTAGAATTCAAATTTCAAAAGTAGAACAAGCTTTAAATGAAATGCAAAATGGAAAAGTCGTTGGACCAGATGATATTACGATAAATGTACGGAAGTGCCTAGGGAAACAAGGTATTGAATGACTAACAAAATTATTTAACATGATATTGAAAACAAAAAGAATGTCTGATCAATAGAGGATAAGTATCCTAATTCTCTTATATAAGAATAAGGGAGATATACAAACTTATGAAAACTATAGGGGTATTAAACTAATGAGTCATACCATGAAACTTTGGGAAAGAGTAATAAAAAAAGATTAAGGAAGGAGACTACGATTCTTGAAAATCAATTTGGATTCATATCAGGAAGGTTGACAATAGAAGCTATACATCTTCTCAAACAACTAATTGAAAAGTATCGAGAGCAAAAGCAAGATCTACACATGATATTCATTGACTTAGAAAAAACTTATGATAGAGTTCCAAGAGAAATTATATGGAGAATTTTAGATAAAAGTGGTGTTAGTGTAACATATATTGAATTAATTAAGGATATGTATGAGGAAGTAACAACCAAAGTGAAGACTTCAAGCAGATTAACTAAAACATTTCCAATAAAGATAGGATTACATCAAGGATCAACTTTAAGTCTCTATCTTTTTACACTAATCATGGACGAACTCACTAGACACATTCAAGACATAGTACCGTGGTGCATGTTGTTTGCATATGATATTATTTTGGTAGATAAGACACCTGAAGAAGTAAATGCTAAACTAGAATCTTGGCGGAAAACACTAGAAGTAAAAGGTTTTAGACTTAGTAGAGTAAAGACAGAATATATGGAATTTAAGTTTAGCAATATTAGACGTAATGAGACAAGTGTTAAGATAGAAGATGAAGAGTTGTCTGGAACTGAGAGCTTTAAATATTTACACTATAAGAAAAATGAAAAATAGCGACGAAATATTAGCGATGATATATTAATTCATCGCAAAAACTAAACATTTACAACAAATTTCTTTATCGTCGCAAATAATCTTATATTTGTGACGAAAATTTAGTTTTTCGTCGCTAACATAATATACATTTACGACGATATAAATATATTCGTCGTAAATTGATACTTAGCGATGGAATATATAAGTATTCGTCATAAATAACTTAGCGATGACTAATGACATTTCATCGCAAAACCTTCAGTCGAGCCGCCAATCGACTTAACTCGATTCTGTGGTCGGCCAATGCCTGGCAGTCGAGTTGTCAATCCTGTCAGTCGACTAACTATTGGCGACGAAATATTTAAATTTCTTCGTGAAAGATTCAGTCGATCCGCCAATCGAGTTTACTCGATTCTGTGGCCCGACATTTTAGGGTTTAGCGACGAATAAATCTATTTCATCGCTAATATATGCGAAAAATCCCTACCTCGTGCCCATTCTCCTATTTTCTCCACGCGATCGACTTCCTCTCTTCTGGCAAATTTTTGATCTCCGACAATTCTCTGTCGATTCTCTAGTGATTCCCCGTCGGACTCTTCGGCGACCAGCTCCGGCGATTGCTCCAGTGCCCTAGCTAGCTTCCGCTCGCGTGCGACTTCTAGCTTCTCGGCACTTATCTCTTTGGCGACCAGCTCCGGCCTCCGGACTCATTCTCCAGCTCCGGCCTCCGACCTCCTTCTCCAGCTCGGTCTCCAGCTCCGGCTTCTTCTCGATGTCGTCTCAAGTTCATCCACGTGAAGAATTAGGTTTTCCCGAATTATTTTTTCACGGATTATAATACATTTAGGGTTTATTTTATATTGTTGTTATGATTAGATGTTAAATTGAATATTTAGATGATGAATTTAGGATTTTGTTATGGTATAAGATTATTGTAGATTGATCATATATCATTAGGATTTTGAATTGGATTAGATGAAGAATTTAGGATTTTTTTATCATTTAGATTTCAACTTATTCATGGTAAAATTAAACTCAATTTATGTAATTGAATGAGAGTCATCTTTCTACACTAATGCACTACCTAACCTTGCCGATCCAAAGCTAGCCACTTTTAAATTCATGCACCTTGTGCTCAACAATAGTATCTCAAACTTGGTTAAGAGTTCATTGTATGTTATTTTTCGTATAATTAATTACTCATTGTGTGTTGCTTTTCGCAAGACACACTGTCTCAAGTTATAGGATAAGTTTAGGATTTTCTTATTCTTAGATTATGATGTTCGATGACAAACAAGAGTTAAAATGCAAATTGTAAATTATATTGTGTGAGGTTTAAATTATAATTTTTTTAATTGTTTTGTATGTGATAACTACACTTAAGTTGATAAATTATTTAATATATGTTTAACCAGGGTTCAAAAATATGAATAAAAGTTGGATAACGATTCAGAACCAGATTAGTCCTGAATATATAAATGGGTTGAATCAATTTATGAGTATGGCAAAAAATTACATGATCAATCTGAATTTATCGAAAATTTGTTGTCCATGTCAACGGTGTGGCAATTTATTTCAGTTTGAATTGGATTATGTGCGAGGACATTTATATAGGTGGGATTCGATAGACTATATAAAGTCTGGAACTTTCATGGAGAAGCTTTTACATCATCTGATAGTATAAATATTGTCGATCAAGATGAGAATGATTTTGATGTTAAAGTAGATGATTTCGAAGACGATTTGAAGGCATGTTTACTGATTTATAAAATATAGAAAATATAACCAACAACGAGCCTCAATTAGATGATATAAATATAAACACAAATGCAAATGATTGTAGACGAAATTATATTTCAATGTTGGAAGAAGTACAAAAAGAACTCTATCCCAATTGTACTAGTTTTCCGATTTTCAATTTTGTGGTGAAGCTAATGCATGTGAAGGTGTTAAATGGCTGGAGCAATAAATATTTTGATATGTTACTTCAATTATTGCAAGAGGCATTTCCTAAACCGAATGCGATTCCAAACACTTATTATGAAGCCAAAAAATTGTTGAAAGAGTTAGGATTGACATATGAGAAGATACATGTCTGTAAGAATGATTGTATATTATTTTGGGATGAGAACGAGAATAAGGATGAATGTCCAATATGCAAGGAGCCCAGATACAAGTACAAAGGGATGAATAAGAAAAAGAATCCTTAAAAAAATCTTCGATATTTTCCTCTGAAACCGAGACTTAAGAGGTTGTTTATTTCGAAGCATACGACTAAAGAAATGAGATGACATAAAGAAAAGCGAGTTGAAACAGATGGTGTATTAAGACACCCAGCTGATAGTGAATCATGCAAAGAATTTGTCAATGCACATGAAATATTTACAGGTGATTCACGAAATATTTGCTTAAGGTTGGCTACTGATGGGTTTAATCAATTTGGAAACATGTCCAATGCTTATAGTATGTGGCCTGTTATACTTGTGAATTATAATTTGCCACCATGAAAAATGATGAAGTCGTCATATATGATTATGTCTCTGTTAATTCCTGGGCCTAGATCACCTGACAAAGAGATAGATGTATACCTACGACTTCTAATAAATGAATTGAATGAGCTATGGGATGATGGGGTGGAAGCATATGATGCATCAACTGAACAAGTCTTTCAATTGCATGCTACTGTGATGTGGATCATTCATGACTTTTCAACATACGGAACAATTTCTGGATGGAGCACAAAGGGTTATAAGACATGTCCAGTATGCCTGAATGAAACCAAATCTCAAGGATTACGGAGTAAAATATGCTACACATGTCACCGTTGATTCTTGGATGTGCACCACCCATGGCGTAGATATAAAGATTTCAATGGAAAGGTTAAAAAAGAAGGACCAACACAATTATTGAATGGATATGAGATTTTAGCACAATTAGATGCGTTTCCCCAAGTGATATTTAGTAAGCATCCTTTATTCAGTAAAAAACGACAGCGATTTTCGGATGATACAAATTGGGTAAAGAAGTATATATTTTTTGAGTTACCATATTAGTCAAGTTTAAAGTTGATACACAATTTAGATGTGATGCATATTGAAAAGATCATCTGTGATGCTTTAATTGACACATTATTAAATATAAACGGAAGGTCAAAGGACACTCTCAAAGTAAGATTAGACTTGCAAGATATGGGGATAAGGAATGAGTTGCATTTGCAGCAGGTAGGAGACAAATTCAGGAGGCCGTATGCAAGTTACATGTTGACATTGGAAGAAAGGCGTGAATTTTATCAATTTTTGAAATCAGTTAAGTTTTCAGATGATTATGTTGCTAATATATCTAGACATGTGAATGCAAATGAAGGAAAGATATATGGACTAAAATTACATGATTGTCATGTATTGTTGCAAAGAATACTTCCATTTGTTGCACGTAAATTTTTCCCAAAGGACATATGTAGCCCACTGATTGAGCTATGTGATTTCTTCAAAAAAATCACTGCAAGATCTTTATACACAGTGAACATATGTAAAATGGAGGAGCAAATAGTCCTGATATTGTGTAAGATGCAACGGATTTTTTCTCCGACATTTTTTGATATTATGGTCCATTTGACAGTCCATTTACCTCGTATGGTGGGCGTCGTCCATGATGGATGTATCCCTTTGAGCGATATTTGGGAAGGCTAAAAAAATATATTCGTAATAAAGCACGATCTGAAGGATCTATTGTAGAGGGGTATATTGTAAATGAGGTCTTGACTTTCAGTTCGTTATATATGAGTCAGATTGAGACAAGTTTTTCTAGGTTGGAATGGAATAAAGATGTCCAACCATCAAAATGTAAATTAAGTGTTTTCTCACAGGAAACAAGAGTCTTTGGCAACTAACAAAGTCTAAAATTGTCATTGTCATTGTTTAAGAAAGCACATTGGTACATTCTAAACAATTGTAAAGAAGTCAACCGATATCGAAAGTAAGTATTTACATTAAGTTATTACTTTAATTCTATTTCATTCACAGAATTTAAATTGATTAAGTTTTATACAGTGAGCATCTACAACTTGTGTCCCAAATGGTTCATGTTGATCAAGTGATGCAATATCACGAGCGAGATTTTCCATTGTGGTTTAGGGATAAAATTATAGCGCTAAATTTTTTTACAAATTCAGAGATCATAGATTAGTTGTATTATTTAGCAATGGGACCTGATGCTGAAGTTCAACTATATGATGCATGCATAGTAAATGGAATTTGATATCATACGACGTCCCATGATTCACGCAGAACTACTCAAAATAGTGGGGTCAGTGTATCATCCTCTGACGATGGGGACAATTTGGATTTTTTTAGTGTGTTAAAGGATGTGGTTCAAATATTTTACTCTTTCAGGTATAAAGTTCAATTATTTTGGTGTGAATGGTTCCAATGTAATAAAAAAAATCGTTGGTGGAAGAGTATAATCTCTTGTGTATTGACACTTCTAAAACATGGTATGATGATGACCCATTCATTTTGGCTAACTAAGCAAATCAAGTGTATTATTTGAATGATATCAAACATGAAGATTATTGGAAGGTCGTGCAAAGGGTTCACCACCGAGATATATACGAAGTAACTGAAGTTGATAAAGTATCTGAAGATTTTGAGGGTGGTAATATCTTGATCATGGAGCCAAACCAAGAGATTTCATCCAATGATTCAACTTCAATAGTCAGTGAAGACTTAGCAATAACTCAATTTTATCGATTAGATGTTGAGCATCACCAAATTAATATGGCAAATGTACAAGTGGATCTAGATATGAGCGCTCAAAGTAATCGTATTGCCGATGGTGAAGATAGTGAAATTGATAGTGAAGCAGATGATTATTTATCCTTTTCAGATGATGATAGTGATTAGATGTATTTACACGGTATTTATATTGTTCTTCATTTATATTTCATGTATTTAATATATTTTTTTTATACGTCGATCTGTATATAATGTTTATGTCACAGTTATGCCGCCTAAGAGAATTGAGCACTTGTACTCGCTTTGACAATGACAAAGGTTGCTCGCTCCGCTCCCATCGTTAGTTATGTGGTTTAATTTTAAGTATACATATTTTTTCCTATATATTTAACTTGTTAATTGTTAACATTATTTGATTTACAGTTCATCTGGCACGTAGAGAGACACGAGGCACACACTCCGATAGACTCTGACAACAAATTGAGGAACGGGGTAGATTACCCATTACCTTTCGTAAGAGCGATGGTCACCCTATCGGGACAAATGCAGCTGCTTTTATAACAGAGTTAGGTCTGCCAATTAATAAGTTCGCTCCCCTACAAGCTAAGAGCTGGAAGCATATCCCCACGGATAATAAACAGATGATCTATGACCGATTATCAGTAAGTACGAGCATTTTGATATTATATAATCAACCATCATTTGTTAATAAATTTCAATATTGGTATTTTTTAGGCTGCTTTCGATATCAGTTTTGTCGAGGAGGCAACGTCGATAAGAAAAGAACCCGATAGGTTAATGAGTGCAAGGTATAGAGACAATAGAAATAAGATGCACACTCATTATAAGAGTCTACTGCATCTTCCCCCTACCGAGCGTCGACATCATATGCCAATCGAGTATTGTGAGACACAGGAAGATTAGAACTATATGTGCAATTTGTTTGAATCAGAGAAATTTCAAGTAACTAAATCCATACAAATTAAAATATTTGTTTTATAACTCATGTTTTAAGGTTTATCTTAAGATATTTTTATATTGTAAACACGATTGACAACAAATGCCCAAAACCGAGCACAACTACCATTTACCCATCGAGGTGGCTCTAAATCATTCATCCAATACAGTTATGATGGTGTAAGTACAAACTTTATAGTTACAGTATATTATTTGATATTTTTAATATTAACACATTATAATATTTTTCAGACCGATCATTCTCAGAGAAAAGATCGGATTACTGTCTTCAATACAACACACTGTAGCTCATCAAAAGAGTGGAGTGGGGAGAGAGCTGAGGCTGCATACGTAAGATATAATCGATAAAATTTAGTAAAGTTATTTTTAAATTTGCATAATTATTTGTAAATATATTAATAATATGTTTGTTATTCTTAGGGTGATCTGGTGAGACTGCGAGATGAACACATCCAATCATAAGAAACCGAAGATGACATCGATGTTGTTCAAATTGCAGATCAGATTTGTGATCAAGTCCTCGGTGTTCACTCTGGATATATTAGAGGACTTGGAAGTGGGCTAAAACCAGTTAGGTCCACTTCTTCATATGCGAGCTCCTCCTCCAGAACAACTAACGCAACATTGCGTGAACAACTTCAATCCACCGAGCAAAGATTAGAAAACACTCAAGCTCAATTAGCTAGCACCCAAGATGAGTTGGCAACAATGAGATCAAGACAAGATATGTTCGAAGCAATTCTGAATCGGCTTGCACCTGGAGCATTACAATCATTGATGCATGAGTCATCTTCAGCTTCACCTCCTCCTCCATATTAGAGTTTATGAACATTTATATTTTGAGCAAGTGAATTTGAATGTGTTTGCATTTTAATACTATGAATTTATTGTTGGGGGATCGATCGGCCGGCTAGAGGGGGG
This sequence comes from Wurfbainia villosa, assembly GCA_025175895.1. Classification (NCBI taxonomy): domain Eukaryota; kingdom Viridiplantae; phylum Streptophyta; class Magnoliopsida; order Zingiberales; family Zingiberaceae; genus Wurfbainia; species Wurfbainia villosa. Next base: position 3,900,640 of record JAKLTH010000237.1, on the reverse strand, counting down.
TGAATAGCCCTCTTTCGATGGATGGTGGAATTTGCTCATTTTCGTTGCGTTGCTTTCCTACGATTGTCGTTAGCGTAGCGGAATACTAATACAAATATAAATACTAACAACAAATAAGCAATCACAAGCAATACACAAGCATATACGTAGTTTGGAACCGAATGGTTCCTACTCCACGGGGTGAGCTCAATGAGCTCGTGTTATGCGCACGACACTAACAACACTCCTTCTCGACTACACGTCGGAGGTGGAGAAACCTCTCACAAGCTATTACAACAAGTAATATGAAATACAACAAGAAATATAAAGACAATACAAAAGAGAACTTTTACACAATTGTTTTGATCGCTTTCTTGTTGCTTGCTTTTGCTTGCTCTTGAAGGTCTGGAATGCAACAGTAATTCCCCTCCAATGTCACCTCAAAAGCCTTGGCGAAATCCTCCCTCTTGAGCTCCATTTATAACCTGCATCAAGCTGATTTTACGCGCATCAGTCGACTGATCGTAACCATCAGTCGACTGGTCCCGTAGCCGTTGTCTCACAACGGCCAGATCCACGTTGGTTAAGTTCCAACGGATCACACATCAGTCGACTGATCCCATCAGTCGAGTGCTGGCGAGCTCGACTCCATTCTGTGCCCGTGCAGTTGTCATCGATTATCTACCCGCTAACGATCGGCCGATCGATTATCAATAGTCGATCGCTCCCATGCGATCGTGATCGACGATCTTCTGTTTAGTCGAACACTGGTCGAACCCATTCAACGTAGAGCAGTCGACTGTCATTCTGATGTCGGGCAAAACCTCAAACACCAAGTTGTTTGAGCATCCGACCGTCGGGTAAACCCTCAAACACCAGTTTGAGCCTCCGACACTCAGTCTTAGCCATTTGGCCAAGTCCATCTTATCCCTCATGGAGTTCCCCACCGAAGCTCTCTTCCCTCAGCCTACGTCCCTCGGATGCGTCAAGCGCACGACTTTGCAACGCAATCCTTCGCGTCTCATGCCCTAGAAGTATGCTTCCCTTTGGGCTCACTCCATTCGCTCCCCGTCCGGCGGTCCCTCGGATGCACCAAGCGCACGGCTTCGCAATGTCATCCTTCACCGACTCAAGGACCCCGAGCCTAGTGAACTTACCAAGTCCTCAAGACTTCCCACATGCACCAAGCGCACGACTTCACAATGCATTTCTCACCAAGCACTAAGCGCACGGCTTCGCAATGCTTTGGATTTCCCATGCCAAGCACCAAGCGCATGGCTTCGCAATGCTTTGGACTTTCCCATGCCAACCCCATGTTGGACTTTCTCACACCAAGCTCCATGCTTGGATTTTCTATGCCAACTCCATGTTGGACTTTCCCATGACAATCCCATGTCATGAGTTTTGTCTATCATCAAAATACTATCAGGGTACTGCTCGAGTCAAACTCGAGTCAACCTGGGTCGATTGCACCAACAATCTCCCAACGATCTTCCCCTTTTTGATGATTGACAAAACTACCATCTCAAGTCTACCAATTCTCCCATATTGGCAATTCTCATATCCCAATGAGAATTCCAACGAACCCTAATTGGTAACTTGGTAACTTCTCTCCCTTTTTGACATTACATCAAAAAGGTCCTCAAGGATTTCAATGTCTCATATCCCAATGAGATCTTACAATCTTCCCCTTGGCATGCCCTCAATCTTTCTAGTGATCCCATATCACTTAAGAGAGGCAACCCAATTTTCCTCCTATGAGGAAATATACATCCATCTTTCCATGATGGATATCTCCCCCTAGAGGCTTGCTCTCCCTTGACCATTGCACCAACAATGTCCTTGGAGAGTCCCTAAGCCAATAGGAACATTAACCGAATCAAAATTAAGGCAAAGTTCAACAATGAACTCTCTTCCACCTTAAAATTGATACTCTCCCTAAACCCTTCTCCTAATCCATATCCAATGGATTTCCACCCTCTATAATGCTCTCCCAAGCATATCCTATGGTTAGGAGTGATTAGGGGACCAAAACATGGCTGAACATGGGCCTAACCATCAAGTTTACCCGAAATCAGCCTGTGCCAGTCGACTCCGTCAGATAACAGTCGACTGGACTTGCCATCAGTCGACTGACATTATGGTTAGTCGACTGATAACTACATTCTGCAATTTTTCAGTTTCAGAAATGAATTTCTAAAATTCGTAAGTAAATATACATAAGTTGAAAAATCTTGAAATTTGATATGTATATTACTTATCACAATCAGTATGGGTGAAAAATATTGGAAAATTATTTTACCCATTAAATTAGGAGATTGATACAAAGTCCAAAATTTAAGAAAAGCTTCAATAAAGAGCCCTCTTTGTATCATCCCATTCAATGGTGATAGCTATCAAAAGATAGACTTCACCAAGGTTTTTCAAAATGTTTTTATTTTCTTTTTCCTAAACATCTCACCAATATCTAGATATGTAAAACACATACAAGTCAAATATCTTATTGAGATGTGAGTTTTTATTCTTTATGTTCTCATGCATAATTCTAGGGCAACTCTATTTGATTCCCTTCAAATTGTATCATAGTCCTTAACTCCATTTTAATTTATGCATGATATGATTATGACATAGATATGATATAGGTAAAAACATATGCCAAAATCATGATGTCATGGCATGTGAATGAAAATTAAGCATACATGACATATAAAGATAAGTCTAAACATGATCATGATATTTTTATAGATAAAAATAAAAATGATGTCATGACATGGCAAGACAAACAAATCATGGCAAGTAAAGTATACTAAGGTATAAAATACCTAAGTGTTAAATCCAAATTGTCATTTCTAGGGATTAATTCAATTTTGCCTTAAACCATTCATTTCCCTAGTGTGCCAAAAACCCAAGATGACACACCAATACCTCTATGACCTAATTGTGCCAATTTAATTATTTTTGACTTCTCAAGCATATTGGCACATCCTAATGTGTCAATTCTACTATGGTTAGGTTAACTACCCATCCACTTAGGGTTGACACACCCTAACCCATTTAACGTGAATCGATCACGCTTTTAGGAACCCAATACCTATTGAAGCTCCTTGGGTTAATAAGATATTTCCTAGGGATAACTTCCCTAGATACCTTCCTAATGACCCTTTTTGGCTTTGAAGTCTTAGTCAAATGGGTCTTTCCTAGGTCAACTCTAGAGGTGACTCCTCCATTGACCTTTCTAGTGGCCTTCTTGATTTTTCTTAAGTTCTTAGCCACTAAACACACACCATGGCTAGTCTTAGGGATAACTTCCCTATTAGCCTTGGTTTTTTCTAGACCTAGATGTTGTTCCATAATTAAATGGAACATTATGGTTAGTCTTCTTGGGCTTAGGTTTGTGACCCAAACCTTCCTTGCCCTTAGACCATTTTTGAACCTTAGGTCTTGACTTTTGGGCATTTGACCCTAGAATTGAATTTTCTATGATTCTAAGGGTTTTCTCCATTCTCTTAAGTCTTGACCTCAAGACTTGGTTTTCTAACTCCAATTTCCTCAATTTTGAATTTTCATTAGATTTTTGGGAAGACTTCTTGTTCTTAGGCATATGCCTAGATTTCTTGGGATTAACACCCAAGTGTTCTTCAATTCTCCTAATTGACTCCCTAGGTAAAATAGGTCTAGTGTTATTGGTCCTAGGTTTGTCCTTAGAGAAACTAACATGCTTAGCACCTAAGCAATAAACCTTATTGTTTCTCCTAGCATGCTTTTCATTGATAATAGCTAGAGAACTAAAATAATTCTTAGCATGCTTTTTGACTTTAGGAATTGAAGGTGCTTTAATTAAATTTACCTTATGGTTAGCTTTGGAAGCTCCCCCTACATGAGTTACACCTTCTTGCCCTTTCTTCCTCCCCCTAGGGCATTAGCTTCGGTAGTGTCCCCGTTGGTTGTACTTGAAGCACACAATGTGCTCTTTGCTCTTAATTGAGGGAACTCCGGCATCCTTTGACTTATGGTTGACTTTTGGTGTCGATGCCTTTTCCTTAGCCAATTTAGGGCATTTGCTCTTGTAGTGCCCTTTCTCCCTACACTCAAAGCATATTATGTGATTTTTGTTTAAAATAATAACACTTGAGTTACCTAGGGAGGTGGTGGAGGCCTCTTCTTGATCTTCACTTCTCCCGGATGTGGATGCTTCTTGTTCTTGCTCCGGGATGGAAGATTGCCTCTCCTCCGCCTCAATGCTAGAGGTGGAGGTCTCCACTAAGTCATCAACATCTTCAAATGTTGTGGGTGCTTCTTCCTCGGTATTCTCCTCTACTTGTGCCGGTTGGGAACTTTCTTGGAAATTCACTATCTTATTCCATAATTCCCTTGCATCCCTATAATCACCCAATCTAGACCAAATAGTGTTAGGTAACAAATCACTAATCAATTTTATTACCTCGAGATTTGTCTTGAAGTTCTTGATTTGGTCTTGGGTCCACCTTGACTTCTCAATTTGCTTGTTGTATTTGTCCCTAGGCATCTCAAAACTGTTTTCTACAATAATCATATAATCAAAATCAGTTTCGAGAAATACCTCCATCCGTTTCTTCCACCAAGTAAAATCTCCATCGAATTTCGGTGGATGGATGAAACCGGCCATTTTATAGTGCTCTCTCGGCGGTTAGTCCTTGAAGAGCGACCTTAGCTCTGATACCACTTGTTAGGGGATCGATCGACTGGCTAGAGGGGGGTGAATAGCCCTCTTTCAATGGATGGTGGAATTTGCTTGTTTTCGTTGCATTGCTTTCCTATGATTGTCATTAGCACAGCGGAATACTAATACAAATATGAATACTAACAACAAATAAGCAATACACAAGCATATACGTAGTTCGGAACCGAATGGTTCCTACTCCACGGGGTGAGCTCAACGAGCTCGTGTTATGCGCACGACACTAACAACACTCCTTCTCGACTACACGTCGGAGGTGGAGAAACCTCTCACAAGCTATTACAACAAGTAATATGAAATACAACAAGAAATGCAAAGACAATACAAAAGAGAACTTTTACACAATTGTTTTGATCGCTTTCTTGTTGCTTGCTTTTGCTTGCTCTTGAAGGTCTGGAATGCAACAGCAATTCCCCTCCAATGTCACCTCAAAAGTCTTGGCGAAATCCTCCCTCTTGAGCTCCATTTATAACCTCGTGACGTCGATTTACGTATCACATCGACCGATCGTGACCATCACGATCGGTCCCATAGCCGCTTGTCTCACAACGCCGATCCACGCTGGTTAAGTTCCAACGGACCGATGACACCCATCACCGATCGATACCATCACCGATCGATACCCATCACCGAAAGTGTCATGAAGCTCCACTTCATTCGGTCATCACCGATTGCATACCATAAGCAATCGATCGATGTTAACAATGATCGCCTCCCATGGCAAATGATCGATCACCACCTTATGTTCACCAAACCCATTCGATTTAGAGCAATGACCATTATTCTACGGCAATGACTGATGTCGGGCAAAACCTCAAACACCAAGTTGTTTGAGCATCCGACCGTCGGGTAAACCCTCAAACACCAGTTTGAGCCTCCGACACTCGGTCATAGCCACTTGGCCAAGTCCACCTTATCCCTCATGGAGTTCCCCATCGAAGCTCTCTTCCCTCGGCCTACGTCCCTCGGATGCGTCAAGCGCACGGCTTCGCAACGCCATCCTTCGCGTCTCATGCCCTAGAAGTATGCTTCCCTTTGGGCTCACTCCATTCGCTCCCCGTCCGGCGGTCCCTCGGATGCACCAAGCGCACAACTTCACAATGCCATCCTTCACCGACTCAAGGACCCCGAGCCTAGTGAACTTACCAAGTCCTCAAGACTTCCCACATGCACCAAGCGCACGACTTCGCAATGCATTTCTTACCAAGCATCAAGCACACGGCTTCACAATGCTTTGGATTTCCCATGCCAAGCACCAAGCGCACGGCTTCGCAATGCTTTGGACTTTCCCATGCCAACCCCATGTTGGACTTTCTCACACCAAGCTTCATGCTTGGATTTTCCATGTCAACTCTATGTTGGACTTTCCCATGACAATCCCATGTCATGAGTTTTGTCTATCATCAAAATACTATCAGGGTACTGCTCGAGTCAAACTCGAGTCAACCTGGGTCGATTGCACCAACAATCTCCCAACATTTATGAAATTGGATATTTTTGGACTTTAAACTTGATGTTATGTATGTGTTTTAAATGCATATGTTGGTTTTATTGTTTCAGTTGTATGTTGTTAAGTTAAATTGTGTGGTTGATATTATATTACAGGATTTCGAATACAAATAAAATGAATTTTTGAAATCTGTATTTTCATGGTTAGCAACGATTTTTTAAAATTCCGTCGCTAACGGTCGATATACGACTTCAAGATTTTGAGGGTTAGCAATGAAATTTATAGTTTCGTTGCTAAATTTGGATTATCAGTCGAATCGCCAATCGACGTGTCCGACTGCAGTAGGACTTAGCGACGAAATTTATAAATATCATCGCAGAAGTTTGTCCAGTTGAGGCGCCAGTCGAGGAGCTCCAGCTTCTGTGGCAGGGCAAAAATTAGATAGTCGACTACTTTCTTGCGTCAGTCGAGTGATGTTAGCGACAAAAAAAGTTGTTCTCGTCGTTAACCTACTAGTCGAGGCGCTAGTCGAGTGTCTCCCAATTCTGTGGCGGGGCATAAAATTAGACAGTCAACTACTTTATTGCATCACTCGACTAATAGTTAGCGACGACTTTCGTATATTTCGTCGATGATTTTCCTATTTTCGCCATTCAAGATTTTGCAACGCAATGTTTATTATTAGCGACGTTTTTATTTCCATCGGTAATATTAATGACGATAATCATTTTAATTCGTCGCTAATGATTCTTTGCGACAAGCTTATTACGACGACTCTAGCAACGAAATTGTTTCGTCGTAAAATGTATTTAGCGGCGAATTCATTGTATTAGCAACGAATTATTTTCGTCGCTATTTTCTATTTTTCTTGTAGTGTTAGAATCACTTTTGCAAGATGATGGAGGGATTGAGAGAGATGTCTTACATAGAATACAAGCAGATTGGTTGAAATAGAGGAAAATATCGAGTGTTTTATGTGATCGTAAAGTACCTCTAAAATTTAAAGGGAAATTCTACAAAATGACAATTAGACCTGTTATATTATATGGTGTTGAATGTCGGGCTACGACTCGAGTATATTAGCAAAAGATGATAGTTGCAGAGATGAGGATGTTAAGGTGGATGTGCAGACATACGAGGATGGACAGAATAAGAAATAAGAGCATTAGAGAAAAAGTCGATGTTGCATCTATTGAAGGAAAGCTTTAAGAAACACGTTTAAAGTGGTACGAACATGTACTTAGACGGCTAATAAATGCTCTAGTTAGGCGATGTGAAACGATGACAAATAAACATATCAAACGAGGAAGAGAAAGACCAAAAAAGACTTGGTTAGCAACAATAAAATAAGATAAAATTTATTTAAATATTGATGATGATATAGTAGGGGATAGAGTTCAATGGCGTAGAAGGATTCATATAGTCAACCCCACCTAGTGGGATAAGGATTTGTTGTTGTTGTTAAATTAAATGAATAAATTTAAATGTATTCTAAGGCGCATGTACCTATTCAGGATATTAAATTCATGTGTATGTGTATGTGCTTATAAGATTCACATATCTTCACAATGGTATGATATTGTCCACTTTGAACCTAAGTTCTTACGGTTTTATTTTTGGGTTATACCCAAAAAGCCTCATGCTAATGAAGATATTTTTTTATCTTATAAGCATATGCTTTCTTTTATATCTTATCAATGTGGAACTTTGATTGAATTCTCAATACTCCCAACAATTCCCCCTCAAGTCTATCCGTCATCAAAGGACTTTCTCTGTTTGATGTCCGATCCTTAACCCACTAGGACTTTCTGCCAACTGTCTGGTCCTCCTGACCCAGTTGGATTTCCTATTAGTTGTCCAACTCTTCTAACCCAACTGGACTTCCTACCAGTTGTCTGATCCTCTTGATCCAACTAGACTTCCTATTTAGTATTTGGTTCTCTTGATTTGGACATAAGAGATCCACTTCTTTCATTTGAGGTGTATGACTTGACATAGACCATGACTCCGATACCAATTGTTGGTGTCTATAAGATTCACATATCTCCACAATGGTATGATATTGTCCACTTTGGGCTTAAGCCCTTATGGTTTTGTTTTTGGACTATATCTAAAAAGTCTCATATCAATGGAGATATCTTTTATCTTATAAGCACATGATTTTTTCTGTATTATCAATGTGCGACTTTGATTGTATTTCCAATACTCCCAACATATCATACATATGGCGTTTTGATGTTCGATAATATTTAAGTAAGGTGGATTATGAAATCTCGCTTGTATAACAAGTATGGAGGAAAAGTCCTAACAAATTTGTAAATCGGATGCAAGACAAAAACGTCTAAGGTGATTGAAAGTAGGATTCTTGGCAATAAGAAGTCCTTGCAAGCCGAGGAACTATATGTGAGGCGACGAAGTCCAAGAAAGTTTGAGATTGGATTCTTGGCAAGAAAAAAGTCCGAGCAGATCAAAAGATCAGATGTAGAATAAACGAAGTTTTGGAAATAAAGATTTAGACATAAAAGTCCAGTGAACAAAAGGTTCATCTGACATGAAGTATATTTTCTTGAGATTATTGCCTAAATAATAAGGATGACAATTTTCTCCGAATTCAATAGAGGATTCAATACCCGACCCGAATAAAGAAGGGTATGGAGGGATTTTTTAGATCCGATTAAATAATCGAGTATGATAATTTTCGAATTCGGATATGAAGGTAGACTGTCTCATAAAATCCTACCCATATTACCCGAATACTCGATTAAATTATTGATGTTGAGATAAACTATTTAATATTTTATTATTTCTTCTACCATGTTCAATTTGTTAACTTATATCTTTAATATTTTTTCTTAATGTTCTCTTACGAATTTGATAAATACACACAGCTTCATTTAAATAATTCAAATTTTTTAAAAAAATATAATTATAGACGGTAATAGGATATTTAGGTAGAATATAGATATCTAATGGGTACGAAGATGAAGATGAAAATTAAATATCTGATGGGAATGATAATGAAGATGAATATAATAAATGAGGATGAAGACAGATGATATAAAATCCGATCCAAATTCGATCTATTGCCATTTCTACCAGATAGTTTTCATCTAAGCAATTTACTATTTAGTTTGCTTTGTCGGATGAATAAAATTTATTCTTTGAAGGTGGAATGGATAAAAAATAATAATTATTAAATGAGTAAAGAATAATTGAATATTCCTAAAAATATATCCGAAGAAATAATCATTCTGAAAATAAATAAATATTTTAAGATCATTTTTACAATTGAATATAAGAATAATTATCTATACAAATTCATGAACTAAGAATAATTATTTCTATAAACCAAATCCACAGTGAAAACGGTCTTTATCAATCACGGGAACAAAACACAATTTTAAATTAGAGCACACAATCAGAAACTATAGTTTAACACACAATCAATTTATCGGAATTAAAGAAAATGCATACAAGACATGAAAGAGCTTCTCCATAAGAAACTGTGTTTTCCTTGATTCAGCATCATAGTTGAGTTGCTTGTAAGAGATATTCTCCAACTCGTCGATCTTTTTTTTTTTATTTTGGCATAAAGATAAATCTCATCATGCAGAATTAAACAATTCAATAGACTCGATGAAGCGACGCTCTTCAATTGACTTCGTCGATGAATCACTTGATTTTCATGTTGCAGATGTATCACTTGATTCCGAAGGTGCATGTTCTTTCAATATGGATGCAGATGGATCACTTGATTTCCAAGTTGGATGATCTTGAATTGATCCCTTCTTCAATATTGCTTCTCTTAGCTCCTTCAGATTCTGAAGATGTCTTAAACCAACAAATGGATTGTCAGATAACCAAGTAGGAAGCTCTTGAATCGATTCCTCCATTATTATGTCTATAGGTAATTCCAGGTATCGAAGATGTTTCAAACCGCCAATTGCATCGGGCAATTTCCCAGTCGGAAGCACAGAGATTATCAATAGCCTCAAGCCTTTCAAATTTCGCAACACCTCTTCTAGCAATCCCATGAAGTTCGTCTTGTGTTGTTCAGAGGATAGATCTCCACAGATGACCAGACTACGCAAGTGCGTCTTCTCTTGCAATACTCGATAAACTTTGACAAAATTATCTGCGGTAACATAGACATGTCGGGCTTTGTCTGGGATTTGTATATCATCTTCTTCCTTAATTTCATCCTCGAGTCTAAAAAATTCACCATCACATATGTAGTCTGCAAGCTCATGAAAGATAGCATGGAGAATGAACTCGCCATCCTTTCTTGCCCAACTGACAAAAAATTGATTGAAAAGACGTTCATCAAATATACTTGGACAACAACCAATGGCGTTCCATATCGCATACAACTGATCTTTTTTAAAAGGATAACTCTTGGGAAACAGAGCGCAAGCAAGATAACATTGCTTGTGATTCCCAAGTAGTTTCTCGTAACTGTGTCTCAACTCTGATATAATGATACTTCCTGTTGGATCAATTAAGCCCAAATTGCTACGAGAGATTATCCTCCAGTGATCTTTATCTGGTTGTGATTTCAGTAGGCGCCCTATCTTCACAGCAGCTAAGGGATTTCCTCCAAACCTTTTAGCGATTCCTCCGCATATATTTTCTAACTCTGGATATTTGTCACGATTTCTGTAACCGAGTGCGCATTCCTTGAACAATTCCAAATACTCTTCCTCTTCCAACCCATCCAATTCCACATTCAACGACACAGCATCTGCCCTGCCTACTACTTCGCATCGGGTAGTCACTATTATTGCGCTGCCCTCTCTTGTCCGGCACCAGCGGCTCAAGAAATGTTGATCGGGGATCCATTGATTCCTCGTCAACTTGTCCAGGACGATCAACACCTTACCATCTGTTTCTTTTTCGATGATTTTAAAAATGTCAACCGTCGATGATCCTCTGAATCTGCGAAGTTGGCTGGGTTGGTCGACGGAGGCAGATTCTGACCTTTGAAGTGTAAGCCACTTGTTGTCTTGACGATCGTTGTCCATGTAAATCCATGCTCTGACATCGAATTCAGCTTCTACTTGTGCACTGTTATAAACAGAGCAGGCAAGATCCGTCTTCCCTATTCCCACCGGGCCGGTGATGCTGATCAATACAGGCGACTCCTTTGATTCTCCTTCTGCGTTGCGAAGTAGCGCCTCTAGTATTTTCGCCTTCTCCACGGCTCGTCCTTTCAACTTCCTAACTTGGTAGGGCAACTTGGGGAGTTCCGAATTGGCGACCTGTTGCTTCACCAATATGCTGTAGATTTTTCCGAATTCCTCAGTCCCCTCCATAAAATCCGTAAGTTCACGGAGGAGACAAGTGATTGTTTCGGTGACCTCCGGCAACTTTTCCATCGCTTTCATAAAAATTAGCATCTGTTCATCAAATGCTGAAAGATCATCACCTTGTCGCTTGTCGCTCGCCGATACATTAATATCCAAGTCGTCGAACACGTCCTCCGCCATGTAGAAGAAACCCTTAAAGCGCCATGACCAGTCTTCCATGAATTTGTTGCTACTCTTCTTGGGCAAGTGGTTCGTTGTTAACCACAAGTAACGTATAAGAATGTCTTGGAGTCGCAGCAGTAGAGTTTTTGCATTGCGAACCTCAAAGCCCCGGTGCTGCGGCCAGCTCTGGATGACATGATAAATTCTCTTTCCAAGGAATTGCGCAAGGCAACTTGAGATTTCCCTTGGAAGAGTCTCAAAGATCAAGGACATGACTGCGTTGCTCTTCTGAGATAGAAATAAAAGATAGAAGAAAGCAGATGAAGCAATCGATCTGGGCGAGGACCTTACCACTCTAATCAAACAGATGAAGGAGAAGGTCCATTGAGTTCTTAGTTATTGCTCTTTCATATGAGTAATTAGAGCTGTCAAACGGCCAATCCAAGGCGCGGCGGATTAATTTGTCGCAAATTCAATATTTAGTAGGGAAGGACAGGCCGATCTATCATTTTGGCGGATTGAGAAATCTCTAATTCAATTCAACCCAAGACGAATTGCGGATTAGGCGAGTCAATCCGCGAACTCAAAAAATAAAATAAAAATAAAATTATTGAGGTGTTGGAGGCTTGAGGTGATAACCGACAAGGAGGATAAAATATCATGATAAAAAAATATGCATTTGAAACAATTAAAATTTTGTAATTGAGATCCAATCATCGATTGACAATGTTAGATACAAATATTTTTTATTCCTCTAACACTCCAAATCTTAATAGTATACAAATTCGAGTTTTGGCTCTTCCAAGATCTAATCGAGATTTTTCGGCATTTGTAATTGGTTAACTCTGTCTGATATATCATCATTTTCTATATTAATTGAAATTAAAATAGTAGTCACAAAATAATTAGAATATACCTAAAAAAAATTATTAAAATACTTAAATTAAATATTTTTTTATTATTTTCTTTAACTTCTCCTCCTAGATTTGTGCCGAATTGTACGTGTAATAAAAGATTATGATTATGAGTTGTTAATATTAGAATATTGATAAAAAAACCTTAAATAAATATTTTGTACAAGTTTTATCTTATTTTGATATTTTTCAATCCGCGGGCTAATTCGTCTAACCCGCAATCTATACGGATTGATTCGTTTAGGTCCGTCAAAATGACGGATTAATAAAATTGTAATCCAACCTGCTTAAATTAATTGGCGCAGGTCAATCCGATAAACCTAATCCAATTTGACGGCTTTATGAGCAATCAGGTTCAAAACGGATTCTTATATGATCTAGAATAATTAAAATTTTAAATAAATTTAATAATATCATTTTTAATTTGGTACTTTGACAAAAGACCCATTCAACCTTACCGAATATCCAAACGACTTATTCTACTTTGGAATTTATTAAATGATGCATTTATATTTTAAAATATCTTCTTGTCCAATGGTCCGGTTTGAAAGCGGTCCAATCAATAATTCACCGTTGATTATTAAGATTATATTTGAAAAGATGTAATTCTCATAAATTGTAATAATGTAATTTAAGTTATAATGGAATACAATATAATCTCAATTATATTATTATATTTAGATAAAAATTATATATAATCTTGAATTATAAAGGTATACATTCTTTTATTTGGTGTCTATTACAAAGACGGTAGGAATTGACGATTACGATAATGACGAACAACAATGAATCGACGACGATCACGGGCCGGAATCGACGATGATCGGTGGCGGCCCATCGGCCGACGACGATCGACCGGCAGGGGCCGACGATCGACCGACAGGGGCCAACGGTCGACCGATCGCGCACGATCGGCCATCGCGTCGATCGTTTCGATCGCCGACTACGATCGCCGATCGCGACGGCTGCGCCGATCGTCACCTAATCGTTTCGTCACGACGGGTTTGGCGGCGACGATACGGTGGCCGATCGATCGTGGCGTACAGAATGAACGATCAACTTCGATTGTTGAGCATTCAATATTTTTCAGATTACAATTTGTAATGTAATCGGGTTACATAGGTTTTATCTTATAATCCAAATTACCAAATTTTAGTGACTTTTATATCCAGATTATATTATATTACAACTTTAAAATAATAACAAATAAATTAATCGACCTTGTAATATAATCTAAATTATATTATAAAATAAATTACGACCTACCAAATGTAGTCTAAATACTTTTGTAGAAAGTATTTAGCAATCAATCTATTTATTCTACTTAATAGAAGGTCGTTAAACACTTTCAACAAAAATATTAAGTATCAAAATTATAACAAATAATATAAACAGAAAATTAATAGGATGCAATGATACTTATTTAATTTAATTCACACTTTCGATTAAGTCATTAAATTAATATTTTAACCGTCAATAATTAATTATTATCTTAAATAATTATATTAATATAATTTTTTCTAGAGTAATAAAAGTTAAAAGATAAGCAAAATGAGCTTTTATTCTCCTGTCCCCTAAACAAATAGTAGATATATAACTGAAATAAGTGCAATATATATATATATATATATATATATATATATATATATATATATATATATATATATATATATATATATATATATATATATATATATATAATTTCGAATCATATAATTATTTTAGATGATTAAAATTAAGGATTAACTTTATATGAATGATAAATTATCAACCGTGCTCCCGCGGAAAAAGTCCATTGACGAACGCATATAGATATTGTATCATAGGATAACGGATCAATTCCTCACAAATATGAGGATGTTGTCCTTTCATGCGCTAGTTATTAGTCTCAATGGTCAAAGATCTACTGTGATTTATCTCCCTTACAATGATTCGGAAACAGACTGATAGGGATCGTAAGATTGACGAATTTCAATCTTTGTATTATAAATTTTTCCGTCGTCGACGAGTGCTACTCGTATGTTCGCAGAGGAGACCATGTTCGTCCTAGCCTATGCTAGACAAGACCCATGATGTCACGTGTTGGGTGCTACTCAATTCACCAATTAAACAAACAAACCGAGCTTAAGCCGTGCCTAATCTATTATGCTCATTTTACTATCTCTATTTTCAATATGTAGTTGGATGAGCTAAAGATTTATTAAAAAAAAAATGTTATAAATTTAATTTACCAAATAAATTTTTGTCTAATTGTTATGTGTTTGCATTGTACATTTCCTTATAAAATTTAGTGAATGTTTGTTGGATTATGCATCAAATTTCATACCCCTATGTTTTTAATTGCTAAGACATTATTGTTTTCTTCATATAAGAGTTCTTTGGGTTAAGAGATCATTGTGCTCCAGTGAATTTGTACGGCCTTTATAGTGCATTCATTATCTTCTCCTCCCCATGGATGTTGGCTAGCTTTGTTTGGCAAATGATTATGGTGAAAAAACTCCATCACTCGAAATTCTTAGATAAATTCAATTGACACAAAGTTTATAGAATCTGAATCATAGCGGCAAAAAAAAAGAAAAAAAACTATCAAAACAGTGTAAAATAAACAGAGCACACTTCAGCAATATGGGGAAATAAACGATTCTTACACTTTAACAAAAGGCATAACTGGCCGTCATCTACTAGTGTTTTCTACATGCATGATATAGAACAGACGAAGCATAGAATATTACAACACCCAGCTAAATGAGGAACATAGCGAAGTAGCTGAGGTGGTTCACCGAAGGGCAGTTTTGTCACGCCCCGGGGGAGTCCTCGCCAGATGAAAATTCGGCAGCATCTCCTCTGTACGGATGACAATGTCAATTTACATACAAGGTCTATACGACCACTATACATCGATCAACACGACCGGAATCCAAACACACACACAGGTAATAAAATATGCCTGTGGCCAACTATCACAGTAGATGGTAACCAGTCCACAATAATTAGACTTACCCTTTCTGTCATCTGGGCAGGAATACCGAACCAAATCCAATCAAAACAAAAAACCGAATAAATGTCCATAATGACACCAAAAATCCACAAATACAAATATCCAACTCCAATCATAAACATGTCTTCTAATCAAAATATTCAAACTATAGAAACAAATAACAAATAAAAACTTTCACGACAAGTGGGGTTTGACAGCTGCACTCTCCTGACAGCTTCATCCTGAAATAGATATAAATCAATGGGGTAAGTTCAAAGAACTCAGCGGATATAGTTGATATGCAAGTAAAATATAGCTAACAATAAAAATCATGTCAGTACAGTCTCACATATAGGGTAAGCAAGAAAGAAATACAAAAGGACTGTACTAACCTGAAACTCCTACCCTGATATAGGAGCATGTGTCATACTATAAGAGATAAATATCATCACCATATACAAATAAGAAATCATGTATGCATGACAATCATATGCAACATCCAAGGCATTAATAAAAATGCAGCAAATACAATACAAATGTGATCCGTGCAAAAATGCATGTGATGCCAATGACATGGTCACCTCTGACGCCAGTCAGCCGCCTCACACGCAATGGTGAAGCCGAGTGGGTAGGGCTATGACAACTGTGCACTCTGCCATCACTGCTCCTGAGTGACCGAGTGGACAGGATGCTGTCGGAGTACACTTATCATCCTGCCCCAAACAGAGTGGGGGAGCTAAGCTCTCATCTCCCGGTGTGATAGACCAGAGGAGGGATCTCTGCCCGCTACCACGCTGTCTCATCGCTACCTATGAGCGGACCAGCGGAGTCTGACAGAGCAACTGCACACACCCTCCTAATGTACCACTAACCCATGAGTGACAGCGTGTGCAGGCCATGTAACTGGCTGCGGGCTCAACTATAAAGGAACCCCGTCCAGCCAGCATGCAATCATGCAAGATGGTACATGATACTAAAGCATGTAAATCCAATTAAATACACCTATCCGAATAATATACGCAATCAATATGTACACATCCATAATCCAAGTAACTATGATTCAAATAAAACAGGGAAGATATAATCATAACCCATCACATGCATGTATCAAGTAGGCACAAAAACATATTAGGCATATAAACATGAATATTATTGCAAGCTATCCTAACTAGCATATCAACATGACTATATCTAGGAGACAAGTCAAAATACCCGTCTGAATAAAAATATTCGCAAGAATAAAATCGTCACGACCGGGGACCTGCCTCGTGACCGAAATTTGCATACAACATAACTTTTGTTAAGCACAAAAATGAAATTCACCAACAAATCGAATACTTAATCGATTTCGTTCATAACCCAATTACCCCAAACTATTTTCAATTTTCACTAATTTTCCAACCATCTTATTAATCTTTTCCTACCAAAAATATCCATACAATTAATTTAACCCACTAAATCAATTGATACAAATTTTGATTAATTAATGATAAACTAATTAATCAATTAAACCTGGATTAACCCGTATTTTAACAACCTAAGACAAATAAATAAAATTTAATGGCTTTTAATTTATCCAATAATTGTACCAATCAATTTACCCAATTAATTTCTAATCAACTAACCTGATTCATCACACAGCAAAACAACAATATCCCATCTCACCTGTGGTCTGACAGAATAGCCAGTCAGTGGGTCGACAACGGCAATGGCGTGCTACGGCCGTGATGGCAAATAAGCGGCGTAGTTTCTTTCCTCGCCTGCGCTCATCGACACCATCAACACTCACTGATTTAAGGCTCAAGTCACAGATTCACTTTGAATAAGGAAAACAGGATATATATATATATCGGAAATTAGAAGTTTCCCTTTGGCAGTATTTCCTCGGTGCAGGCCGATCACGGCTGCGGAGGCTGGCCGGAGGATGGCCGACGTTGGCAGAGAAGGGAGAGACTAACCGACTGTGGCGAACAGCGGTGGCTCAGACGATCAGCGGCGAAAAGGGCACCCACGGCGATTGCTGCAAACCCGCGGCGGCCTGAGCACCGGGAAGGCGAGCGTCGGCGGCATAGGGGAAAAGGAGGCTCGAGCGGTCCTGTGGCCGTAGGGGCCGACACTCGTCGTCTAGGGCAGAGGAGTCCAGCGACGATCCTGTGGCCGTGGCGGCCGGCGCGCGCGGTTGGGGTCGGCGACCACTGGTCCTGTGCGCACGTCTCACAAGGGCGGCGGAACGCGAGATGATCTGCCCAGGCCACGAGCAGTCGTGGATGGTCGCAGGCGGCGGCGCGGTGAGGAGGGTGGCACGCGGAAGAATTCGGGGGGGGGGGGGGGGGGAAGAACGAAGCCGTCGCGAGAGAGAAGGTCGTGGAAAGAAATCGCGATAGGGAAGGCTTTAGGCTTTGGTGCGTGCGGCGGGGAAGAAATAAAACCTAAAGAGGGATTAATAAGATAGGTTACGAAAACCGGTCCAATTTCATTAGCCCTAACCCTAGATTAGATTTTAAACAAATCTAAAAGCTCAACCCTAGGTTTAGGTATTTGAAATTTTAAGTTAATATCGCCTATTAACTCCCTTAAATAGACTCCACCTAAAACCTATTTATTTTATCCTTGTAATAATCTCGTACGGACTCCGTTTAAATCTAGAAAAAATCCAAAAAAATTTCTAAAATTTTCTAAAAATTTCGAAAAATTTTCAGGATTATTTTCTTAATTCTTTGACCATTTAATTTAATATTTTAAATTTTCAGTATTTAATAAGTTTTATGCTACATCATCAGCAGTAGTTGATCAGATGGTTGCATCTACGTTGTTGGCAGAGCGGCAGTGCAGTTTTATCAATTCATCAATATCTTTTGCCACCAACAAATACTTAGAATCCCACCTTTTAATTTGTAATTTCTCCAAAAGGAATTGGATAGCTTGGGTAATGTCTGTTGATTACTTGGGAACTGAAGGTACCGAAGATATTTTAATTTATCAACTGTTTTTGATAAATTCCGTGGAAGCACGGAAAGTACCAAGAATCTCAAGGATTTCAAATTGCTTAGCACTCTTTCAAAGCATGTCATGAAGCATGCTTCATGATAGGGGTCTGATAAATCACCATCTATTACAAGACTACGCAATTTTTCATTCCTTCTCAAAGCTTCTGAAGCCTTGATAAAATTATCAGCTGAAATATATATATGAGAGCTTCTTCTGGTATTTGTATACTCTCGCTTTCCATGATTTGCTCTTCTCGTCTAAAAATTCTCCATCTGATATGCATTCTGCAAGTTCATGTAACACAGAATGGAACACATTTATCATTTGTTCTCGTTGAATCTATGAAAAATAATCTTTTTGAGAAATCATCGACATAATTTCCTATTGTAGATCCTGAATGCACAAAGTCTATGCCTATCCAAATCAAATTCAATTGATGTTTCTCAACATGATAGTTCCTAGAAAGTACCCAAATCTTTTAGATACACTATGGCATACCTCGTCCAAGATTGAGCGATCATGGCATGGCCTCTTGTTGCCAAATGTACCTTCTTCCAAGAGTGAGTGATTGTTGCTAAATGCACATTCTTTAAATAATTTCAAGTACTCCTCGTGGTGTAGGACGTCAAGATTTATGAAGTTCGAGTCTATCATATTTTGCTACCCCTCCAAGCTGGGTGGTTACAATAATTTTACTTTCATCTTTGCCACAGTCAAACAAGGAGCAATAGGTATCCCATTCAATGAGCATCACATCCCACACAGCATCTAACACCATAACAAACTTTTTGTTCTTCATTTCGCATACAAATTTGTTATGGAAGTCTTCAAAAGTAACTAGGTTTGGACCAAAGGACACTGAGGGGTATTCGTTGGCTTTGATATGAATGATGGTGCTATGTGCTAGTGTAAAATATATTAAAATAATTAAAAATATATATGAGGATAAAATAACAAAAGTGAAAATGTTGGGAGGATTAATTGAAGTGTCTCCTCATAAAAATGGGGGCTACATCAAGGATCAACTTTATACTCTCTCTTTTTACACTAATTATGAATGAACTCATTAGATACATTCAAGACACGATACCATGATGTCTATTATTTGTAGATGATATTGTCTTGATAAATGAGACATATGAAGAAATAAATGTTAAACTTGAATGTTGAAGAAAAACACTTGAAGTGAAAAGTCTTAGACCTAGTAGCGTAAAGATAGAATTTATGAATTTAAATTTAATAATGTTAGATGCAAAGAGATAATTATTAAGTTAGGAGAAAATGAGATGTATATAACTAAAATTTTTAAATATTTAAGATTATTTTTGCAAAAGGATGAAGAGATTAAGAGAGATGTCTTATATAATATACAAACAGGATAATTGACATAGAGGAGAACATCAGATATTCTTTGTGATCATAAAATACCTTTAAAACTTAAAAAGAAAATTTTACAAAATGACAATTAGACATATTATATTATATGAAGTTGAATGTTGAGTTATAATTCAAGTGCATGAGTAGACGATGAGAGTTATAAAAATGAAGATATTAAAATAGATATGTAGACATATGAAAATAGATAAAATAAGGAATGAGAATATTAGAGAAAAAATTGAAATTACACCGATTGAGAGAAAACTTCGGGAGACACATTTAAGATATTATGGATATGTACTTAGACGACTGATAGATGCTCTAGTTAGATAATGTGAAGCTATTACACATATATAAATCAAACGAAAAAAAAAGAAGATCAAAGAAGATTTGATTAGCAATGATAAAATAAAATAAAATTTATTTAAATATATATGATAATATAGTAGAGGATAAAGTTCAATGGCATAAAAAAAATTCATATAACCAACCTCATATAGTGAAATAAGACTTTATTATTGTTATTGTTGTTTGTATGTTATTTGGTTGTTTGATGCATGAAAAAGGTAGAAAACTTTAGAGTTTAGGGTTAGTAGACCTCTTTCTCAATCAAAAAAAATAAAAGGACGTCACCTCAAAGAAAGCTCCCATCAACTAGAAACTACTTCTAATAAATTAGAAGACAAAATGTACCCATTGGAAGTCAACCACCATATTGTAACTTGATTGGAATTCACTTTTAATCAATTGTTCAAACCTCCAATCAATTTAAATCACATCCAATTGATTGCTGTTTGAATAAAAACACTAGCATTTAGTAGATTTCACATTTGAATAATATGCTCCAATCAATTGTTTGTTGCTTGGGCTCTCGTGGTTTCACCTTCGCTTGACTTTTAGCCTTCATAAGCCTATGCAAAGATGCAACACCAAGCTAATCAACAAACTATAACTTATAATATATGATCCTTAGTTAAAGACTTCACAACCAAATCAGTAAATAGTCCTATCTAGTTATTACATATCATTTATAATGATGTTGAAAAAAAAGACAAAAGTCCCATTCAAACTTGTAATTTCACATAGCTCTCATGCATTCAAGTCTTTTAATTAATAGTCCTATCTAGTTATTACACATCATTTATAATGATATTCTAAAAATGACAAAAATCCCGTTCAAACTTGTAATTTCTCATAGCTCTCATGCATCCAAATCTTTAATCCTCTCGAACAAGGTCCTAGTCATCGAAAGCACCAAACTCCTGAAGTTCACTCCATGTAATCCGATCCTTCATGTCTATGAGTTAACCACTCAATTCTTCATGTCATAGGTTCCTTCGAGCTCTTACTCATTTTAGGCTATCAAACCATTGAGTTCGCAATGTCGACGACCACGATAACAATCGCTTATTATTTTATGCTTTATAGTCCTCTAAGATCCTGCTTTTCTTGCAAGTCTACATGTATCCCCATGCTTATTCATATGCCATGCTTTTCAAGGGGAAGAAATATTTTTGATTAATGTGCATGGACGTATGGTTATTAAAAGTTTACGTGCCTTGATTGTTATGTTTACTTGCTATCATCACGATGATATTTCATGTATTTAATTTTCATATGTTGTCTGGTTGTTTGATGCATGAAAAAGGTAGAAAACTTTAGAGATTTGGGTTAGTAGGCCTCTTCCTCAATCAAAAAAGGCTGCCTCAGAGAGAGAGCTCCAATCAACTAGAAATTACCTCCAGTGAATTAGAAGACAAAATGTACCCATTGGAAGCCAACAGAGCCAATTGATTGCTGTTTGAATAAATGGGGGAGGGCTGTTGGTGTCCTCGTCCAAAGTCCAAAATTTAATTTTTTATAAAAAAAAATTTAAATTTTATAAAAGTATAAATTTTCATCGTTAAAAGAATCCTTTTTTATTGTTTCATTCAAGACCTATTAAAATTTTCATCATTTCAAGATCGAGACCCTGAAAGCCAACTACTATATTGTCACATGCTTGGAATTCACTTTTAATCAATTGCTCAAACCTCCAATCAATTTAAATGACATCCAATTGATTGCTGTTTGAATAAAAACACCCACATGTAGTAGATTTCACATTAGACTAATATGCTCCAATCAACTTTTAGCCTTCGTTATCCTATGCAAAGGTGCAACATCGAGCTAATCAACAAACTATGACTTAGAATATATGATCCTTAGTTAAAGATTTTACAACCAAGTCATTAAATTGTCATATCTATTTATCACTAATCATTTATAATGATATTGAAAAAAACACAAAACTCCCATTCAAATTTGTAATTTCACATAGCTCTCATGCATCCAAGTCTTTAATCCTCTCAAACGAGGTCCTAGTCATTGAATGTACCAAACTCCCTGAGTTCGCTCCATGTCATCAGATCTTTCATGCCTGTGAGTTAACTACTCAATTCTACATGCCATAGGTTCCTTCGAGCTCTTACTTATTTCAGGCTATCCAACTATATATTGAGTTTACAATCTCCATGATCACGATAACAATCACTTATTGTTTTATGTTCTATAGTCCTCTTAGTGTAGTGTCAGCCCAAGAGTCAATCTTGAGCTGATTGATATGGGACTCCTGTATTATATTTTAATAAAGGCCACTATTTGTATTTGTTATATCTATTTTATATCTATGTAAATTTGAAAAAATATAATAATGTCCTAAAGTGCTAGGTTATGTTATATAGGATATTAATTATTTAAATTGATTGTGAGAAACTATAGATATAAAATATTACTCCTAATTATTCCTAGTCAAGTATTAATATAAAATGACAATATTAATGCACTGAGAGCTGATGATTTAATCTCACAAATTATGGATATGAGATATCAAGTTAACATATGGATATATATTGGAGAATATGTAATAGATTAATCCACCATGAAAATATTTCATGGATTGTTATATAAGTGTCATAAATATTCTCATAGTGACATTAGTATAAATAGTCCTTTAACTTGAAATCACTATGATTTCCTACATAAGAAATTATGTACTTTAGTATCAACCAACATTACCTATAACAAGATCAATTATAAAGTCGCTCATTGGATATGCAATAAGTTATGCAAAGGGATGCGAGTAATGTAGATGGAATTTATCTCTTTCATATAACAGAAATGATATTTGTGGACCTCTTGATTAAGTAGGACTATTAAAATGCATGGTCATGCTCAAATAAGTCAATATGAAATATTGAACTTATTTGATTAAGTAAGTCCACTTAGAGATCAAGAAACACATAGATTGATGAGATGATAACACAATATATGTCTCATAAATCAATCTAAATATCAAGGACAAAAAGACTAAGTTATACACTAAAATAGTCATACACATGTTATGTCGAATCTACGACATTCTCATCACTTGAGTAGTCATAATGTATTGTTAGATTTCACTCATTGTTTATATATTTAACATGAGATTTTAAAGTCATTGTCAACGTTACGAGAACCTATTAGGTCACACACATAGAGTGCATCAATTTTGAAGTTTGTTTTATTTTAGTATGACTAATATAAAGTCGGTCTAAGTGTTGAGTCTGATAATTTCGAATTTTAAACTTATTAGATTAATAGATTAATCTAATTGGATCTTAAATATGTTGGATTAATGGGTTAATCTAACTAGAACTCAAACTAAATAAAGCCCACGATTATATGCCCACATTTTATTAAAAATTAAAAAAGAAAAAAATGAAAATGTCTTATTAGATAAGACTTGAAGGTTGAGTAGAAGTTGAACACGTTCTTATTTGATAAGATCATATCAACCCTAAAAGTTAGGGATTTTTTTTATCTCGCCTTAAATAGAAGCTAGCATTACGACGTGGATGTGCAACTTCAATATTGCTCATGGTACGTACAGTGGTTGTGCTCGTGTAGATTTCATAGAGGCGTGAATATACTGATCGTACTTAAATCGGCTTGACTCTCCAAATTCAAAAGCTTTTTTGCAGTTATAAAGGTAACTTTTCACACCAATAATCTGTTTAAATCTCACTAGGAACCCAACACTGAGATCCTTCAAAATCCCATCTCTCATTCTAGGTGATTAAGTAATTGAATATATGATTTGCACAATCAGAGCAACCACTAAATGTTGCATACCTTAGAGTCCTTTGAGTTCCTTCATTCACAATTTTTCCTAAGTTGTCAATTCATTAATCAAAATCCAATTTAAATTTGTCGAGTCAACTAGTTCTATATGCACTATTCTAAATCCTTGCACACTTGATGCACCAATTAGAAATATAAACAACATATAAGTTAAACAACATCGTTAGCACATTAAAATAAAATAGTCAACCTCAACCATAAAATAGTGTTGTTTTCCTAACACCTTGGACCGTGAAGAAATAAACTTTTATAATGAGGATGTTCAAAAAAGACACAAGCTTTGACTAATATTTGATGCATCTCTGAAGTTCCACCACAAGGCAATGATGGTCATCACCAGAAAATGTTGAAACGGAAGTGAGCAACAAAGAGCCTCCAATTGAAGGAGATGGCACTAAAAATTGAGTAACATATCCTACTTATATAGAACTCTTAGAAATGGTAGATCATCTTACTAATATTTTGCTAGGTAAATTTTAAAAATAAGTTATCTGTTTTATTATAAAAAAATCATTTAGTTATAATTAACCTTTCATATTAAACTCAATAGATACATTTTGTTTGTATATTGAGACACTAAAAAGAGCAATGAAACCCTAAATCCACTTGTTTTTATGTACTAAAATGTCACATAGTATCATCTCACCATAGTTCAAACGCATGCAATTTATCTAGTATACTCGTTTGAATGTTTGGTTAATGCGAATACATCTTACATTTGGTTAGGGAATTGTCACTGATGCGGTCGTAGACGGATTTTCTCATCTCCCTTCAATGCTAAGAGGCGTACAGGAGACTTAGGGTTCTCTTTCGACCGCAACAGTAATAGAACACGAATAGAAAAACACTAACAACCAAAGAAGAGAACACAGACACAGAGTTTTACGTGGTTTGGAATAGGAATTCCTACTCTACGGGGTGAGCTCTCTCACGAGCTACGGTGCCAAAGCACTTTCACTATAAACTTCCTCCATCGTGAAAAAAGCTTCTAGAGGCAGAGGGAAAAACCTCTTACAATTAGCTCAGTGTACAAAGATTGAAAGGAACATGGAGCTCGCTACTCTCCTCGTCTCCTTCTTCCTTTCTTCTTCTTCCTTTCCGACGATGTGGTTGCTCTCCCCCTCAGGTGTGACTTCGTCTCTCGCTTTTGGAAATTACAAATCCTCTTCTCTCTCACCCCTCCTTTGTCTTTTATCTTCCTCCTTCTTTGCCAGCTATCACGTAACGAACACCTTCCATCACTGTACACGTGACCACCTCGCTTACCTAGAGAATCATTCTGTTACCAAAATGGAGAGTGGAGACTCCTCCGAATATTATGTGGGGTTCTAATCCATTATGTAACAAACTCTCATAAACATTTCGAGAAATATTCTAGGCTTTCTTTTTCACCCTCTTGCCCTTCGTGAAGCTAGCCTAAACCTACCGCCTAGGCTTAGTATAGCTCTTAGACTCCATACCTCGGACTTCCTATAATAGACCGAGCCAACTCCTATACTCCCCGCATATAGCCAATCTTCAGACCCGTTCCGCCGAGTCATTTTCCCTGACCTACCTTACCGAGCCATTTTCTCCCAGACCTACTTCGCCGAACCGGTTCTTTTAGACCGGCTTCGCCGAACCAGTTCGTATTTCAATTACGGGGAAAAGGTAGCAGCAGTATCATTAACCACCCCCTAAAAATAGTCAAACGAAATGCTGAGTTTGACTTTCTGAGTATAGCATTTCTCATCTATCCTCCCCTTATTAATTCAAATTTATCTTTTCCCATCACCTTACTCTGTATGCTCGAAGCGGCTTATTGAGCCCGTGGGCCTCGCTTTTCTTTTTCCATTAAGTAGTTGAAAAGTCGCAAGAACCCTACATCAGTTCTCTTCTTCCCCTCTTTACGAACAACCTAGGCTTTAGCGACATAGCCCTTCCTTCTCCCTCTTCCGACGATTCTCTTCGACGGTGGTCAGGTGTCCTAGCCTCCTTTTTCACAAGCGTTCCATCTTCAACCCTCAAGTAAGTGCTACTCTCCCTTCTCCACCTATGGCTCCAAAGAACCCGACCTCACACCCTTGGTACAAACAGACTGTCACTCAACTAAACAGCCAACATTATTTCTTCGACTGTAGGCACCAACACATAGATCCCTCTATACTTTGCCATTTCAACACCACCTCCTATCGACCTCATCTTCCCCCGCCAGGCTTTCACTGCTTCTTCTCTGAACAGCTGTTAAATGGTTTATCTTTGCCCGTGCCCCCTGCCTACCTAGAGATTTTGGACTTTTACAAGTTGTCCGTCAATCAATTTACCCCTAATTCTTTCCGCATATTATCGGGGGCAATCATAATATTATGATATTTAGGTCTTCCCCTGTCCCCACTAATATTTCATTGCTTCTTCCAATTGAAATCTTCTAAGGAGGGCCTCTTTTACCTTTCTAGTCGTCCAGATTGTCAATTTTTGATAAACATGCCCTCTTCCCACAAGGGATGGGAAGCTCTTTATTTTTTTGCCCAACTTCCCATGACCCTCCCCTACTCTGATATGTGGGAACTGGATCTGCCTAAGCTACCTTCCATAAAAGTAGGACTCAATGCCCCTTTCTAGAGGTCTATCGAGTGTTAAGAGAGTATCATTATAGCTCAGACCATCTGATGAAGCCTCCCCTCTTCAGTCACTACGAGTTGTCCCCTTTCCCCTTGACCGATCCAAGCACCATAGGTAAGACGTTGCCCATACTCTGATACAAAACAACCTTGATTGCCAACATACTTTCTAACTGTTGATTTTGCAGACAACCTGATGCAGGACACCATCATCAAAGGGGAGGAAATTGCAGCAGCCAAGAAGAAGAAGCCTTCCAAGAAACGCAGCAAGGGCAAATCCCCAACTATTCCTTCTTCTCCTCGCAAGAAACCTCGCCTCCATAAGGGGGGCGCTGCCAGTTCCTCTTTTATTCATGTATCCTCTTCCTCGCATTCTTCTCCTCCCCCTTCTCCCCTACAATTAAATAGGCATCAGAGCCTAATCATCCACGAGCATCGCGAGGAAGAAACTGCCTTAGTCGCCCCTATTTCTTCCCCACGAGAAAAACTTTCCCCTTCTCTTTCCTTTGTTTCATCCCATTTTCAACCTGACCCAAAGATTGATTCTCCGGTCAGTTCTTTCCCCGTAGATACCCAAACAGACATACCTTCTTCTCCCACTCCTATTTGGGCTATGGACCCTTCCCTACCTCCCATGTCCACGATGGAGCCTTTTTTGGTTGGAGGGGATCTTCCCTCTCTACCCCCCCCCCCCCTCCTCTACGTCTTTAGGAGCCTCCCTTAGGATCCGTAGTACCGAGGAAGTGCGGCTCTTCAATCAGTCTCAAATACAGAGCCCTTATGAGCTCTTGTGCAGATCTTTGGCTGAGGTAAGCTTTCCCCTCTTTCACAATAACGGCGTACAGGCTAGCGATTATTCCCCTAATACTTTGTTTCCCATCCCAGGCAGTTAAAGTCTGCAACAAAACCACACCAGGCATAGTGAATTATCAATCCACCATGTCTGCCCACTACATTGCCTCCCTTACTCAGCAGAAGAAAATGGCCCAACAATTAAATGAAGGCAAACAAAAGGAGTCCACCCTGGTCGCCCAATGTGATGATTTGATGACCCAACTAGCAGTGGCCCGGAGTGAGCAAGAGGAACTCCAGAAAAAGATCGAGGACCTTCAGCAGCAGTTGTTCCCTACAATCTAGCCAGCTTCAGCAGATCCCCCTCCTCATGCAAGAACTAGAAGAACAGAAGATGTAGCTTGCAGAGGCTGAGTTCCGAGCTTCTGAGTATTCTACAACTATACTCCAACTTCGACAGGAACGCCAAATTTGGAAGGCCACTTTGGAGTCGTGCCGGCACCACCAATAAGACCTATCTTTGAAGGTGTCCGTGCTTCCGGGGTTGCTATCTTCAATAACCACCCAGCAACAAGAACTCCAGAAGGAGCACTCTGAAGCTCTGGCTTCTCTAGGTCACCAAGTCACGATGGCGGCAAAAGAAAGAGATGTCTTGGCCTTCCAATTAGCTGAGTGTCAGTCCCGGTTGAAAGAGCAAGAGGTTGACCTGAAAATGAGATATGCTCAAAAGGGCGTGCAGCTGTTCATGCTAGGTTTCAAAGGATCTTCCTCTTTGAACGCTGCCGAGGGCTACCCTCCACCAGGTGTTGACACAAGCTATCTGGACCCGGAAGTGGCTCTAGCCAAATATCCTCCTGAGCTCTTTGAATTATAATTGTCGTGTCTTCCTCATAGTACTGATCGACTTCTCATTAATAAAGATTTTTTAGAAATTGTAATGCCTTGTGTCGCCTTCTGCATATGAATTATTGTTGATCAGGAATTCTCGAGGTTATCTTCGGACTATTCCTTCGTTCATTACGGCAGATTCTCCACCCTTCAGAGTGCCAGTCAACTGCTAAAATCTTTCACTCGGGAATCCATTCGGGCTATCCTCGTCTTTACCCTCTTCTTACCAGAGCCAATTTTTGCTCGGTAAAGATTAAATAGCCTTGCCACTTCGTCTCCTCAGATAAGGAGGTAATTGCCCGCTCCAGGACTTATATCTCGATTATTCCCCATGCTGACGCCATTACTTCCCTCGCCCTTTCATCTTTTCTCCCTTCCCAAGGACGAATACAAACCTCCCCCCTTCGACTATAAATTGTTACTACGAGTCCTAGCCACCCCCCATCTTACCCTCATGGCTTTCGCCAGACACCCCATCAACATAACCTCAGATTCTGATTCCTTTGAGTTGTATGATCTGGACACAGGATCCACCAAAGAATTTACTACCCGATCCACGACCACCTCAGCATATCGACCTCCCACTCCTCCTCCTGCGCAGGCCAATGCCTTGGCCCCCAACATGAGGAGATCCTTCCGAGCCCCCTTCCCTTCCTTTCGCAATCGGGTCTGGAACCCCCTGATGACCTGGGAATATACAGTGGGAGATCCTCGGGCTTCTGCTGAACTTCCTCCGTTTCCTCCTGCCCTAGCTTTCCTTCCAATCCCTCCGAAAGAGGTTCCTCCGCTCCCTCCATTCGGAAATCTACCTGCATCACTTCGGGCCCAAGGCGACCTTTACAGGGTCATTCTGGCGCCCCTTCCTGCAGAGGAGTCCTCCGCCAGCTCTCCTACTAATAATGATAATAATAAACCTGTATAAACCAGAGTTTAATTATTGTAATCATCATTTGGTATATTAATAAAAAGAAACGAGTATCTGTACTTGTCTTTTTATGTTTCGCAAACTCCAAACTATTTCAATAAAAAACCTTCGATGACAATAACCTTTTTGGACTAAGTCGACTTTGCGTAATCCAACTAAGGAATATTTTCAGAAAAGGATCGATCTCCACATCAACTAAGTTGGCTCCATACTTGCCCTTTTCGTGAAACATTGATGGTCTTTTAAGAATTACTGCGCCCAACAACCCCCACTACGGCCCTTACGTCTTCCCCCTTTATCTACATTTAATGCCTCTGCTTCCCAAGAAGGCCAATTAATATCCCTCTTTTTTATCTATAAGAAACCCCAACTGTTGTCCTGTTAGTGCACATTTCTCCTTCCTCCTTGCGCCATGGAACACTCATCTGAGCAAGGTAGTAACTCTCTTCCTCCAGAGAGACAGACTAAAGAGCAACATCGTATCGAGGAATTGGAAGAACGTGTTCAAGATCTGAAGCGACGCCTGCGGATAGCTTCTACTCACAACTATTCTCTGCGTCAAGAGATGGCGGTATCTCAAAGGAATCCATCCAAGCACATGTTCCTGTAGCAGTCCTACCTTCAGAATCGCTAGGCCACCACGAACACATACAAGAGCATCTTGGTACTTCTCAGAAGAACTCAGAATTCCTCAAGAGGGGGCCTCATCTATTATTTTCTCTTTCAGAAAGGCTGTGTTCTGTAACTTTTTCTCTATCAACAAAATTTTCATCGCTCCAGATTGCATGTGTCTCTTCTTTGCTAAATGCACATTATAGGAGTAACAAACTAAAATATGTCAACTCCACTGGCTAATAAAACTTACTGAGTTTTCACCAATATTCTTTTCAACCCATCCATCTCTCCAGCTTCTTTCTCTCGCTTGAGGCCTCAACACCTCTTCACTGTATAGAAATCAAGTAAGCATACAACTCTCCCAATTCCCCACCACGCAGGGATAATATATATATATACATATATAACTGGGTGAAAACCTAGCTCTTCCGATTCACCCCCGCACGGGAATAAAAATAAAAATAATATATATAGCTGAGGTAAAACTTAGCTCTTCCGATCCACCACCGCACGGAGATAAAAATAATATATATAACTGAGGTAAAACTCAGCTCTTTCGATCCACCACCGCACGAGGATAATAATATATATAGCTGAGGTAAAACTCAGCTCTTCCGATCCACCACTGCACGGGAACAATAATATATATAGCTGAGGTAAAACTCAGTTATTCCGATTCACCACCGCACGGGGATAAAAATAATATATATAGCTAAAGTAAAATTCAGCTCTTCTGATCCACCACCGCACGGGGATAAAAATAATATATATAGCTAAGATAAAACTCAGCTCTTCCGATCTACCACCGCACGGGGATAATAATATATATAGCTGAGGTAAAACTTAGCTCTTCTGATCCACCACTATACAACGATAAAAATAATATATATAGTTGAGATAAAACTTAGCTCTTCCGATCCACCACAGCACGGGGATAACAATAATATATATAGTTGAGGTAAAACTCAGCTCTTCCGATCCACCATCGCACGGGGATAAAAATAGTATATATAGCTGAGGTAAAACTCAGCTCTTCCGATCCACTATCGCACGGGGATAAAAATAGTATATATAGCTGAGGTAAAACTCAGCTCTTCCGATACACCACCGCACGGGAATAAAAATAGTATATATAGCTGAGGTAAAACTTAGCTCTTCCGATCCACCACCGTACAGAGATAACAATAATATATATAGTTGAGGTAAAACTCAGCTCTTTCGATCTACCACCGCACGGGGATAAAAATAATATATATAGTTGCGCACAGATTCAGCTCTTCCAATCTGTCGCTATGTCTTCTTTCTTGCATCTATCTTAAACCCAACTCCTCCGATCCACCACCATACGGGGATATCTGCTTGTCTTACAGGCAAACAATAAGAACAGTGACGACCTGAACTAGGGCTTCACTTGGTCAAGTCAGAAGAATTTTTTACTCCGCCACTGTATTTCTTCGAAAGTGCATCTACCTTAAACCCAACTCCTCTGATCTTCCACCGTACGGGGATATCTGCTTGCCTGGAAGGCTAGCAAAGAAAATAGTGACGGCCTGACCTAGGGCTTCACCTGATTGGTCCGGAAAAATCTTTTACTTCGCCATTACATGATGTTGTGAATTTAGACCCAACTCCTCCGTTCCACCATCGCACGGGGATGACGGCTTCGACTAACACCGAGCCATAAAAAAGTATGACGACCTGATTTAGGGCTTTGCCCCATCAAGTCAAGAGAATTTTGTTCACTCTGTCATTCTTCACAAGTGTTCTTACCTTAAATCATACTCCTCCGTTCCACCACCGCACAGGGATAACGACTTCGGCTAACACCGAGCCATAAAAAAGTGTGACGACTTGATCTAGGGCTCTGCCCCCTTAGGTCGGAAGAATTTTTTCACTCTTTCATTCTTCATAGGTGTTCTTACCTTAAACCCTACTCCTCCGTTCCACCACTGCACGGGGATAACAGTTTCGACTAACACTGAGCCATAAAAAAGTGCGATGACCTGACCTAGGGCTCTGCCCCCTTAGGTTGGAAGAATTTTTTCACTCTGCCCTTATTCCTTCGTTCATCCATTAGATGGGGATAGCGGCTTTGGCTGAGGCCAAGCCTTAAGAAAAATAGGATGTATACCTTAATGGGACCATATTTCTGCTCCGAAGCCATACACCTCCATTCTTATGCTATGTGGGGATAACGACGTTGGCTGATAATGGGTCGTAAAGAGAATAGGTCACAATTCCACACCTCCTAAGTGCTCACATCTTTGCTTTGAGGCCCAATTAACACCATAAGCACATCCTGCGCCCCATATAAGACTTTTTATCTTCTCTCTTTTTCATTTATGTTTCCTTCCGACTTTCAACTTTCTTCTTCCTCTTCGCCAGCGCCAGCCTCTCTGTGCTCAATTAGACAAGTTCTGTGTTTCCTTTCTCCCTTGAGAGTCAAGATGCATTCTCTCTTTCAACAACCACTAGCAGCACACCGTCAAGGGTCTAGGCGAAGCGAAGGTCAACAGACTACGGCGGCTCCACTCTCGTCCCCTACTTTATCTTCATCCGCTCCCACCGTCCTTGCTCCGAGATCCACTTATCCTCCTCATTCTTCCACAACTTCCTCCCCCCTGGCATCACATACACCCAACGCAGACCTTCTACCGTTGTTGTCCTCTCTTCCTTCTTCTTTAGTACCACCGACAAACCCTAGCTCACCCGTCTCTTCATTTTCTATCCTAGGTGTCCATAAGTCGTCCCCTCCTTTTTTACAGAATCAAGCTGAATTGAGGGGTGCCGCATGCCCACGCCTGCAGGCGGAGGATATTCTCCCTCCTGATCTTTCTCCTCCCTCAGAGCTCCCATCAACATTAGGATCCATTTCAACTGCAACTCCTTCGTCTTCACCCTCACATCCTCTGCTCACCTCCCCGTTGCCTTCCCTGTCCATCCAAAGCTCGGGAAGCGTTTCTCCTCAACTGAGTAAATACCATGACTCCGACATTCTTCCCCCTGCTAGTGAAGAACCCTTCATCCCAGTGTTCCCCTTGGCCACCGACTTTTCACCCCTTTCATCGCCTCTCCCTACACCCTCCTTACCCGCTACCTTATCGGGCCGATTATCCCCTGTAGATTCCTCTTCCCCTGTCAGACAGTAGGTGATGTCTGACCTTCTGCCACCACCATCTCTTTCCCCCTTTTCTTCCCCAATTTCTTCAAGCCTGCTGGCAAAGGCTCTGTTTGTAGCTCCCTCGACACATCATGTTGTCTCCATATCTCATTCCCCTCCTTTGAACATCACCCTTCCTCTCCTCGGATCAACATCACAATCTACCACCCCAACTCCTTTCCAACCCATCATGAGTGAACCTTCTCCTTTAGTGGCCTCTATCCCCTCTTCTTCCTCCAGCCGGGCTGCTCAAATCCTCAACCTGGCAAAGCTAGTTCCGAGGATGGAAGGTCTGCGCCATGTTTTAGAATTGGTGAGTTCCTTCAATTGACTTTGCTGGTTTCCCCTCCGTAACAATTTCTTATTCATTGGTGGCCCACAGGCATTAGTAAATTACCAAGAACTAGAGCATTCTTTCGTACAATACCGAGCTTAGTTTCTGCAGCAGACCCAACAATATATGGAGGATCAAACCGCTGCCAAGGACTGGGAGCATCTTTTATTGCAAGAACTGGCGCACTGCCAGGATCAACTAGCCGAGGCTCACCGCCAACAGTAGGAGGAAGTTGGGACCATAGCGGCATTGTGGGCACAACAACAAACGCATATTGAACTCCTATCCACTCTTCAGAGTACCCAGCAGGAGGATGCCAACAAAACAGCTTCCACGTCCCAAGAATTGGCTAGTTATCAGGAACAGCTAGCTGAAATCCTCCGTGAGAGGCAAAAAGATGCTGAAACCATAGTCGGCCTTCAAGCTCAACATCAAAGGGGCGCAGACAAAATAGCTGACTTCCGCACACGACTATGCAAGGAGCTACAAGAAAACTCCTCCTTAATAACATCTAGGGCTCACGCTCATGCCCGAATATGCAGGCAGGAAGCCTCCCTTCAGTAACTGGGCAATGAAATTGTTCGCACCAGATCTCATACGGAAACCATTGAAGGGATTTCCACCTCCATGCGCCAAGACATGATGAAGATGACGAGGGTCCTACAGCAGGATCAAACTTCTTGGGCCGACGACATATCCATTTTGGCTGATGCCATTATTCAGATATCTCACCGCTACTGTGAAATACGTCAATCCCTTAGAGAACATCAAGAAAACTGTCGTAGGTCCCATCAAGATCGTCGCTCCGATGACCCGAGCCAACAAGAGCATCTGATAGCTCTGATGCGGGCCACTTTCTAGGATGGATTTAATGAAACGGTTCGGCAATACGCCGATTAAGGGTTGCCTCCAGCTAACCAGCCCGTGATCTTTCTGCATTGGGAGGTCGAATTCAGGCGTTATCCTCCGGACCATTTCAAATTATAATTTATGGCATTACTCTGGGACGGCCGTTGTTAAGGGATGCTGATTACCACATGACATTCCTTCCTTATTTTTAATTTCCTTTATTCGGTAAGAGGGGAGTTATTTTTGATGCCAATGATTCGCCACCTATGTTTGTGTTCCTCATATGCCAGATAACATGTTGAATGTCATGTGTATTTCATAAAGAACATACTGAACTCTTTCCTTCAACCATCTCTTCTTACACGGTATGAAAGTATTTCAAATGTACAACGTTCCAGGGCCGAGGGAATTCCTTGCCCTGATTGTCTTTTAAATAATAAGTCGATCCCACCACACGACACGTAACCACGTAGGGTCCTTCCCAATTCGAGGCTAACTTCTCTGGATCTCCCGCAGGATTGATTTTGCGTAAAACTAGATCTCCTTCTTAAAATCTTTGGGGCACCACGCTTTTATTAAAGGTTTACTGCACTCTTCGCTTATAAAATTCTGCTAACCTCCGTACTTGTTTCCACTTCTCCTCTAGCAAATCCAGCTCGGTTCCTCGGATGATTTGATTCTGCTTCGGCTCATAGGCTTCAATTCACGCACTGCTCAGAAGGGCTCCACAGGGATAATAGCTTCCATTCCATACACCAAGCTAAAGGGGGTTTCCCCCGTTGCTGTTTTAGGAGTAGTTCGATAAGCCCATAAGATCCCTGGCAGTTCATCCACCCAATTCCCCCTCTGAGCACCCAGTTTAGTCCTTAACCCTTGAATGAGGATTCTATTAGTCACCTCTGCCTGCCCATTAGCCTGAGGGTGGGCTACGAAGGTGAAGATTTGTTGGATATTGAGACTTTGACACCATTCTCTGATTTTCTTTCCCTGAAATTGCCGTCCATTGTCATTGACCAACCTCCTTGGGATTCCATACTAGCAGATGTTGTTCTTCCACAAAAACTGGATTATTACATTTTCAGTGATTTTAGCGAGGGGATCTTCTTCCATCCACTTTGAGAAATAATCTACTGCCACTAGCAAAAAAAATTTCTGTAAGGGTGTCATAGGCATGAGACCCACTATATCCATTCTCCACTGATCAAAGGGACAGGAAGCAACGATAGCTTTCATCAGCTTGGTCGATCACTCAGATCGATTGTCGTGCTTTTGACAGGCTGAACAAATCTGCACTATACGAGCTGCATCTTGCTGAAGAGTGGGCCAAAAGTACCCAGCCAACAATACTTTCCTCGCTAATGCTCTTCCTCCCAAGTGGTTACTGCAACAACCCTTGTGTATTTCCCGGAGTACCCATTCAACATCTTCATTTCCTAAGCATTTCAATAGGGGACGTCCAAAAACGTCTTATATAGGACCCCATCCACAATGGCGAACCACTTTGCTCTGGCCATTAAAACAGATGCCGCTCCTCTCTCTCCCGGGGCCTTCCCTTGTTGCAAATATGTCATGATGTCAGTTCTCCAATCAAGAATTTGATCAATTCTTGGTACTGCCTCCTCCACATCATATACTACTAGGGAACTGGGAACTTCCACGGAGACTGCCCCAGGTTGCTTCACCTCTTCCAGAGCGCTAGCTAGCCGAGCCAATTCGTTTGTCTTCCGATTATTTTCTCTTGGAATCTGCTACAGAAGGACTTGCTGAAAATGAGCTTTTTCTTTTTCAAAAGACATCAAATATTTCTACAATCTTTCTTCCCGAACCACAAAAGCACCCTAGAGCCATGATACCGCCAACTGAGAATCTGAATGGATTGTGACAGAAGTTGTCCCCACGACTCTGGCGGCTTGCAACCCGGCTAGGATGGCTTCATATTCGACTTCATTATTAGACGCCCGATATCCAAGGTAGATGGTTATGCGGGTTTCTTCTTTTCCAGGGGATATCAACAGTTCTCCCACTCCGCTGCCCGTAGATCCAGAAGATCCATCCACAAAGACATTCCATGCCTCCGTCTTTTCTCCTTTATCAGCTGAGCTATTTGACAAACCAACAGGTACCTCTGCCAGGAAATCCGCTAAAGTCTGAGCCTTGACAGTTGTTCAGGGATGATAGTAAATGTCATACTCACTTAGTTCCACGACCCACTTGGCAAGCCTCCCTGAAAAATTAGGCTTAGTTACCACCTTACCTAGTTCACTGTGAGTCAACACATTGATTGGATGAGCCAGGAAGTACGACCTTAGCTTGCGGGCTGTCAGAACTAGAATATATGTCAGCTTCTCCAACTCAGTATATCGTGACTCTGCTCCTTTCAAGATATGACTGGTGTAGTAAATGGGTTGCTGTTGAGAACCTTCTTGCTTCAACAATACTGAACTGATAGCTCCCTCTGAAACAGCTAAATACATCCACAATGGCTCCCCTGAGACTGGTTTGGCTAGCAGAGATAGTTCAGCTAAATACTTCTTCAACTCTTGGAAAGTCTGCTCACACTGATCGTCCCACTGGAACTTAGTGGTTTTGTGCAAAATCTGAAAGAAAGGTAGCCCCTTGTCTACCGACCTGGATATAAATCGAGACAAGAAAACTATTCTTCCTACTAACTTTTGAGTCTCTCGCAAATTAGTAGGTGACTTCATATTGCACAATGCTTACACTTTCTCCGGATTGGCTTGCAGTCCCTTCTCGATTACAATATATCCCAGAAATTTTCCGCTCTTTACACCGAACAGACACTTCTTGGGGTTTAACTTCATGTTGTATGCCTTAGAGTAGCAAAAGTCTCATCCAGATCTGTAACTAGATCTCGAGTGGTTTTTGACTTGACGAGGATGTCGTCAACGTAGACTTCGACATTCTTGCCCTTTTGCTCTGCAAAAATTTTGTCCATGAGTCGTTGATAAGTGGCCTCAACGTTTTTTAAGCCAAAGGGCATCACCACGTATGCGTATAGTCCTCCCATCGTCACAAAACTGATGCGCTTCTGATCCTCTTTTGCCAGCGATATTTAATGATATCCTTGGTAACCATCCATAAGGGATACCACTTCATACCCCACGGTGGAATCAACTAACTGATCAATATTAAGCAAGAGGTAGCAGTCTTTAGAGCACGCTTTATTTAAATCACGAAAGTTAATACGCATCCTTCACTGCCCAAAAGGCTTGGGATCAGAACTACATTAGACACTCACTCAGGGAACTGCACTTCTTTAACATGACCTGCCTATAACAATTTATCTACTTCTTCCGCTATAACTTTATCCTTCTCATGCTCGAAGTGCCGCCGCTTCTGTTCGACGGGTCAGACTCCTCTGGTAATATTGAGATGATGTTCAGTAATGTGAGGATTTATTCCCGTCAGGTCATGCACATCCTTGGCAAAGATATCTTCATTCTTTTTCAAGCAGGCCACTAGCTCTTCCTTAATCTCGAGCTTTCATCAGCTTGGTCGGTCACTTAGATCGATTATCGTGCTTTTGACAGGCTGAACAAATTTGCACTATACGAGCTGCATCTTGCTGAAGAGTGGGCCAAAAGTACCCAGCCAACAATACTTTCCTCGCCAATGCTCTTCCTCCCAAGTGGTTACTGCAACAACCCTTGTGTATTTCCCGGAATACTCATTCAACATCTTCCTTTCCTAAGCATTTCAATAGGGGACGTCCAAAAACGTCTTATATAGGACCCCATCCACAATGGTGAACCACTTTGCTCTGGCCATTAAAACAGATGCCGCTCCTCTCTCTCCCGGGGCCTTCCCTTGTTGCAAATATGCCATGATGTCAGTTCTCCAATCAAGGATCTGATCAATTCTTGGTACTGCCTCCTCCACATCATATACTATTAGGGAACTGGGAACTTCCACGGAGACTACCCCAGGTTGCTTCACCTCTTCCAGAGCGCTAGCTAGCCGAGCCAATTCGTTTGTCTTCCGATTATTTTCTCTTGGAATCTGCTACAGAAGGACTTGCTGAAAATGAGATTTTTCTTTTTCAAAAGACATCAAATATTTCTACAATCTTTCTTCCCGAACCACAAAAGCACCATGGAGCTGTGATACCGCCAACTGAGAATCTGAATGGATTGTGACAGAAGTTGTCCCCACGACTCTGGAGGCTTGCAACCCGGCTAGGATGACTTCATATTCGACTTCATTATTAGACGCCCGATATCCAAGGCAGATGGCTATGCGGGTTTCTTCTTTTCCAGGGGATATCAACAGTACTCCCACTCCGCTGCCCGTAGATCCAGAAGATCCATCCACAAAGACATTCCATGCCTCTGTCTTTTCTCCTTTATCAGCCGAGCTATTTGACAAACCAACAGGTACCTCTGCCAGGAAATCCGCTAAAGTCTGAGCCTTGACAGTTGTTCGGGGATGGTAGTAAATGTCATACTCACTTAGTTCCACGACCCACTTGGCGAGCCTCCCTGAAAAATTAGGCTTAGTTACCACCTTACCTAGTTCACTGTGAGTCAACACATTGATTGGATGAGCCAGGAAGTACGGCCTCAGCTTGCGGGCTGTCAGAACTAGAATATATGTCAGCTTCTCCAACTTAGTATATCGTGACTCTGCTCCTTTCAAGATATGACTGGTGTAGTAAATGGGTTGCTGTTGAGAACCTTCTTGCTTTAACAATACTAAACTGATAGCTCCCTCTGAAACAGCTAAATACATCCACAATGGCTCCCCTGAGACTGGTTTGGCTAGAAGAGATAGTTCAGCTAAATACTTCTTCAACTCTTGGAAAGTCTGCTCACACTGATCGTCCCACTGGAACTTAGTGGCTTTGTGCAAAATCTGAAAGAAAGGTAACCCCTTGTCTGCCGACCTGGATATAAATCGAGACAAGAAAACTATTCTTCCTACTAACTTTTGAGTCTCTTGCAAATTAGTAGGTGACTTCATATTGCACAATGTTTACACTTTCTCCGGATTGGCTTGCAGTCCCTTCTCGATTACAATATATCCCAAAAATTTTCCACTCTTTACACCGAACAGACACTTCTTGGGGTTTAACTTCATGTTGTATGCCTTAGAGTAGCAAAAGTCTCATCCAGATCTGTAACTAGATCTCGAGTGGTTTTTGACTTGACGAGGATGTCGTCAACGTAGACTTCGACATTCTTGCCCTTTTGCTCCGCAAAAATTTTGTCCATGAGTCGTTGATAAGTGGCCTCAACGTTTTTTAAGCCAAAGGGCATCACCACGTATGCGTATAGTCCTCCCGCCGTCACAAAACTGATGCGCTTCTGATCCTCTTTTGCCAGTGATATTTGATGATATCCTTGGTAACCATCCATAAGGGATACCACTTCATACCCCACGGTGGAATCAACTAACTGATCAATACGAAACAAGAGGTAGCAGTCTTTAGAGCACGCTTTATTTAAATCACGAAAGTTAATACGCATCCTTCACTGCCCAAAAGGCTTGGGATCAGAACTACATTAGACACTCACTCAGGGAACTGCACTTCTTTAACATGACCTGCCTATAACAATTTATCTACTTCTTCCGCTATAACTTTA
Organism: Wurfbainia villosa; assembly: GCA_025175895.1. Lineage (NCBI taxonomy): Eukaryota > Viridiplantae > Streptophyta > Magnoliopsida > Zingiberales > Zingiberaceae > Wurfbainia > Wurfbainia villosa. The sequence continues at coordinate 3,860,843 of JAKLTH010000237.1, read as the reverse complement.
TCCTTCTCGTGCTCGAAGTGCCGCCGCTTATGTTCGACGGGTCGGACTCTTCTGGTAATATTGAGATGATGTTCAGTAATGTGAGGATTTATTCCCGTCAGGTCATGCACATCCTTGGCAAAGATATCTTCAATCTTTTTCAAGCAGGCCACCAGCTCTTCCTTAATCTCGAGTTGTTGTGTCACCCGAGTGACTTTTACAAGGGTTGTCTCTACAGATTCCCCTTCTTCTATTGTTCTAGCTCTGGGAGGGGACTCTTCCAGCACACATACTTTAGAAATCATGACGGCCTTCCCCTTGGGGTCGTATACTCTGGCTTTCTTCTGGTTGTCCCTGACCATTTGCACATAGCAGCTTCTAGCTGCCTTCTGTTCTCCCCTTGCTTCCCCGATCAACTGGCCGACTGGAAACTTCACCTTCTGATGATAGGGGGAAGCCACCGCCTGGAAAATAGACAGAAAAGGACAACCCAAAATTGCATTATAAGTGGATGGAGCATCCACTATGAGAAATGGAACGATATTGGTTTTCTGACTGGGCTTTGTGCCTAGAGTGAGAGGCAACGAGATTTGCCCCACGGGATGCACTATATGTCCCGCAAATCCAAACAGAGGAGTAGCCACGTCTTCCAATTATGCATTCTCCAATTGCATCTGTCCGAAGGCCTCCTGGAAGAGGATGTTAACTGAGCTTCCCGAGTCGATTGTTGGTGCAATCGGCCCAGGTCACGATTGACCAGGACTCGAGCTTAACTCGAGAGATGTTTTGATGTTAGACAAAAACATATAACAATGTAATTGTCATGGGAAAGTCCAAGTCTTAGGTACTTGGCATGGAAAGTCCAAGTGGGACACTTGGCATTTGGGAAAGTCCAAGTCATGGGTACTAGGCATGTAAAGTCCAAGTCATGGGTACTTGGCATGGAAAGTCCAAGTCTTGAGTACTTAGCATGGGAAGTCCAAGCATGGGTCTTGGCAAATGGAAAGTCCAAGCATGAGTCTTGGCATGGAAAGTCCAACATGGGTTGGCAAGGGAAAGTCCAAGCTTGAGTCTTGGCATTTGAGAAGTCCAAGGAAATTGATATTGGCGGCGTAAAGTCCAAGGGTGGAGTCTTGACAGCATAAGTCCAATGGTTGGCGGCGTAAAGTCCAAGCGGAGTCTTGGCGGCGTAAGTCCAATGTGCCTTGGCGGTGTAGACACCATTAGCATGACATAGCCGAGGGAAGCACCTAGAGGCTAGCGCGATAGATGAACAAGTCATGGATGACTTGGAGGGATCCGAGAGGCGTGAGGCTGATGTAGGTCGCTAGAAGGCTTAGGTCTAGGCTAAGGGTGGTCTAGCAAGTATGGGGGCACCATACTTGGGTTAAAACCTCATTTTTGAGGTTGGCAGTCGACTGGTATTATGGTCGGTTCGACTGTCGAGAGTCGACTAAGAGTTCAACTGTCGGTTTAGAGCTGGAAATGCTCTGGCAGTCGACTGCTCATTGGAGCAGTCGACTGGTGTCAACGGCAGTCGACTGCCAAGGGTCGGCAGTCGACTATCAGTTTAATGTCGAGCACAGAACGCTCCGTAGCCGACTGACCAGTCGGCTATGGGCACTGGCAGTCGACTACCAATGTTGGCAGTCGACTGCCAAGAGTCCCGTTAGAACTTGTTCGACGTGGATTGAGCCGTTGTCTCACGACAACAATGGCATCAGTCGACTGGTGACTTATGGCAGTCGACTGATCAGCGGAAATCCAGCCCGATGCAGGTTAAAAAGAGGAGCTCGTGGAGGATTTCATCATCAGTTCTTTGGGAGCTTACTTGAGGTGATTTGCAGGTGCATTTCAGGACCCTTCAATCTCATCCAAGCAACCAATAAGTAAAGCGCTCAAACCCTAGTTTTGTAAAGTGTTATTTACATTTCCTTGTATTTTGCTTATATTTTTGTATATTACTTGTTGTAATTCATTGTACGAGGTTTCTCCACCTCCGACTTATTGTCGAGAAGGAGTTTATTTCTTAGTGGTGTTTGTGGCATTGCTAGGGTTCGTACGAACCCAATCCGTGGAGTAGGAACCGTTCGATTCCGAACTGCGTTATATCCTTGCGTACTTGTCTTGTGATTGTGTATTCGTGTTTGTCTTTATATTGTACTTCGATATTCCACTGTGTACTAACGATTGTGTAGAGACGAACACGAACGATTTCCATCATCGTAAGGGCAACGCGCTATTCACCCCCCCTCTAGCGGGTGCACAGGTCCTAACAAGTGGTATCAGAGCGAGGCCGCTCTTCTAAGTCTAACAACGAAGGGAGCAAGCTAGAGGGTAGAAGATGGAATTCCAAGACAAGCTTGGATGAGATATCAACACTCCACCGTCATACGACCGAGAAGATTTTCCGACGTGGAGAGCAAGAATGGAAACATTCTTGATTATGGACATAGAGGATTGATTCATCCTCGTTGAAGGCTTTGAACCCCCTAGGGATAAGAAGGGACAAATCCTCAAGTTGAAGAAATGGACCCAAAAGCAACGGCAAAAATTCAAAACCGAAGCCAAGGTAACAAAACTTTTAAAAGATTTGATACCTAATGATATTTTATCTAGACTAGGTGAATATCTTGACGCCAAGGAGCTATGGGACAAATTGGCCAAGTTCAATGAGAAGCCCCACTTGGCACAAGTAGAAGAAGAATCTTCATCGGCTCAAGAAGAGGAAGAAGCCGAGGAAGAATCATCATCATCTTCACAAGAGAGTGATGACTCGAAAGTTGAGAAGGAATCAACTTCCGGATTGGTGGAAGAAGAGGAGACCTCTATCTCTAGGATTGAGGGGGAGGAGGAGAGACCATCTACACCGGAGCAATTTCAAGAAGAGCCTTCAACATCCGGTCAAGATGAGCAAGCTCAAGAAAACCTCACCACCACCCTAGGTAACTCAAATAAACAAAAATCATATTATATGCTTTGAGTGTAGGAAGCAAGGACACTACAAGAGCAAGTGTCCTAAAAGATCAAGAAAGCTCCACCGACGCCAAAGATCAAGGATGACGGTTCCCCAAATATCAAGAGCAAGGAGCATATCATATGTTTCAAGTGCAACTCAAAGGGGCATTATCGGAGTCAATGCCCTAGGAGGAAGAAGAAGGGGCAAGAAGGAGCATCACATGTAGGGGGAGCTAAGGCTAACCCTAAGGTATATTTTAGTAATGCTCTTTCTAATTCTTATAGTCAAAAGCATACTAGGAATAATTTTAATAGTCTTGTTATTTATCATAAAGAGCATGCTATAAGTAAGAGATTTTGCTTAGGAGCCAAGAGGGTAAATTTTTCAAGAAAGGAGAAATTTGAGACTAATGTCCCTAAAAACAATTTATCTAAAGACAAACCTAGGTCAAATAACACTAGACCAATTTTACCTAGGGAAACAATTAGAAAGGTACAAGAACACTTAGGTTTTAACTCTAAATGGACTAGACATATGCCTAGAAAAAATCATGCCCAAGGATTAAATCAAAATTCTAAAATTGGGCAATTAGAATTAGAGAACCAAGCCTTGAGGTCAAGGCTTGAAAAACTAGAAAAGACCCTTAGAAATATACAAAATCAAGTTAAAGGGTCAAATGATCAAAAGTCTAGGTCCAAAAGTCAAAGTCAACACCTAGGACCTAAGAGTCAAAAGTCGACCAAGGGCAAGCAAGGTTTGGGTCACAAACCTAAGCCTAAGGTGACTTACCATAGTGTTTCATTTGATTATGGAACACAAACTAGGTCTAGGAAGATCAAAGTTACTAGGGAAGTTATCCCTAAGAGTAACCAAAGATTGTGCCTAGTGGCTAGGGTTTCTAGGAAACCTAGGGTGGTTACTAAGAAGGTTATTAGGGAGGCAATCCCTAAAGTTAACCTAGGCAAGACCACAATGACCAAGGCTAACAAGCCTAGAAGGGTCATTAGGAAGGTATCTAGGGAGGTTATCCCTAAGGAATACCCAATTAACCAAAGGAGCTCAAATAGGTTTTGGGTTCCTAGGAGCGTGATTGATTCATGCTAAATGGGTTTAGAGTATGTCAACCTTGATTGGATGGGTAATTAACTCAACCATGGCAAAGGTGGTATTTTAGAATATTTTCAAGGTTATGGTTACCTTGGAAATACATTTGAGCTTTAATCCTAAAAAAGATTTTAGGATGTGCCAATATTATTTGAGAAGTTTTGATAAATTGATCAAATTGGCACAATTTAGGTTTAGAGGTTAGTGTGTCATTTTGGATTTTTGGCACACTTGGGAGACTAATAGAAATATGGCAAAATATAATTAAATATATGAAATGGCAATTAATATTAAAATTTAGGTATACTTATACCTATACTTTTTATTTGTCATGCTTTGATTGTCATATGTCATGTCATGATATCATGTTTACTTTTAATCATTTTATATGTCATGATTATGCTTAAGTTTTAGGTTAATGTCATGTATGCTTAGTTTTATATCATATGTCATGACATCATGATCATCTCATGCATTTAATTGATTAAAATTGATTTAAGGACAATGACATGACTTGGAGTCTCATTTATAAGAGAATCAAGTAAAGTTGCCTTAGAAAAATGCATGAAACCCTAGTTTAGGGAAAACAAAACCCACATCTCACATTCAATTGACATGTATGTGTATTTATACACCCTAGATACATGTGAGATGCTAGGATATGAGTTATGTTCAAGGTGCATAGTTTTTGCATCTAGATGAACTAAAACTCATCTTTAACCAACAAGTGGATCATTGGGAAAGCTTATGTACAAGTCATGTACATTAAGCCCAAGGAACATGATCCAATATAGGTTTTCAAAAACATTTTTAAATCATTTTGAAAAACCTTGGTGAAGTCTATTTTTTGATAGCAATCACCATTGATAGAGTTGATACAAAATAGGGCCAAAACATTAAAATTTTCAATGGTTTTGAGTTTTGTATCAAACTCACTATTTTATAGGTAAAATAATTTTAAAATATTTTTCACCCATTTTATTGACTATAAGTAATATACGTATCAAATTTTGTGATTTTTAGATATACGTAGAATTACTTATGATTTTCTAAATCTCGATTCGATGAAGAAATTGAGAATTTGAGTTATCGATCGTGCACTTGTTGGCGTCATTTGTTATGAGGAGTCATTGCCAGGTCTGATTTCGGGAAAACAAGGTTGTTTAGCCCGTGTTCAGCTATGGTAAAGGTTCCTAATCACTCCTAACCCTAGGATATGCTTTGGTAAGCATTTGAAAGGGTGAAAATCCATTGGATATGGATTTGGAGAGGTTTTAGGGTTTGTATCAATCTTAAGGTGAGTGAAAGTTCTATGTTGAACTTAGAACCTTAATTTTGATAGTTTAGAGTTTCTATTGGCTTAGGGACTTTCCAAGGATATTGTTGGTGCAATGGTCAAGGGGGATCAAGCCTTTAGGGGGAGGTATCCGTCATGGGATGATGGATGTGTTTTTCTCCTTGAAGAGGAGAAGTTAATTGGGAGAGTATCATCAATTGGGAGAATTGATGGGTTTTTGAGAGACCCAATTTGGAAATTGGGAGAGTGGATAGGATTGTCTCTCTTGAGTGATATGAGACTTATCACTAGGAAGATGGTAGGCATCCTAGGTATTTTTGGACCAAGGGGGAGATTGTAAGATCTCATTGGGACATAAGACATTGACCTCCTTGGAGAGATAACCTTTTTGATGTATGTCAAAAAGGGGGAGAAGGCTAAATTATCAATTTGGGATAATTGGTAAGGAGTTTTTGAGTTAGATGGTCTAACTCAAATGGTTTGTTTGGTTTTTGTCAAACATCAAAAAGGGAGAGATTGTTGGTGCAATCGGCCCAGGTCACGATTGACCAGGACTCGAGCTTAGCTCGAGAGATGTTTTGATGTTAGACAAAAACATATGACAATGTAATTGTCATGGAAAAGTCCAAGTCTTAGGTACTTGGCATGGAAAGTCCAAGTGGGACACTTGGCATTTGGGAAAGTCCAAGTCATGGGTACTTGGCATGTAAAGTCCAAGTCATGGGTACTTGGCATGGAAAGTCCAAGTCTTGAGTACTTGGCATGGGAAGTCCAAGCATGGGTCTTGGCAAATGGAAACTCCAAGCATGGGTCTTGGCATGGAAAGTCCAACATGGGTTGGCAAGGGAAAGTCTAAGCTTGAGTCTTGGCATTTGAGAAGTCCAAGGAAATTGATATTGGCGGCGTAAAATCCAAGGGTGAAGTCTTGGCAGCATAAGTCCAATGGTTGGCGGCGTAAAGTCCAAGTGGAGTCTTGGCGGCGTAAGTCCAATGTGCATTGGCGGTGTAGATACCGTTAGCATGACATAGCCGAGGGAAGCACCTGGAGGCTAGCGCGATGGATGAACAAGTCATGGATGACTTGGAGGGATCCGAGAGACGTGAGGCTGATGTAGGTGGCTAGAAGGCTTAAGTCTAAGCTAAGGGTGGTCTAGCAAGTATGAGGAACCATACTTGGGTTAAAACTTCATTTTTGAGGTTGGCAGTCGACTGACATTATGGTCGGTTCATTGCAGAAATCAACAAGAGTTATTTATCGATTTAGAAATTTGAAATGCTCTAGCGATCATTCTTGATTGGAAGCGATCGGCGGTGTCGGCAACGATCATTGCCGATTCAATGTCGAGTCTGAGCTCTGGCCGGAATTTGTCCGATGTGGATTGAGTCGTTGTCTCACGACAATAGTGACATCAGTCGACTGGTGACTTATAGCAATCGACTGATCGACGGAAATCTAGCCCGATGCAGGTTAAAAAGAGGAGCTCGTGGAGGATTTCATCATCAGTTCTTTGGGAGCTTACTTGAGGCGATTTGAAGGCGATTTACAGGTGCATTTTAGGGCCTTTCAACCTCATCCAAGCAACCAACAAGCAAAGCGCTCAAACCCTAGTTTTGTAAAGTGTTCTTTACATTTCCTTGTATTTTGCTTGTATTTTTGTGTATTACTTATTGTAATTCATTGTACGAGGTTTTTCCACTTCCGACTTGTTGTCGAGAAGGAGTTTATTGCTTAGTGGTGTTTGTGGCATCGCTAGGGTTCGTACAAACTCAATCCGTGGAGTATGAACCGTTCGGTTCCGAACCACATTATATCCTTGCGTACTTGTCTTGTGATTGTGTATTCGTGTTTGTCTTTATATTGTACTTCTATATTCTGCTGCATACTAACGATTGTGTAGAGACGAACACGAACGATTTCCATCATCGTAAGGGCAACGCGCTATTCCCCCCCCCCTCTAGCGGGTGCACAGGTCCTAACATCGACTAGGACCTAGGCTACCTCATAGTTGGCGAGAGAGATACGTATTACCAGAGCGTTCGTATGGGGTAGTAGGACGCCTCGCAGATCTTCTGGTCCGAAAGATATTAGTGGTATGGCTTGGAGAGTCTACTCTGTTACAATGGCTAAGCTCTCCATGAGACGAGCATAGGACTTTCAAGCCCTATTGGAGTCCCCGTCAGTGGGTCCTCCTGCAATAACGTGAATAACTTCCCGTGTGGAGATGTCATTAGAATCGGATAACGGGCCTTCTCCCGATAGCCCTCCTTGCGAAGTACCCTCCTACACAGGAATTTGATGGTTCGGAGGGAAGGTGACCTAAGGTCTCCGGCTATAGGGTCCCTGACGAGCTATATTAGGTCGCTGACCTCCCCTTGCTGGCCCTCCCATCTGGGGCCGCAAATGTGGGTAAGCGGCTCGGCTGCGCTCCAACTCCTCTTGTAATTTAAAACACCGACCACTGGCGTGGCCATACCCCATGTGATACTGACAGAAGAAGGGAGTAGGAGGGTTCCGAGGCACTCCCCTATACCCCATTGGTCGCTGAAGAAGTCCCTGTTGGTCATAAGACTCCATCTCCCGTTCTCTCCAGGTTATTGGGGGAGGGAGGGTGTCGGCAGCCATAATCTGTAAAGGAGGGGTGGGGCGAGCTCTTAGCATCAACAACCGAGGCTTAGGAGCTTCTTGTATGAAGGGTCGCACATATTCTCTTCGGGGAGGAGCTCGGGGGGCTATGAGATGACTTCTTTCGGCGGGAGCCATCGCATACACCTGTTCAGCCCGACGAACTTTCAGCCCTTCCTCCTCGTTTATGTATTTCTCAGCCCGGCTTAGCAATTCCTTGTAGCTAGCTACCGACTTTCTCAACAAGGAGCTGAGGAAAGGCCCCTCCCTCAGCCCATGAGGGATGGCCACCCTCAGTGCATCTGACTTGGCCGAAGGAATATCTCAGGCGGTAGAAGTGAATCGGTAGAGATACCCTCTAAGTGATTCTGAGGGCTCCTGCCTAATGTGCAATAGGATCGAAGCATCGTACTTGTATGTCTTGCAGCTGGCAAACTCTTGACGGAATACCCCTTGAAAATCGGCGAAGCAGGTAATGGACCCTGGAGGGGAGTGTTGAATCATTTCTGTGTTGACCCGGTTAAGGTGGTATGGAAAACCTGACACTTAAGAGCATCAGTATAGCAGTGAAGCAAGGCAGCTCCTGCAAATTTCGACAAATGTTCCTCCGGATCGGTTGTGTCATCATACTTGCTCACCTGAGGATTTCTGAAATATAAAGGTGACAGTTCAGAAAGAATGTCGATGGTGAAGGGACTAGACTCATAGGTCTCTGGAGCCTTGGTGGATTAGCTCTCTTCCTGCTCTTCTCGCCTGATCTGTGTCACTAGCATGGTATTTTGATGCATTCTCTCCCCTAGCCTGTCCCCAGGCAATACCTTGACATTTGTGGTGGTGCGAAGCGGAGGAGGCATCTCCTGCGGCTGCCCTCAAGGAGAGGGTTCATTTGAATGGGGATGGAGATTTCCTGTTCTCCTCCTTTCTTTGGCTAAGGCTTCAGCCACAACAGTGTCCACCATGGCCCTCAGCTGCAATGGTACCAATGTAATGGGATTCTCCTCCGCAAAGGAGACTACTGGATAATGTATCTCCTCTAGCTGCATCTCAACGTCTTGCTCAGTAGTTTTCCATAAACGATGCCAACTGATACGGTCGTAGACAGATTTTCTCACCTCCCTTCAACGCTAAGAGGCGTACAGGAGGCTTAGGGTTCTCTCCCGACCATAACAGTAATAGAACACGAATAGAAAAACACTAACAACCAAAGAAGAGAACACAGACACAGAGTTTTACGTGGTTCGGAATGAAGATTCCTACTCCACGGGGTGAGCTCTCTCACGAGCTACGGTGCCAAAGCACTTTCACTATGAACTTCCTCCTTCGTGGAAAAAGCTTCCAGAGGCGGAGGGAAAAACCTCTTACAATTAGCTCAATGTACAAAGATTGAAAGAATCATGGAGCTCGCTACTCTCCTCATCTCCTTCTTCCTTTCTTCTTCTTCCTTTCCAGCGATGTGGTTGCTCTCCCCCTCAGGTGTGCCTTCGTCTCTCGCTTTTGAAAATTGCGGATCCTCTTCTCTCTCACCCCTCCTATGTCTTTTATCTTCCTCCTCCTTCTTTGCCAGCTATCACATAACGAACACCTTCCATCACCATACACATGGCCACTTCGCTTACCTAGAGAATCATTCTGTCACCGAAATAGAGAGTGGAGACTCCTCCAAATATTATGTGGGGTCCTAATCCGTTATGTAACAAACTCTCATAAACATTTCGGGAAATATTATAGCTTTTCCTTTTCACCCTCTTGCCCTTCGTGAAGCTAGTCTAAACCTACCGCCTAGACTTAGTATAGCTCTTAGACTCCCTACCTCGAACTTCCTATAATAGCCCAAGCCAACTCCTATACTCCCCGCACAGAGCCAATCTTCATACCCGTTCCGCCGAGCCAATTTCCCTGACCTACCTTATCGAGTCATTTTCTTCCAGACCTATTTCGCTGAACCGATTCTTTCAGATCGGCTTCGCCGAACCAGTTCGTATTTCAATTATGGGGAAAAGGTAGCAGCAGTATCAGTCACAACTTGAGTTGGTCCTTTGAGGGGTTTTCGGTGGAGGTAGAGTTATATTTGTGTGTTACATTTCCTTATAAAATTCGAGTGAATATTTGTTGGATTATGCATCTAATTCCATACCTCTTATGTTTTTAATTGCTAAGAGATTATTGTTTTTCTTCTTAGAAGAGTTCTTTGGGTTAAGAGGTCATTGTGCTCTTGTACTCTTTGGGTAATAGTTCATTCATTATCTTCTCCTCCGTGGATGTCGGCTAGCTTTGTTTGGCAAATAATTTTGGTGAAGAAACTTCCATCATTCAAAATTCTTAGATAAATTCAATTGACACAAAGTCTATAGAATCTGAAGCATAGCAGCTGGTGAAGCAAACAACTATCAAAACAGAATAAAACCAAACAGAACACACTGCAGCAATATGGGGAAATAAACGACTGTTACACTAGTTCAATCAGAAAGTAACACAAGGCTTAATTTTACTAGTGTTTTCTACATGCATGATAGAACAGACGAAGCTTAGAGGACGATAACACCCAGCTAAATGAGGAACATAGCGAAGTAGCTGACTCAGGTCAGGTGGTTCGCCGAAGGGCAGTTTTATGCTTCATCATCAGCAGTAGTAGATCAGATGGTTGCATCTACAATGTTGGCAGAGCGGCAGTGCAGTTTGATCAATTCATCAATATCTTTTGCCACCAATAAATACTTAGAATCCCACCTTTTTAATTTGTAATTGCTCTCAAAGGAATTGGATAGCTTGGGTAATGTCTGTTGATTGCTTGGGAACTGAAGGTACCGAAGATATTTTAATTTAACAACTATGTTTGATAAATTATGTGGACGCACAGAAAGTACCAAGAATCTCAGGGATTTCAATTTGCTTAGCACTCTTTCAAGGCATTTCATAAAGCATGCTTCATGATAGGGGTCTGATAAATCACCTTCAATTACAAGACTACGCAATTTTTCATTCCATCTCAAAGCTTCTGAAACCTTGATAAAATTAGCAGCTGAAATATATATATGACGAACTTCTTCTGGTATTTCTATACTCTCACTTTCCATGATTTGCTCTTCTCGTCTAAAAAATTCTCCATCTGATATGTATTCTGCAAGTTCATGTAATACAGGATGAAACACATATTTATCATTTGTTCTCGTTGAATCTATGAAAAATGATCTTTTTGAGAAATCATTGACATAATTTCCTATGGTAGATCCCGAATGCACAAAACTCATACCTATCCAAATCAAATTCAATTGATATTTCTCAAATTGATAGTTCCTAGGAAATAGAGCACAAGAAAGATAGCATTGCTTAAGACGCCTAGGTAGTTTTTCATAGCAGAATCCCAAAATTGATATAATGTCTCCATCCCTTGGATCGGCTATGCAAAACTTATTAAGCAAAATTGAATTCCAACGTTCTTGATCTAAAGAGCACTTTAACTCACGTCCAATCTCTACTGCAACCAAGGGCGAGCACCCAAATCTTTTAGATACACTATGGCATACCTCGTCCAAGATTGAGCGATCATGGCATGGCCTCTTGTTGCCAAATGCACATTCTTCCAAGAGTGAGTGATTGTTGCTAAATGCACATTCTTTAAATAATTTCAAGTACTCCTCGTGGTGTAGGACGTCAAGATTTATGAAGTCCGAGTCTATCATATTTGCTACCCCTTCAAGCTGGGTGGTTACAATAATTTTGCTTCCATCTTTGCCACAGTTAAACAAGGAGCAATAAGTATCCCATTCAATGAGCATCTCATCCCACACATCATCTAACACCATAAAGAACTTTTTGTTCTTCATTTCGCGTACAAATTTGTTATGGAAGTCTTCAAAACTAATTAGGTTTGAACCAAAGGACATTGAGGGGGATTCGTTGTCTTTGATATGAATGATGGGGCTACGAGGCTTGCACAGCCAGACCCATGCCATGACCTCAAAGTTTTGTTTCACCTCTTGATCGTCGAAGGCAACTTGAGAAAGTATGGTCTTGCCAATGCCTCCTGTGCCGATGATAGACAGAATAGAGAAGTTTTTGTCGGAGTAAGTAGATAATTGATCACTGAGTAGCCAATTTTTCAGTTTATCTTTCTCAATTGTTCTTCCTTCGATTTGTCTGGACACGAGATGAGTGGTCCTCCGCCAGTCTGGGATTTCAGGTAGCGTCGGCCTTTGATGGAAAAGTTTACCATTAACCAAAATTTTACAACTATCCTCAACCGCTAGTTTTTCAAATATCTCAAGCATCTCATGTATCTGTTATTTAACATCAGAGATTAGTGAAGAAGAATTAGCGATACTTGCATAGTTTGAATAATAGAAATTGTATGTATAACTACTTGCCTGATTCTCGTCCTTGCCAAACTGATAACTGTAAATGGCATCCTCAGCGTCGGAAATAGCATCTTTCAAACTCCGGAGCCAGTCCTTCGAATAAATGAATTCACCCAGGATTGTGACCGAATTATAGCTTCTTCCTGGTGTTTTCCAAGTTATTGAACGAACATATATTAATTCATGGGATATCCATATTTGATTGACAGTGAAAGTCAGCCACTAGCTACAGTTACCTCCTTCAGAATTAAATCGTATAATTACACCTGCATCCACCTAAATATTTAATCGCCTATCCTTATATGGCTAAATAAAACAAGAACATAATCTTATATACCAGTTTTTATTTTGTGAATAAAATAAGACTTGCTGCCAGCCATCTACATTTTATATTTCAATATCTTTTTTTTTTTATGAACTAAAGTATGCCAGCTTTGAACTTGAGATTTTAAGCATAAAATATATATATTGTTATTTGCTCTTCGAATTGGCGGTGAATGAGTCAATCAGCACATGATCTCAATTACTGATTCTTCACGGTGTGAGAATAGTTAGGAAGGCAATGTTTCTTTTATTTCCGAGTTAGTTAATGGGAAACTAATACCTATATTTTTCTCAAGCCACTTTGCAATTTCAGCGATCATAAGAAGATTAAAAAAAAAAGGCCTGACTCGATCAAATTTTTACATATTGCATTCTACGATGAATCAATATAATATACAAATATTAACTGCATTTAAACCTCCAATTTGGGCTGGAATTTGTAGCTGAAGGGAAGTCTTCATTGTGGATGCTTGAATGGGCCTCCAGTTAACGGTCAATTGGGCTAAACTATATTTGACCGGTCAAAATCAAATTGAAGGAGCACCAGGCGATGCCGCGGAAATGGAGAGTGCAAAACCCAGTTCTGGTATTTTGACCAGGTTAAAATCAGAAAGGGAGAGATGCGTGGAACAGCCGGCAATTTGCTAAGCCACCTCCGCCCCGGCTCTCCCTGGCCCAGGTTGGGCGTGCCTAGGCTTTGTTTGGGAAGAGGGGGGGAGAAGGGATTGTTTGGGAAGAGGGGGGAAGAAGGGAGGGGGAGTGTAAGTAATGGAAGGGAAATAAAGAGAAGGAAAAGGAAATTTACATTTTAAATTGAGATGTAAGAAAAGTTAAGGGGGCATTTAGTTAGTGAAGAATTTTTTAATTTTTTATTTTCATTTTCTTAAAAAATTAGAAAACGTAGAAAATAATGTTTGGTTATAGTTCTCCATCTCTATTTTCCAGAAAATAAAATTGTATTTTTTGAAAAAATGAAAAATGAAAAAAAGTTGTTTTCCATTTTCCAAGAAAACGGTCAAATGCAACTTAAGTTTTTGTGAAGAGAAGGGGTATAAATTCATCTTAATTTCTCTCTTTTTCCCTCCTTTTTTTCTTCCCTCACTTCTTTCCAAATAGAGATAAACTTTTTTTCTACCTTATTTATTCTTATCCTTTCATCACTTATATCTCCTTCATCTCCTTCCAAACAAACCCTAAAAAAGTTAAGTCGTGTCCTGTAGAATGGTCCATCGATCGGATTAGGCGGAGGCAACTAACCCGAGGTCAGATTGGTCACAAGTTGAGAATGGGTTGTGTCGGATCCAACGTAGATTAAGAAGGTCTTTTTCAGTATTACTGATGCTACATCTGCAAGACTAAATGAGTTTTCTTCGAGTTTCTTCCGAGTCACTTAGAACATAATTGATGAGGATCTAAAAATAGTCTCTGAGAAATTCTTCTTGATATTGCAGCTATTGAAACGAATCAATTATTCCAGCCATACACAGAGGATGGTGGAGGATTATATCAGTTTCACTGAAAATGTATAATTAAAGTTGATTTGAAAAAGATATATAATTTGGATTTCTCTCCTTGATATTATTTTTGATACAAAATTGACTAGTGTTTTTTATTCAATTTTTATCAATCTTGGAACACATGAATATTTTCATAGTTATGTAGTCCTGCGGTAAAGAAAATCCCTTTTTTTTTCCTTTACTATTTATTATCTTTTTAAAGTATTTGTCTAGATTATTAAAGATTTCTATTTTAACTTCTAATTTCAACTTTCATACGTGGCATCCACTTTATTCATCTATCATTTACAAATAACTTATTGATGTTTTTACAAGGAAATATCATATCCATTGGTATTTTCCTGAAATGCTTATAGGATTTTAATTTTTAAAGCGGCATTTGCACTTTTAGTTAATTGTTCAAAATATATCATATTTACAACATGTATCATGAGCCTAGATTGTTGACGTACGATTAACCAGATGATGTATATTCCCAAAGGGCAAATATCTATGACAACGAAAATTGAAAATCATAAACTATATTCTTCTAATTACTAAAATAGAATAAAATATCAATGCTTAAACTAAAAAAACACAAGAACAAAAGTAATTCACTCCATTCTCTAAGGTGTGGAATGTTATCATGGCGAGGGCTCACAACGAAAAAAGTCAAAGGCTTCCAAACTGGAGCCTAACGGAGACATTAGCAAGAAGAAATTCACAGAAAAATACTTCAATTGTGACCGTGTTGGTCACAAATCATCGGACTGTAGAAAGCCAAAAAAGAAGCAGGAGGCTAATGTAAGCGAAGGGTCAGACATAGATCTGTGCGTCGTCATTTCTGAAGTGAACCTCATCGGTTCGAACCCGCGGCAATGGTGGATTGATACAGGAGCCACCAAACATATGTGTTGCAACAAGAAGCTGCTCCATGACGTTGAAGAAGTTAAAGATTGAAACAAACTGTATATGGGGAATTCAGCAACCTCGGAGATCAAGGGTCGTGGAAAAGTGATGCTGAAAATGACTTCGGACAAGGATCTGACTCTGAACAATGTATTGTATGTTCCGGAGATCCGAAAGAATCTGGTGTCCGGATCACTTTTAAGCAAGCATGGCTTTCGCATTGTATTTGAGTCGGACAGATTAGTACTGTCCAAGAGTGAAATGTTTAAAAGGAAGGGGTATGAAAATGATGGACTTTTTAAGCTCAGTGTAATGGCCATTAGGCCTAAAATGAATAAAATTGAAAGTTCTTCCTCTTATATGCTTAAGTCATCTGTGTTGTGGCATAGTAGACTAGGACATGTTAATTATAATTCATTGCGAAGATTAATTAATATGCAAAGCATTCCGACATTCCTCCTAGACCCGAAACACAAGTGTAAGACTTGTGTCGAAGCAAAGATGACAAGGTCATCTTTTCAACATGTTGAAAGGAACACAAAACCACTCGACCTAATCCACACAGACGTATGCGACCTAAAAGGGGTTCCGATGCGCTGTAGAAATAAATATTTCATTACTTTTATAGATGATAGCACAAAATTTTGTTATGTGCATCTTCTAAAAAGTAAGGATGAGACTATAGAGAAATTTATTCTCTATAAAAATGAGATTGAAAATCATCTTAATAAGAAGATTAAGGTGATTCGAAGTGATCGAGGAGGTGAATATTTTTCACCGTTCGCTGAGTTGTGTGTTGAACATGGAATCAGATACGAAACAACATCTCCATATATTCCTCAGCAAAATAGTATTGCTGAGAGGAAAAATCGTACTTTAAAAGAGATGATGAATTCTCTTTTATTAAGTTATGAGCTACCGGAAAATTTATAGGGAGTGGCTATTCTGACAGCGAATTACCTATTAAATAAGGTACCCCGAAAAGATATAGACAAGAGCCCTTATGAATTATGGAATGGTAGAAAGTCATCCTATAAATATTTACGAGTGTGGGGTGTCTTGCCAAAGTATTGGTGCCTAATCCAAAAAGGATTAAAATAGGACCAAAAACTATTGATTGCATATTCCTAGGATGTGCACAAAATAGCAGTGTCTATCGATTTCTAGTGAATGAGTCATTAATTCCAAAAATACATAAGAACTCGATAATTGAATCGAGAAATGCTTCATTCTTCGAAGATGTGTTTCCATATAAGTCTAGAGAGGAAGTAAATTCCTCAAAAAGGACCTTTGAAACACAAGAAGAATAGCATAAGGGTGAACCAGTAGAGATAGAGCCTAGACCGAGTAAAAGAGCTCATACAGAAAAATCCTTTGGACCGGATTTTATCGCTTTCATGTTGGAAAGTGAACCACAGAGCTATCCAGAAGCTCTAAGATCTTCGGAGGGACCTCATTGGAAAGAAGCGATTGCATCTTAAATCACTTCTATCTTACAAAATCATACTTGGAAGCTTGTGGATCTTCCTCCGGGAAGTAAGTGTAGAATACCAGAAAAAAAAAATATATATATATATATAATAATAAATAAATAAATAAATAAAATGTTGGGTAATTAGAAGAATACCCTATGAAATTTTTCCAGAAATTTTTCTGGACTCAAACGGAAATTTCTAAACCCTTTTTGTGTGAGTGATAGTGGGCTTAACGGGTCGGGAATCCAACCCGTTAATCAAACCCGACCCAACCCGTTAACCATTAACGCTCGGTTTCTTTCCATTTCTACGCCGCTAACCTTAAGTGTTCGGCGAGCGTTTCCCCGATTGCGCGTTATTTCCTTACCTCATCCGTCGTGACAAATCGCCCGATCAACTCCTTCTCTCCGCTCCCGATCTTGTTTCTCTCCTCCGCGCGACTTCTGCGACCCCTGCCGGCCGGAGTTCGTCGGCTCCTCTGCGCGAGTGGACGGCGGCAAGCGACCTTTCCCTCACCAACGCCACTGACGAGCCGGAGCAGTAAGGGTGCGCGCGACTGGAAACTTACGTCGGCGACGGCTACACCTAGTTCTGCTCGGGGGGCAGCGTGTCCTGCCGGAAGCCATGATTTTCTGCCGAAGCAAGGTAAGGCTCTGTTCATTCCTCGTTTTTCCCTCGATCTCAGAGGGGATTTCACTGGTGGACGAATACCTACGGTGGTCTTCCCTTAACGGAGCTTGACCTAGCGATTTGGGCAGAAATTGGGAGCGCGGGTGGTCGCCGGTGAGCAGAGCCGCCGGATTTAGGTTCTGGTCCAAATAGGGTTGTGGCTGCCGATCAGTGGGGAGTTACTGCCGGTTTTGGGATTGGGCTGCCGGAGGAGATTACAACAGTAAGGTAAGATGGTAATATTTATTTGATCTTGTTGTTGATATGGATTTGGTGTGGCTAAGCTTGAAACCTAATTTGAGCAGTGGTTGTTTCCGGCCGACTGAGGATCTTGGAGGGATTGTTTCTGCCGGTGAAGTCCTACTGTCGGTAAGCATGAACTATTTTTCCCTAATTCCTATTCAGTCCAGTGGATTAGTTACCTTGCTATGCTAATGTGGTCTCCTGCCGTGAGTGTTGAACGGTAAGGGCTGTGATTGGGAATGGTTCAGCTGTGAATAGATTGACAGTTGTTGGGGTAGCTGTGAGTGAGTGTAAAAGACCGTGTGGGTAAGTTGAACAGCAAGTGCTGGCAAGGAATTGTCGACGGCGGATCGTGTGAACAGGACTACTCTTGATCACGAAGGGGCTGTTTAGTAGAAATAAGCGCAGGAATGTCCGGGTAGTGTGGAATTGAATGTATAGATTGGTGTAGTGGTTAATTGGAAATGGGGGATTTTTAATTATAATGTTAACCGTATCAGTTGAGGGTCTAATGTGGAGGTTGGTTACAGTGAATCGACCTTGGATAATTTGAGGGATTTTTCTAATCCATATTCGATAAAAAGGATGCGACTATAGGAGCAAGATAGTAGTAAATAATATGTTGTCATGTGCTTGAGTTAATGCATATTATGATTTATGCAGGATGTGGATACGAGGCAGGACCGCGGCCGTGAGGATCTTATTGTCACGAGCTTCTTGTCAGGTAAGTAATTTTCTACCGATCGGGTAGATATAATGATTTCCAGATTTATACATAGATATGAACATGTTAGGTGTTTATATTACCTTGATCATGCTCTATTTATCGTATGCTTGAACTTACCGTTGATATATATGTGTGCTTGATTATTGATAACACATATTCCCTAGCATAATCTTGAAGTTACAGATGTGATGAAGTAGGTCTAACTGTTTAATAGCGTGTAGATGTTAGAGTACGGAGGATGACCTAAGTTGTAAATTTGGCAAAAAGGTCCTCTGTGGATAAGTATGGCCCTAGATGTAGGACTTATTCCATACCTGTATGTTGCACATTTATTCACCAATCACGGGTCGTGTGAATGGTCATGTGAGTCATGGATAAGTCAGGTCGCTACGACCGATGGTCCTAGCTTGTCATGATCGATGAGTGACTCTCTGCAGGTAGAGTATCGATCACTGGGTGCGACTCTTTGTTGAACAGAGAGTCTAGGGTAGATGTTATGTATGTGAGACAGTACCCTCATGTCATTGCATGTATACTGACGACATCGTCTCCCCTTGGGGTTGAGAGAGAATCGTCAGTCATCCTGCCTCCCAGGTTACTTCCAGAGGAGTAACTGGTGTGAGGGCATAGCATTTGTTGTGCCGCACTCTACCATTATTGATGATGGTTTGTCCCGGGTGCGTGGTACTCACCACTCATTAGTAGTGTTAGTCTGAGTGGCCAAAGACAGGACCCCGCTATGAGCGAGCTCTTTACGCTCATATGCTACTTGATCATACTACCCAACTCGGTCACTCGAGAGTGGTGGCGGCTGGAGTCGGGATAGTTGTCATGCCGTGTCACCTAGGTCACACTGGGGTCGTGGTAGCGAGTAGGGGTGAGCAGACATGACCATGCATGCTGCATTGTCGTATCATACGGTGGTTTGCATATGATTATATATATATACATACCTGCTTGTATATATATATATATATGGATGATGGTGATTAGTATACATACAGATACAGTCTATATGTATACTCACTTTGATGATGCATTTGTATGTACTATGCTTGTTGCATTTGTTTGTACATATTCATATATGCTGTTGCATATTCCTGTATGGTAGTAGGTTGATATTTGTATACCTATCGGATATTCACAGTGATACCCTTGACTCAGGTTAGGATATTGTGTTAGTACTATATTGTTATACCCTATGATGTGATTATATGCCCAGGTTGGATCAGGATAGAGTAACTGACTGTCAGGTATGTCAGCATCGTTGATGTTCAGTTTATTTAGTGTATGCATGCATATACACCTTTTATGCTGATGTATACCTGTTGTTCGAGTAGACTTAGACTGTTGAATGACATGTAATATTGATACATATATTTACATGTTTTCTCTGATTACCTGCTGAGTTTTACTCACCACCTCCGACTCGGTTTTTCGTCACCTGTAACTGTAGACGAGTTCGTGATTTACTTGAGTCGCGACCGATCCATCCCATCTCCGTTTTCTGAGTCTCCCGAGGAGTTCGTTTTCTTATGGCTTGGACTTGTTTATTGTGTTTTGGATTTTGGTCCTATGTCATGGACCTTAGTTTATATTTGGACTTCGTCTTTATGTTGTGGACGTTATTTTGGTATCGATGTTTTTGTACGATTTTAGTGTTGTGGTCTTGTCAGGTGGAGTACACCTGTATATTATATTTTTGTTATGTATGTTGTGGGTATGCGCTCTTTATTTCCGCTGCTATTATTTGTTATATATATATTGTTGTTGTTGTGGGCCTACGGGCCTTGTATTAACCCGAAATGTTGCCGCGTACAAGGGAGATGCCGTCCGTTTGATTTTCGGCTCGGCATGCTCTCGGGGCGTGACAACTTTATTGGTATCAGAGCCGAAGGTTCTGCGATGCCGTATATGATTTTGTTTTTGAGTCTTGGATTCTCGGGAGTCGGTATATTGTTTCGGTTTTGGTTTTTGTGAGATGGGATTGACAACGATATAAGCTCCGGGCAGCACGAAGTAAGTGTTCCTGATAATTTATACTTTATTTAGTTACTTATCTAGACTTGTTCAACAGTGAGCATCGTCAGTGAATAATCGGCCAGTTATGCCACCGCTCGCACTGAGGTCGAGGTCATTCCCCATCCAGGCGAGCAACCAGAGGGAGGGGACGAGATACCGTTGAGACTGAGCCTGCTACTCAAGCACCACCTCAGCAAACCCCTATTGGTGATTCGGAGCCTCAGAATCCGGATACACCACTGACTACGCCAGAGCCCACAGAGTCTAGTAGGCTCAATGATAAGTCACGGATACTCGTGTTAGCACGATCAGCCAAGGAGAAGTTCACCTTGTTCCGAGGGGAGTCCGACCCATGGATTGCCCGATCTTGGCTGGAAAATATGGAAGACACCTTCGAGTATATGAACTGCACAGATGTGGAGAAGGTGGGCCTTGCTGCATATCATCTCAGAGATCAGGCTGTCACTTGGTGGAAATTGCAGAAGACTCTATCCGGGGAGCGTGGAATTACTTGGGCCAGCTTTCGAGACGCTTTCTGGAGACAGTACTTTCCTTCGGCGTTTTCTACAGCACGTCGTCAGGAGTTTCTAAGCCTGAAGCAAGGTGATCGTTCTGTCATGGAGTACAACGCAGAGTTTACCAGACTATCAGAGTTCTGCTCTCACCTAGTAGCTCAGGATGCAGATCGTATGTACCAGTTCACCCAGGGCCTTGCTATCTATATACGGAGCCGAATGTCAGGATCTACCATTACCTCATACAGGGAGGCACTGGACCGCGCCCTCTTCATCGAGATGACTTCCCAGCAAATTTCCAAGGAGAAGGATATCGAGAAGCAGATGACCAAGGGCAAGCAGCAGAACCAGGGTTCAGCTCAGGGGACTCAGAAGAAAGGAACTACGCGAAGTGCTGCAGAAGGGTCAGCTAGATCACAGAAGGGGAAGCGTCCAGCATCAGAGTTTTCTGGAGGATCTCAGAGTAGCCGTAAGGGCCGAGGCAGGAATGGATGCTATAAATGTGGATCTGAAAGCCACAGAGTATCAGTGTGTCGTTTGTACCAGCCGTTTTGATTTTTTTGAAAACGACCGGGTCATACTAGCCGTGATTGTACGCTGAAGGCACAGTTGGAGTTTCCTGATAGCTCCAACAAAGGGAAGAAGTCTACCAGAATGGCAATGAGGACAAAGATCACTGACTCAGACTTATGGACAGAGGCGTACCAAGACCTCCACCACCATTGTACAGATGAGGTGCCCATACAGTTGATGTCGACAATGATCCAAGATTTCGCATCTCCGGTGATCTACTACCCGAGTATCTCGCACCTCGGCTTGTACCACCAACTCTCGTGGATATCTCGATGCCTCGCACTCACTACTCGGCCTCCGACTACAGTCGATCCAATGAGGAGGCACACTACTACTTCGCCGTGATGCAAAGCGAATATAATATTGAGACTGGACGAGTTTTTGCCATCACTAGAGAGGAGGCACAGCGGGCTGATGGATCAGTCATACGCGGTATGGTTTCAGTTTATTCTATATATGCTGATACGTTGATAGATACCGGTAGTTCCCATTCATTTGTATCTAGAGTATTTCTGAGTAGAGTTGGAAGAATCCCCAGGGTTCGTTCTTGTGGGTTAGCAGTATCCTTGCCATCAGGAGAGGTGCTAATTAGCCACCAAGAAATCAAGGGTTGCCCATTAGACTTTGACGGGCATATCCTTACAGTGGATCTTCAGGTGTTGGAAATGATAGAGTTCGATATTATTCTCGGTATGGACTGGTTGGCCGCTTATCACGCTACAGTGGATTGTAGAGCACGAGTGGTGACATTCCGACCACCAGATCAACCAGCTTGGGAATTTGTTGGTACCAGAGATGATGGATTATCTATTATATCGGCCCTACAGGCTCAGAAGCTATTGGCCCAGGGTTGTCAGGGTTATTTGCTATCTCTGGTCAAGGTTGAGAACGAAGGACTACCACCTCTCTCTGATGTGCGAGTAGTCCGAGAGTATCCAGATGTATTTCCTGATGAACTTCCAGGTTTGCCACCTCCTAGGCAAGTTGAATTTGCGATAGAGGTGATTCTAGGAACCGTGCCTATATCGAAACCTCCTTATCGGATGGTGCCAAAGGAGCTGAATGAACTTAAAGTTCAACTGCAGGAGTTGCTGGATAATGGATTCATCCGACCTAGTGTTTCACCATGGGGAGCACCGGTACTCTTTGTCAAGAAGAAGGATGGATCGTTGCGGTTATGTATATTACTCAGAATCAATGCGATTCTGATTAAGAACAAATATCCACTGCCGAGGATAGAAGATTTGTTCGATCAGCTTAAGGATACATGTGTGTATTCTAAAATTGATCTGCGCTCAGGATATCATCAGCTTCGGATAAGAGATGAGGATATTCAGAAAACAGCTTTCCGCACCCGTTATAGGCATTATGAGTTTCTAGTGATGTCGTTCGGTCTCACGAATGCCCCAGCTGCATTTATGGATTTAATGAATCGGGTATTCCTGAGGTATATAGATCAGTTCGTGATCGTGTTCATCGATGACATATTGATTTATTCTCGATCGAGGAAGAGCATGAACAACATCTGCGGATAGTATTAGAGACGTTACGACAGGAGCAGTTATACGCCAAATTTAGCAAGTGTGTGTTCTGGTTATCCTCAGTGGGTTTTCTTGGACATGTGGTGTCCAACAGAGGTATTTCTGTAGATTCCCAGAAGATTGAGGCGATTATCAGTTGGGAGCAGCCAAAATCAGTACAGGAGGTTCGTAGTTTCCTTGGTCTGGCCGGGTATTATCGGAGGTTCGTGGAGGGATTCTCGAGTATCGTCATGCCACTCACTCGTCTGACTCGAAAAGGGGTCAAGTTCACCTGGTCAGAGGCCTGTGAAACTAACTTCCAGGAGCTTAAGCGACGGCTAGTTTCTGCACCTATCTTAGTGATTCCTTCTGGTGTTGATGGGATGGTTCTCTATACGGATGCTTCTATCCAAGGGTTGGGAGCATTACGATGCACCCAACCGTGTGGTATCTTATGCCTCCGTCAACTAAAAGATCACGAGAGAAATTACCCGGCACGATCCGAGTTAGCCGCCATTATTTTCGCGATTGAAGACATGGAGGCACTACTTGTATGGGATTACCTTTGAGATCTACACGCACTATAAAGTCAAGTATCCGCTCACACGAAAGAGTGAATCGAGAGAGACGATGTATGGAGTATCCGAAGGATTACGACCGCACCATCCAGTATCATCCGGGAAAAGCTAATGTGGTAGCGGATGCGCTGAGCAGGAAGTCTCGTGGAGTTACGGCGCCATATCCGACGCATCGATCCGTTCGATAGCCCGAGCCGAGATTGCTGAACACGGTCAAACATCCCGGGGGATATTAGTTTCTATGGTTGCCCAGTCCGCCATTGCTGAGAGGATCAAGGAAGCACAAGTCAGTGACCAGCATCTGCAGTTCTTGAGCAGTACGATAGACTCAGAGCGTCAGACGGATTTCTCGAGTGACAAGAATGGTGTACTTCGCTTCCGAGGACGACTATGTGTTCCGGACACACACCCAGTTAAAGAAGAATTGTTACATGAAGCACATCAGTCGAGATTTGCTATACATCCTGGTGGTACACGGATGTACCGAGATTTGAAGCGCTTATACTGGTGGAACGGTATGAAACGGGATATTGCAGATTTTGTGGCACGATGTCTAGTATGCCAGCAAGTGAAGGCTGAACATCAGAAACCTGCTGGCTTACTTCAGGAAATTCTAATTCCAGAATGGAAGTGGGAAAATATCACGATGGATTTTGTTACGGGATTACCCAGAATCCGTAAAGGACATACTGCGATTTGGGTGATCGTGGATCGATTAACCAAATC
Source organism: Wurfbainia villosa (assembly GCA_025175895.1). NCBI lineage: Eukaryota > Viridiplantae > Streptophyta > Magnoliopsida > Zingiberales > Zingiberaceae > Wurfbainia > Wurfbainia villosa. The sequence goes on along the minus strand of JAKLTH010000237.1, from coordinate 3,836,749 downwards.
CGCTCACTTCCTTCCGATTCGTGAGACGGACTCTTTGGACCGTCTAGCGGAATTGTACTGCCGAGAGATCATCAGATTACATGGAGTACCATTGAGTATTATATCTGATAGAGATCCGCGATTCACTTCGCGATTCGCGAGTCGCAGCAGCCATAGGCACGAGCTTCGACTCGATCTGACCTTTCATCCGCAGACAGACGGACAGTCCGAACGTACCATTCAGACTCTGGAGGATTTATTGAGATCTTGCATTATGGATTTCGGTGGCAGTTGGGAGGATCACATTCCCTTAGTGGAGTTTGCCTACAACAACAGCTACCACTCTTCTATCCAGATGGCTCCATTCGAAGCATTATACGGCAGACCCTGCAGATCTCCTGTGTTATGGGAGGAAGTTGGGGAATGACAGATATTGGGGCCTCAGAGTATCCAGCAGGATGCAGAGTTGGTACGAGTCATCAGACGACGATTATCAGAGGCACAGGATAGATAGAAAAGTTATGCGGACCGGAGGCGAAGGCCTTTGGAATTTTCAGTCGGGGACCATGTATTCCTACGAGTGTCACCCACCAAAGGAGTCAAGAGATTTGGGCTAAAAGGAAAATTAGCTCCACGCTATATTGGTCCATTTGAGATATTAGAGCGGGTTGGAGGTGTAGCTTATCGGTTGGCTTTACCTCCAACACTTGCGGGTGTTCACAACGTATTCCATGTTGAGGAAATACGTGCCGCGATCTGATCATGTTCTGAAAGAGGTTCCGATACCCCTCCAGGCGAATGCGACTTATGAGGAGACTCCAGTGCGGATTCTTGATCGCAAGGAGCGGCAGTTGCGGAACAAAACCATCCGACTCGTAAAGGTGGGATGGCAGCATCATACGGATGAGGAGGCTACCTGGGAGTTGGAGGATACTATCCGAGCTCGATACCCTCATCTATTTACCTGAGGTATATGGTTATTTCAGAATATGCTTGAATTAATTTTTGGCATTAAAGTACGAAATTTGGGGACCAAATTTTAATAAGTGGGGGAGAATGTAGAATACCAGAAATATATATATATATATATATATATATAATAATAATAATAAATAAATAAATAAAATGTTGGGTAATTAGGAGAATACCCTATGAAATTTTTCCAGGAATTTTTCTGGACTCAAACGGAAATTTCTTTTGTGTAAGTGATAGTGGGCTTAACGGGTCGGGAATCCAACCCGTTAATCAAACCCGACCCAACCCGTTAACCATTAACGCTCGGTTTCTTTCCGTTTCTACGCCGCTAACCTTAAGTGTTCGGCGAGCGTTTCCCCGATTGCGCGTTATTTCCTTACCTCATCCGTCGCGACAAATCGCCCGATCAACTCCTTCTCTCCGCTCCCGATCTTGTTTCTCTCCTCCGCGCGACTTCTGCGACCCCTGCCGGCCGGAGTTCGTCGGCTCCTCTGCGCGAGTGGACGGCGGCAAGCGACCTTTCCCTCACCAACGCCACTGACGAGCCGGAGCAGTAAGGGTGCGCGCGACTGGAAACTTACGCCGGCGACGGCTACACCTAGTTCTGCTCGGGGGGCAGCGTGTCCTGCCGGAAGCCGTGATTTTCTGCCGAAGCAAGGTAAGGCTCTGTTCATTCCTCGTTTTTCCCTCGATCTCAGAGGGGATTTCACTGGTGGACGAATACCTACGGTGGTCTTCCCTTAACGGAGCTTGACCTAGCGATTTGGGCAGAAATTGGGAGCGCGGGTGGTCGCCGGTGAGCAGAGCCACCGGATTTAGGTTCTGGTCCAAATAGGACGGTGGCTGCCGATCAGTGGGGAGTTACTGCCGGTTTTGGGATTGGGCTGCCGGAGGAGATTACAACAGTAAGGTAAGATGGTAATATTTATTTGATCTTGTTGTTGATATGGATTTGGTGTGGCTAAGCTTGAAACCTAATTTGAGCAGTGGTTGTTTCCGGCCGACTGAGGATCTTGGAGGGATTGTTTCTGCCGGTGAAGTCCTACTGTCGGTAAGCATGAACTATTTTTCCCTAATTCCTATTCAGTCCAGTGGATTAGTTACCTTGCTATGCTAATGTGGTCTCCTGCCGTGAGTGTTGAACGGTAAGGGCTGTGATTGGGAATGGTTCAGCTGTGAATAGATTGACAGTTGTTGGGGTAGCTGTGAGTGAGTGTAAAAGACCGTGTGGGTAAGTTGTGAACAGCGGTGCGGCTGTGGGCAAGGAATTGTCGACGGTGCGACTGTGAACAGGACAACTCTTGATCACGAAGGGGCTGTTTAGTAGAAATAAGCATAGGAATGTCCGGGTAGTGTGGAATTGAATGTATAGATTGGTGTAGTGGTTAATTGGAAATGGGGGATTTTTAATTATGATGTTAACGTGTCGATTGAGGGTCTAATGTGGAGGTTGGTTACAGTGAATCGACCTTGGATAATTTGAGGGATTTTTCTAATCCGTATTCGATAAAAAGGATGCGACTATAGGAGCAAGATAGTAGTAAATAATATGTTGTCATGTGCTTGAGTTAATGCATATTATGATTTATGCAGGACGTGGATACGAGGCAGGACCGCGGCCGTGAGGATCTTATTGTCACGAGCTTCTTGTCAGGTAGGTAATTTTCTACCGGTCGGGTAGATATAATGATTTCCAGATTTATACATAGATATGAACATGTTAGGTGTTTATATTACCTTGATCATGCTCTATTTATCGTATGCTTGAACTTACCGTTGATATATATGTGTGCTCGATTATTGATAACACATATTCCCTAGCATAATCTTGAAGTTACAGATGTGATGAAGTAGGTCTAAGCTTTAGTAAGTGTAGATGTTAGAGTACGGAGGATGACCTAAGTTGTAAATTTGGCAAAAAGGTCCTCTGTGGATAAGTATGACCCTAGATGTAGGACTTATTCCATACCTATATGTTGCACATTTATTCACCAATCACGGGTCGTGTGAATGGTCATGTGAGTCATGGACAGTGTGTCGCTACGGACCGATGGTCCTAGCTTATCATGATCAGATGAGTGACTCTCTACAGGGTAGAGAGTGTACTGATCAATTGGGTGCGACTCTTTGTTGAACAGAGAGTCTATGGTAGATGTTATGTATGTGAGATAGTACCCTCATGTCATTGCATGTATACTGACGACATCGTCTCCCTTTGGGGTTGAGAGAGAGTCGTCAGTCATCCACCTCGAGTTACTTCGGAGGAATGGCGGTGTGAGGCATAGCATTTGTTGTGCGCACTCTACCATTATTGATGATGGTTGTTGGAGTTGCGTCGATTGTCTCACAGGTGCGTGGTACTCGACCACTCATTAGTAGTGTTAGTCGAATTGGCGTGACGGGGACCCCCGTTGCGTGTGAGCTCTTTACGCTCATATGCTGCTTGGATCATACTACCTTCGGTCACTTTCGAGTGGTGGTAGTTGTCATGTCGTGCCACCTAGAGCATACTTGCCAGGGTCGTGGTAAGCGAGTAGAGTGAAGCGGCGTGACCATGCATGCCGCATTGTCGTACTACATACTGTTTTGCATATGATTATATATATATACATACCTTGTATATATATATATATATGGATGATGGTGATTAGTATACATACGGATCTGATCTATATGTATACTCACTTTGATGATGCATTTGTATGTACTATGCTTGTTGCATTTGTTTGTACATATTCATATATCTTTATTGCATATTCTGTATGGTAGTAGGTTGATATTTGTATATCTATCGGATATTCACAAAGGATACCCTTGACTCAAAGTTAGGATATTGTGTTAGTACTATCTTTATTTATACCCTATGATGTGATTATATGCCCAAGTTGGATCAGGATAGAGTAGCTGACTGTCAGGTATGTCAGCATCGTTGATGTTCAGTTTATTTAGTGTATGCATGCATATATACCTTTTATGCTGATGTATACCATTGTTCGTAGACTTAGACTGTTGAATGACATGTAATATTAATACATATATTTACATGTTTTCTCTGATTACCTGCTGAGTTTTACTCACCACCTCCGACTGGTTTTTCACGTAGCCAGTAACAGTAGACGAAGTTCGTGATTTACTTGAGTCAACCGATCCATCCCATCTCCGTTTTCTGAGTCTCCCGAGGAGTTCGTTTTCTTATGGCTTGGACTTGTTTATTGTGTTTTGGATTTTGGTCCTATGTCATGGACCTTAGTTTATATTTGGACTTCGTCTTTATGTTGTGGACGTTATTTTGGTATCGATGTTTTTGTACAGTTTTAGTGTTGTGGTCTTGTCAGGTGGAGTACACCTGTATATTATATTTTTGTTATGTATGTTGTGGGTATGCGCTCTTTATTTCCGCTGCTATTATTTGTTATATATATATTGTTGTTGTTGTGGGCCTACGGGCCTTGTATTACCCCGAAATGTTGCCACGTACAGGGGAGATGTCGTCCGTTTGATTTTTGGCTCGGCATGCTCTCGGGGCGTGACAGTAAGCCATTAGGCTGTAAGTGGATTTTTAAGAGAAAGAAGAAATCGGATGACACAATAGATAGATACAAGGCTAGATTGGTAATTAAGGGTTACCGACAGCGTGAAGGTCTTGACTATTTTGATACATATGCTCCGGTATCAAGAATAACCTCTATTAGAGTGTTATTAGCAATTGTCACATTGTGGAATTTAGAAATACATCAAATGGATGTGAAGACCGCTTTTCTAAATGAAAATTTAGAAGAGGAAATCTATATGGAACAACCTGAAGATTTTTCTGCTCCTGGATAGGAAAACAAGGTATGTAGATTGGTCAAGTCACTGTATGACTTGAAACAAGCTCCTAAGCAGTGACATGAGAAATTTGGCAATGTCATGATAAATAATGGATTTAGAATCAATGAGTATGATAAATGTATCTACAATAAAACCATGAAAGATGGTTTTGTCATCTTATGTCTTTATGTAGATGACATACTTATCATTGAAAATAATGATAAGATAATTAAATCCACTAAGGAAATGTTGAATTCAAGATTCGACATGAAGGACATGAGCCTAGCTGATATGATTCTAGGAATTAAGATTCTTAGAACAGCGGAAGGACTTGTTCTTAGTCAGTCCCACTATGTGAATAAAATTCTTGAGAAGTTCAACAAGAATGATACTGTATTGGCACGGACTCCAATAGATATGAGTCAACATCTATCGAAAAATCGAGAGAGTAGCTCTCAGATAGAGTACTCCATAGTGATTGGAAGTCTGATGTACCTAATGAATTGTACACGACCAGACTTAACCTACGTAGTAAGCAAACTGAGTAGATACACGAGTAATCCCGATGTTGAGCATTGGAAAGGGATAACAAGAGTACTGAGATACTTGAGGTATACTCGTGATTATAGATTGCACTATACAAGATATCCAACTGTGATCGAGGGATACAACGATGCTAATTGGATATCTAAAGTGAAAGACTCTAAGTCTACAAGTGGATATTTATTCACTTAAGGGGGTGCAGCTGTGTCATGGAAATCTTCTAAATAAACCATAATAACTAGATCCACGATGGAATCTGAGTTTGTGGTTCTTGACAAATGTGGTGAATAGGCTGAATGGTTACGATAATTTTTAGAAGATATTCCTAGATGGCCAAAACCCGTGCCCGTGATATGCATACACTATGACAGTCAGTCAGCGATTGGACGGGCACAAAGTCATTTGTATAATGGAAAGTCTAGATATATACGTCGTAGACATAACACTATTAGACAATTACTCTCAACGGGAGTCATCACTATTGACTATGTAAAGTCAAAGGATAACCTTGCGGATCCGCTAACCAAAGGGTTAAATAGAGAGTTAGTTGTGAGCTCATCTCGAAGGATGGGTTTGATGCCGATAACGAATGTTAGTGTAAAGGAAACTCAACCTATGGAGATTGAAGATCCCAAGAACTAGGTTCAAAGGGACAACCTAACTGCATCGACTAAGAAGGATCACTGTGAGGGTTATGAGATAATGAAATAGTAATAAGATGAAGGATAAGCATATGACTTTTAATAATCCAATAGAGCGGTATGAAATACTCTTAAAAGGGTTACCTATGCGAGAAAGAAGTGGGGCCGCTTCGAAGGGATTTGGAAGACACAAATCTTAAATCTTCTCGCAGAATCAGGTGTGTTCATGGCCAAGAACAAACATACTCATGAGAACTGAAGGACATCAGGGAAAGTCCTGTATGAAATGTGTCAATGCTTATATGAAGGGTCGAATAGTTCAAAGACATCGCTTCTACTAAATCAACCGGTAAGCAAACATATTATCATAAGGGAAGGTTCAAAGGATAAAACCTACCTATCCTATGTTGGACTTTACTGCTGAGAGCTATCACATATCAATTTCCATTCATGTGGGGGATTGTTGAAAATGTGAATGGAAACAAGGAAATGGAAGGATGAGGAAACCCTCATGTGGAGGAGTTAGTCTCACATTGATAGTTGAGGGACAACTTGGTTGGTTTATAATGTATCACAAGCATTGTAATTGTGAACATATATAAGGGAAAAGACTCTCTCTCACGCGTGGGTGCGCAGGGGGGTGCGAATCCAGGGCCCGGATTGCACTACCATAAGGCGACTCGTGTGCGAGCACGACCTGCGCGCGTCGAATGTACGACCGATCGAGGCATAATTTGCCCAAGTGGATCCAACCAACCTTTTGCTAATCCGTTCCATTTTTTGTAACGTATGCATTGATGCTTGGCGTTGAAACGGTCGAGTTGATTGTAGACGTTTCAAAAGCGAGTCATTAATCCATTAATTACGTAATTAATTGGAGATATGCTACGAAGTTATAAAAGAGAAAGCGTTTGAGGTACAATTTAATTTTTTTTTCTTGAACTCTCCTCCTTTCTCCCCTGCGCGATTGATAGCTTTCTAGTGTAGTCAGTTCACCGGAGACGACATGTGCTTTCGTCGTTCATTCGGTTTGTCATTGTATCCTGAAAAACAGTCGTTCATCACCCTCGAAGGCACGGAAGAGGGGGCGAATCTGTTTTAAGAACACTGTGGAAACCACGGGCCTCAACACCGAGTAGTGCTACGGAACAACCGAGCGCTTCTCCGAGTCTGCCATTCGGGTCTGCCATTTGGCTCTGCCATCCGGCTCTGTGGCTCTGCCATCCGGCTCTGCCATTCACCTCTGCGAATCGGCTCTGTCATTCAGCTCATCTGCCATTCGGCTCTGTGCCTCTGCGGCTCTACCATTCGATTCTGCTCTGCGGCTCTACCATTCGGTTCTGTGGTACGGCCCTGCCATTCGGTTTTGCAGTTCGGCTCTGTCGTTCACCTCTGTCATCTGGCTCTGCGGCTCTACGGCTCTGCCATTCACCTCTGCGAATCGACTCTGCGGCTCTGTCATTCAACTCTGTCATCCAGCTCTGCGGCTCTGCCGAATCAACTCTTCCAAATCGGCTCTGCCAATCGGCTCTTCCGAATCGGCTCTTCCAGATTGGCTCTGCCAAATTGGCTCTGCTGAATTGACTCCGTGGATGCTGAAAGAATTGTCCGGAGCCAGTGCAGCAGCTCTCCCCTCTTAAGGAGAAGTTTGTACAACAGAGATTACCAAATTAAGTTGTATCTTCCTTTTAGGGTTAAAAAATCACCAGTTGTATAGTGGTAGTTGTGTTGACCTAAAGAAGAGAAAGTCTTGAGTCTTTGAAATCTCAAGAGCTAATTAAAACTCTACGTTATTCATAATGATTTTATAGGACTTGCACCGTAAAAATGATTCATCATGAATTAGTTGGATACATACAATTTATCTCGAGCAACAATCTATATGGGAGTGAAAACCATAAAAGGGACTCACCAATTATGAAATAATTAAATTATCACCATTAGAGACCAATTAATTACCAGGACAAGCAATGCCATTACAACAATTGGGATATTGGATGGTTCATGGTTGGATATAAAATGTGATTTTTAAAAATATGGAATACCTCCGAAATACTTCTTCGTACTTGGGTTGAGTGTGAAGGAGTGACTTTTATAAAGAACTGAGTCCGCCTCTTAAAGATAAATAATCATTGTGACTTATACAACTATCATATGAAAACTTGTTATCATTTGTTTTTCATGTGCAACTACAACAATAGAATATGAGTGTATAATATGTTGACAATCACAAAGAATATGAATGCAATATTTAAAAGTTCTTGTAAGTGTATATACCAAAAAAAAAAAAAAAAAAAAAAAAAAAGGCAGTGGAACATCTTGACAGAATCAGATAATTAGGAGAATGAGCATTGCATGCACATATATCAGATTTGAAGGCTTCAAAACATTAATTGCTACATTCGAAGGTCATCGTACACCAGTAGAGTAAGTTGTTTATAAGATTAAGATACTAATTTTAAAAGTTTATTTGCATTGTATCTAAATATTCAAACATTATATGAATGATATGAATTATACATACCTTTTTATAAATTTTGATGGCCAATTTTTAACTTAGCACTTTCTATGTATGCATATGAAGTATTTGTAATTTTGATTATTCAATTTAAAGCATTTATGTTTATCGATAAAAAATAATAATAAATAACACACAGAGTTAATAGCAAATAATACAACAATGACAATAAATTTAATATATACATAGAGATAGATATTAGAATACACATATAACATCACTCATACAAAAAAAACATTATCATTTAAATATTAATGTAATACAAATAATAATAAATAATACACATGTTATAACAAATCTATAATAACAAATGTAAATGTTGATATAATTATAGATACATAACAATACTACAATAGAAACATATAATTTACCCTTAAAGCCTAGGCTTAATTAAATTATGTTGATTAATATGTTATTTGGATTAATTAGAGTAAGTATAATTAATTAAATAATTAAATTTGATTTGGAGTTAATCAAATAATTAATTAAATCAAGCTAAATAATTAGGTTCTAATTAATCTGTTAATTCGATTATTTAATTAATCTGATTCATTAGTTAGGTTTGGAATTAATCAAAAAATTAATTAATTAGGTTGGTATAATTGATTGTGTTAATTGAATAGATTTGATTGATCCGTTAATTGAATTAATTAATTAGATTTTCATAATTGATATAATTAATTAAGTTAATTAAATGAGGCTTGGAAATTAATCAATTAATTAGCTATTAGGATTTGAATTAATAAAAAATTTGATTGATGACAATAATTAATGGTTGTTAATTTGATTAACCAATTAAGCATTTATTTATTTGAAATAAAAATTAGTTGGTTAAGTGATTAAACTAAATATATGATATAATGAGTAGATGCATAAATTAGTCAATTAATTTGATAATTAAAAGATATGATTATAGATTTTATTGGAGTATGTAGGTGTTAATTGACCAACTTATAACCTGTTAGTCAATTAAAATATTGGTCATTAATGAAATAAGTGAATAATTAGATTAAATATCAATTGAACTAATAAGAAGACGTATAAATTTGTTAGATAACCAATTTAGAAATTAATTAAGTTATTAGATAGTTAAATTAGCAGTGGATTAATTATAACATATTTAATTTGGGAGTTGAAGCAACTCTTCGAATTGGAAGAGAATGGGAAATAGCTAGGACGCTCTAATACTACAAGAAAAATTTATTTTAGAGACCAAATTAGAGATTGAAAATCAGTCTCTAAATGTATTAGTAATCGTTTTATAGATTGAATATTTCGGTCTCTAAATTTGAGGTTTCTAAATTTAGAGACCGAATATAAATTTGGTCACTAAATTAGAGATCGAAAATTCGATATTTAATTTAGAGACCGAATTAGAATTCAATCTCTACATTTAGAAGCCAAATTAGAATTTGATTTATAATTTAGAGATCGAATTCGAATTTAGTCTCTAAATTAGATATCAAATTAACATTCAATCTCTAAATTTAAAAAAATATTTATAAAAAATCTGTACAACATTTTAATAATCAATATTAATCTCAACATTTACTACAAATATCCAAACACACACAATTACAATATAAATAATAATAAAATTTAATTTTATTAACATTCAAATGTAGACAATTACAATGCAAATACTAAATAATATAAGCATCCTATATCCTTTGGAGGCATTTTATAGTCGTCCTGCAATATTCCGTCTCACACCACAACCTTAGCTACGATATCCTATGAAGCTCAATTCGGGGCGAATTGAGTGAGATTCACAGTCGTGGTGAGCTCCATGGCTAAACTATGTATATTGTTGCATTCCTATCACATCTTGAAAAGTCACTACCCTGTCAAGATAATCATCATGTCAAACACCACATAAAAATAAAATTCAATGGAAAAACATAAAAATAAAGTATGAGATACTAGAATATAACAATATAAATAATATTAAACGCGCAAATTAATTACAAATGTGACAATGTAAATATTATTCGGAAAAATAATAGCAAATATGACCATGTGCATTATAATAATAAATAAATCTTAACAACGAAACTAATATATATATTTGAAAAATCATGACTTGAAAAATGTTGCATTAGAAATTGAAAAATATTCCTTACTTAAAAAATTATCTAAATAATACTTTACAAATTTACAAGTTCTCTTTATTAATTAAAAATCTTTAAAAATTCATTGAGAATTATTATTGTAACTTTTGAAAATTAGCTTTCAAAAAATTCTAAAAATATATTCGTTAAATATTTGAAAATAATTGGTATTCAAATGTCTTAAAAGTTCAAATTGGAATTTTCCTGGTAAAAATTTCTCAAATTATCTTTATGAGCATGCATTCAAATCTCAACTATTGAAAATATTTTGACAGTTAAAACCTAGATTTATCATTGTTGGTGCAAAATCTAAGAAAACTCTATGGTAACATTTTTTTTTTATGTATGTCAAAGGAGGAGAGGAGAACTTAAGTTAGAAATATTAGAACCTCTTAGATTGGCACAAGACCCTTAGGACCTGAGTCTAACTTAAAAATATTATCAAATATCAAAAAGGGAAAGATGGTTAGTACAATCAACCTTTAGGACTTCAATGCTTGACAATATACCTTTGTCTGGTCTAATCAAAGATTGATCCAAACATGACCAAAATATATATTTGGATATGAGTTAATTAAGAGTGAAAGTCCTAATTGTAGGGAATCAGTTGGATGGCTAGAGGGGGTGAATATTCCTTTTGTTTTCTACAAGAATCATTAGCAGAAGCAAAATAAAAACACAATTGAAAATGAAAACAATAAGAATAAAACTCAAGGATGTAATGTGGTTCGGAGATGAATCTTCTATTCCACGGCGATCCTAGCTCAAATAGGATCACTCCTTCAAGCCTTCATTAGAATTTCTCCTTTTCATGATCACACAGAAGTGGAGAATCTTTTTATAAGCACATTCTTCTTTTTGCAAGATTTGAAATGAGATTAGGACGAAAAGATTAGAGCACTTAGAAAACTAAGAGAAAGGCTTGGAGAGCTTGGTATGAACATTTAGAATTAGAGGACTAGTCATCTCCAAGCTCCCCAAGCCTCTCTTTGTAGAGTTTGGACAATTCTACCTATTGAGCTCGACTTCAGTCAACTGTTGTATACCAGTAGCCGACTGGTGTTACTGTTGATCGGATCCAACGAGTTATGACGAAGTCTGATTGCGATCGTCACCACTCAATGGACACTTGATCAGTCGACTAGTGAAGCCCAATCGACTGCCAAACAATCTGTGTCTTGGTCACTTGAGTCTAGTCGACTGCTAAATCCTAACAGTCGACTGACTAAGGCCAGTCGACTGGTGTCAAACACTAGTTGCCAGAGCTTTTATTCAACAATCGACCTGCAGTTGACTGCTTGACCACTCGACTGGGTCATAATCTCAGTCGATTGATCAAGTCTTCTAGACCCTCAAGTATTGAACACTTGAGACCAGTCGACTAGTATATCTCAAATATGACTAATTCATACTTGAAAATATACCATAAGCCTAGACTAAACCTTATAATTTCTCCATCAGTCTTGCACCTACAGGATCCCTCTGAGTCCGCGACTCCTCTATCATTGCGCTTGCCTTCAAAAGCTTCATTCGGTTTCATCATACTTTGGGTTTCACCTTTGCCAAGGTCCGCTTGGACTTTATGCCGTCAAGACTATATATTTGGACCTATGCTTCCAAGACTCACCCTTGGACTTTCCTATCAAGATCCACTTGGACTTATGTCGACAAGACTATATGCTTGGACTTATGCCGCCAAATCCATATTCTTGAACTTCTCTTGTCAAAGCTTTACCCTTAGACTTTCCTTGTCAAGATTCACACTTAGACTTTCTTGCAACTCAACCATCCATGTTATATCACAAATATTGTCTAACTATATATAAATGATTATCCCAATATCAAAATACATTAATACTTGGGACATTCTTGTACCAACACTAATAGGTTGGTGGAATTGAACTAGGTAGGTAAAAGTCCTAGTAGGTCTGCGAGATCAGACTAGGCAAGTGGAAGTCCTAGTAGGTCTGTGAGATTAGACTAGACAAATGTAAGTCCTAGTAGGTCAATAGAGTCGGACTAGGCAAGTGGAAGTTTAGGTAGGTTAGTGGGACCAGACTAGGCAAGGAAGTATTAGCAGGATCGAGGACACTAGGTGAAGGATTCGTGATGGGTCAGCGTGAGTTAGATATCAGAAAGAAACGTAAGGGTTAAGGATCGTAGGTTAAGCATGGATCTGACTAAGAATTATGAGAGGATCAGACAATTAGAAGATTGTCATTACTACTCGTTGTATGTTGTGCTAACTTAATATTGCAACTATGTCCAGGCGACTAGATGAATTCCAATCGACCGGACTTTCAGGCACCCAAAAAGAATTCAAGTGATTGGAGCCAAGTTTAAATGACGCCCAGATCCGGTCCAAGTTCATCAAAGGATCCAAACACCTAGAGTAGGATAAACCATGTCTAAATCGGTAAGATCAAAGTTCACAGGAAAAATGTCACATCAGCTTCCAGGCGCCTAGAAGGCATCCAAATGCCTGGAACATGATAAAGCCCGAACAAGTCAGATCTAATTTGGACTAAGCTATAGACACCTAGATAATTTATATAAAAGCAACCTCAAGCAAAAGCTTCAAATAATCAATCACATCATCCACAATGCTCTACCATACTCAAAGTTCTGTTTGTGCAACCGGGGAAGTGTCAGAAGTGTTGGAGATTTGAGGGCGCTAGAGGGGGGGTGAATAGCGTTGATCGTAGGAATATGGAAATCGTTCGCGTGCTTGTCTACAATTTCATTAGTACGCAGAGGAATAACAAGAATAATAATGATAACGAAACATACAACACGCAAACACAAAGATATAACGTGGTTCGGAACCGCACGGTTCTTACTCCACGGATCAAGCTCAAACGAGCCCTAGTGATGCCAATCATACACCACTAAGCAATAACTCCTTCTCGACAACAAGTCGGAGGTGGAGAAACCTCGTACAATGGATTACAACAAGTAATACACAAAAATACAAGCAAAATACAAGGAAATGTAAAGAACACTTTACAAACTAGGGTTTTGAGCGCTTGCTTGTTGGTTGCTTGGATGAGCTTGAAGGACCCTGAAATGCACCTACAAATCGCCTTCAAATCGCCTCACCAAATGAGACAACGGCTCAATCCACGTTGGACAAGTTCAGCGGGACTCTTAGCGATCGCCGCTTAGCCGTAATCGACCGGTCGATTGCCAGCTCTGGCGTTACATGCTCGACACGAGACTAAGCGATCATTGCCGACAGCGATCGACTACGATCGGGACATCGGTTATTGCTCCGATGAGCGATCGGCGCTGAGCGATTCGACTCTTAACGGCAGTCGAACTCAAGTCGACTCATGGCAGTCGAACCGGCCATAATGTTAGTCGACTGCCAACCTCAAACATGAGATTTTAACCCAAGTATGGTGCCCCCATACTTGCTAGACCACCCTTAGCCTAGACCTAAGCCTTCTAGCCACCTCCATCAGCCTCACGCCTCTCGGATCCCTCCAAGTCATCCATGACTTGTTCATCCATCGCGCTAGCCTCCAGGTGCTTCCCTCGGCTATGTCATGCTAACGGTGTCTACACCGCCAAGACACATTGGACTTACGCCGCCAAGACTCCGCTTGGACTTTACACTGCCAATATCAATCCCTTTGGACTTCCCAAATGCCAAGACTCAAGCTTGGACTTTCCCTTGCCAACCCATGTTGGACTTTCCATGCCAAGACCCATGCTTGGACTTTCCATTTGCCAAGACCCATGCTTGGACTTCTCATTTGTCAAGACCCATGCTTGGACTTCTCATGCCAAGTACTCAAGACTTGGACTTTCCCAAATGTCAAGTACCCATGACTTGGATTTTCCATGCGCCAAGTGTCCCACTTGGACTTTTCATGCCAAGTACTCAAGACTTGGACTTTACCAAATGCCAAGTGTCCCACTTGGACTTTCCATGCCAAGTACCCATGACTTGGACTTTTCATGCGCCAAGTGTCCCACTTGGACTTTTCATGTCAAATACTCAAGACTTGGACTTTACCAAATGTCAAGTGTCCCACTTGGACTTTCCATGCCAAGTACCCATGACTTGGACTTTACCTTGCCAAGACCCATGCTTGGACTTTCCCATAATCACATGGTCAACCCCAGTCAACCATCAAGGTCTTCCTCGAGTCAAACTCGAGTCCGGTCAAACATGACCCGGGTCGATTGCTCCAACAATCTCCCCAACATATTAACCGATATTAATGTCAAACATCAATGTCAAACCACTTTGTCAAACATCAAAACATCACTCGAGTCAAACTCGAGTCTGGTCAATCGTGACCTGGGCCGATTGCACCAACAATCTCCTCATTTTTGATGTTTGACAAAAACCAAACAAATCATTTGAGTTAGACCACTAACTCAAATCCCTTACCAATTATCCCAAATTGGTAAACACTCTCCAAATGTTCTCCCCCAAACATTCTCCCCCTTTTTGACTAACATCAAAAAGGTTTTCTCTCCAAGGAGGTCAATGTCTCATATCCCAATGAGATCTTACAATCTCCCCCTTGAACCAAAAATAAATACCTAGGATGTCTATCATCTTCCTAGTGATAATTCACATATCACTCAAGAGAGACAATCCTATACTCTCTCCCAATTTCCAAATTGGGTATCAAAAACCCATCAATTTTCCCAATTGATGATACTCGCCTAATAACTTCTCCTCTTCAAGGAGAAAAATACATCCATCATCCCAAGATGGATACCTCCCCCTAAAGGCTTGCTCCCCCTTGATCCTTGCACCAACAATGTCCTTGGGAAGCCCCTAAGCCAATAGGAACTCTAAACCATCAAAATTAAGGTTCTAAGTTCAACATAGAACTTTCACTCACCCTAAATTTGATACTTTGACCTAACACAGCTCCTAATCCATATCCAATGGATTTTCACCCTTTATAATGCTTCCTAAAGCATATCATAGGGTTAGGAGTGATTAGGAACCTTTTCCATAGCTGAACACGGGCTAAACAAACCTTGTTAACCCGAATCGACTGACAATGACTCGACAGAATCAATCGATCGCCACTCACATCACCGATCGCCACATGGCAGGTGATCGATAATCCAAAATCTCAATTTTCAGCTATCAGAAATGAATTTTGGAAATTCATAAATAATTATACGTAATTCGTAAAATCGTGAAAATTCATACGTATAATACTTATGACACACACAATGGGTGAAAAATATTTGAAAATTATTTTACCCATAAAATAGTGAGTTTGATACAAAACTCAAAACCATTGAAATTTTCAATATTTTGGCCCTATTTTGTATCAACTCTATCAATGGTGATTGCTATCAAAAGATAGACTTCACCAAGATTTTTCAAAATGATTTTAAAATATTTTCAAAACCTTATGTTGGATCATATTCCTTGGGCTCTATGTACATGACTTGTACACATGCTCTCCCAATGATCCACTAATTGAAATTAGATGAGTTTTAGTTCATCTAGATGCAAAAACTATGCACCTTGAACTTAACTCATATCCTAGCATCTCACATGTATCTAAGGTGTATAAATACACATACATGTCAATTGGATGTGAGATGTGAGTTTTGTTCATCCTAATCTAGGGTTTCATGCATTCTCTAAGGCAACCCTACTTGATTTCCTTATAAATGAGACTTCAAGTCATGTCATAGTCCTTAATTCAATTTCAACCAAATTGTCTTAAATGCATGAATGATTATGGCATTAGAAATGTTATAAATAAGCATATGCTCATAATCATGATGTCATGACATAAGATATAAAACTAAGCATACATGATATTAACCTAAAACCTAAGCATACTCATGACATATAAAATCATAGAAATAGGCATGATGTCATGACATGTCATATGGCAATCAAGGCATGGCATATAAAATATATAGGTATAGTAATACCTAAAATTTTAATATTAATTGTCATTTGATACAATTAGATATATTTTGCCATATTAACCTTAATCTCCCTAGTGTGCCAAAAACCCAAAATGACACACTAACCTCTAAACCTAAATTGTGTCAATTTAATTGATTTTTCTTAAATTCAAAAGTGCATTGGCACATCCTAAAATCTTTTAGGATATTGATTCAAATCTATTTCCAAGGTAACCATACCTTGAAAACATCCTAAAGTGTCACCTTTACCATGATTGAGTTAACTATCCATCCAATCAAGGTTGGCACACCCTAAACCCATCTAGCGTGAATCAATCACGCTCTTAGGAACCCAAAACCGATTTGAGCTCCTAGGATTAATTAGGTATTCCTTAGGGATAACCTCCCTAGATACCTTCCTAATGACCCTCCTAGGCTTGTTAGCCTTGGTCATTTGGGTCTTACCTAGGTTGACTCTAGGGGTAACTCCCCTTGCAACCTTCTTAGTGGCCACCCTAGGTTTCCTTGAAACCCTAGCCACTAGGCACACCCTTTGGTCAATTCTAGGGATGACTTCCCTATTGACCTTGGTCTTCCTAGACCTAGTTTGTGTTCCATAGTCAAATGGAACACTATGATAAGCCACTTTAGGCTTAGGTTTGTGACCCAAACCTTGCTTGCCCTTGGTTGACTTTTGACTCTTAGGTCTTAGGTGTTGACTTTGACTTTTGGACCCTTGATTTTGACCACTAGACCCTTTAAATTGATTTTGTATCTTATTTAGGGTCTTTTCAAGTTTTTCAAGCCTTGACCTCAAGACTTGATTTTCCTTTTCTAATTGCCCAATTTTAGAATTTTGATTTAAATCTTGGGCATTGGACTTCCTAGGCATATGCCTAGTCCATTTAGGGTTTAGACCTAGGTGCTCTTGCACCTTTCTAATTGTCTCCCTAGGTAAAATTGATCTTGAGTTATTTAACCTAGATTTGTCCTTAGGTAAAATATTTTTAGGGATATTAGTCCCAAATTTCTCCTTACTCCTAAGGTAAACATTTTTAGCACCTAAGCAAAATTCCTTACTTCTAGCATGCTCTTTATGAATTGCAAGAGAATTAAAATTTCTAGCATGCTTTTGACTATTAAATCTAGAAGGTGCATTATTGAAATATACCTTAGGGTTTGCCTTGGAGGCTCCCCCTACATGTATAGCTCCCTCTTTGACTTTCTTGCTCCCCCTAGGGCATGAATTCCTAAAATGCCCCGGTTGTTGACACTTGAAGCAAATGACGTGCTCTTTGCTTCTTCTAGTGGTGGCACCGGCATCCTTGACTTTTGGCACGGGTGGAGTCTTCTTAACCCGTTTAGGACACTTACTCTTGTAGTGTCCTTTCTCCCTACACTCAAAGCATATAATATTCATTTTATTATTAATTGACATGCTTGAGTTACCTAGGGTGGTTATGATGGTCGGAGTGGATTCTTGAGCTTGCTCTTCCTCTCTACCGGATGTAGATGGTTCTTCTTGTTGCTCCGGTATCGAGGATGCCCTAATCTCCTCCCCTTCTATCCTAGAGGTGGAGGTCTCCTCTTCTTCCATCACTTCTACCTCTTCGGATCCGGATGTTGATTCCCTATCAACCTCCGAATCCTCTAGCTCTTTGGATGTTTCTTCTTGAGCTTGAGAGGGTGATGGTCCTTCTTCTTGGACGGGTGATAGACTTTCATGGAGCTTGGCCAAATCGCTCCATAGCTCCTTGGCATCCACGTAGTCACCTAGGCTACACAAGAGATCATTAGGAATTAAATCAAAAATGAATTTGATTACCTTCTTATTTTTATCGAATTGTTGGAGTTGCTCCTCACTTCATCTCTTCTTCTTGAGAAACCCTCCCTTTGCTCCCTTAGGATATTCAAATCCTTCCATCAAGATAGACCATTCTTCGAAGTCCCTCATCATTAGGAAGTCTTCAATTCTTGACTTCCATTGCTTAAACCCTTCTTGTCCATAGAAGGAGTAAGGGATTGGTGTGTTAATGTTCCATCCCAATTGTTCTTCCATCTTCACCCTCTAGCTTCTTTGTCCTAGCTCCCGGCGGTTAGTCCGTAGAAGAGCCCCGAGCTCTGATACCACTTGTTGGAGATTTGAGGGCGCTAGAGGGGGGGTGAATAGCGTTGACCGGAGGAAGATGGAAATCGTTCGCGTGCTTGTCTACAATTTCGTTAGTACGCAGCGGAATAACAAGAATAATAATGATAACGAAACATACAACACGCAAACACAAAGATATAACGTGGTTCGGAACCGCACGGTTCCTACTCCACAAATCAGGCTCAAACGAGCCCTAGTGATGTCAATCACACACCACTAAGCAATAACTCCTTCTCGACAACAAGTCGGAGGTGGAGAAACCTCGTACAATGGATTACAACAAGTAATACACAAAAATACAAGCAAAATACAAGGAAATGTAAAGAACACTTTACAAACTAGGGTTTTGAGCGCTTGCTTGTTGGTTGCTTGGATGAGCTTGAAGGACCCTGAAATGCACCTGCAAATCGCCTTCAAATCGCCTCACCAAAGCTCTCAAAAATCTGATGCTCGAGCCTTCCACGAACAGCTGCTTTTATCCTTCATCGGGCTGGATTTCCACCTAGCAGTCGACTGTCATAAGTCCCCAGTCGACTGCCAACACTGTAGTTGTGAGACAACGGCTCAATCCACGTTGGACAAGTTCCAACGGGACTCTTGGCCGATCGCTAATGTTGGCCGATCGCTAACGCCAGATCGGCCGCCGGGCCGGCTTCCGCTCGGCTCGAACTAAGCGAAATGATCGCCGACTTAGCAATGATCGTCAGAGACATTAGTCGATCGCTTCCATCGAGCAGCAATGATCGCTGAGCAGCTTCTAGTTTAACGGCAAATGAACTTGTCGACTCACGGCAATGAACCGCCATAATGTCGGGCCGATCGCCAACCTCAAACATGAGGTTTTAACCCAAGTATGGTGCCCCCATACTTGCTAGACCACCCTTAGCCTAGACCTAAGGCTTCTAGCCACCTCCATCAGCCTCACGCCTCTCGGATCCCTCCAAGTCATCCATGACTTGTTCATCCATCGCGCTAGCCTCCAGGTGCTTCCCTCGGCTATGTCATGCTAACGGTGTCTACACCGCCAAGGCACATTGGACTTACGCCGCCAAGACTCCGCTTGGACTTTACACTGCCAATATCAATCCCTTTGGACTTCCCAAATGCCAAGACACAAGCTTGGACTTTCCCTTGCCAACCCATGTTGGACTTTCCATGTCAAGACCCATGCTTGGACTTTCCATTTGCCAAGACCCATGCTTGGACTTCTCATTTGCCAAGACCCATGCTTGGACTTCTCATGCCAAGTACTCAAGACTTGGACTTTCCCAAATGTCAAGTACCCATGACTTGGATTTTCCATGCGCCAAGTGTCCCACTTGGACTTTTCATGTCAAGTACTCAAGACTTGGACTTTACCAAATGCCAAGTGTCCCACTTGGACTTTCCATGCCAAGTACCCATGACTTGGACTTTCCATGCGCCAAGTGTCCCACTTGGACTTTTCATGCAAAGTACTCAAGACTTGGACTTTACCAAATGCCAAGTGTCCCACTTGGACTTTCCATGCCAAGTACCCATGACTTGGACTTTACCTTGCCAAGACTCATGCTTGGACTTTCCCATAATCACATGGTCAACCCCAGTCAACCATCAAGGTCTTCCTCGAGTCAAACTCGAGTCCGGTCAAACATGACCCGGGTTGATTGCTCCAACAATCTCCCCAAAATATTAACCGACATTAATGTCAAACATCAATGCCAAACCACTTTGTCAAATCCTTTTGTCAAACATCAAAACATCACTCGAGTCAAACTCGAGTCTGGTCAATCGTGACCTGGGCCGATTGCACCAACAAGAAGGAGTTTGAGATGCTCAGGGCTTTTGGACCGACCAAAGTACATTTGTTTGTAGAGTTATTATATGCTTAATATCGTTATCTTTACTTGTGCTTTCAATATAATCTTGTAAGAAGTTTCTTCGCTTTTAAAAATATTCCAAAAAGGAGAACACAGTGGACAGATATTTGTTCATAGGTCTTGAACGTACTGACCCTAGGGGTTGAAAATCAAGTAAAATCATTGTGTTCTTTTTTATTTTATTTTATATTTTCCACTGGTAATACTCTTGATAGAAAGAATATGAAAAAGTGAGAAGCGATATTCACTCCCTCCTCTAGCACATCACATCGATCCGATAGTTGTTGCTCACATACATTATTCTTTTTATACTTCTTGACTGTCCACAAGTCTCATTCATGATAGCATATTGTTGTCCGCAGTCTATAACTAGATAGTAATACATTCTGTCTGTCCACAAGATTTATTCATGGTAATATGTTGTTGTTTGCAGACAATATTCTTTTTATACTTCTTGACTATCAACGAGTCTCATTCGTGATAGTATGTTGTTATTCGTAGTCAATAGTTATATAGCTAGATACTCTATTTATCCATGAGACTCATTCGTGGTAGCATATAGTTGCATGTATATATTGACCCTTTGTATACTTTTAAAGCCATGAGACTTCGTCGAGGTACCTTGATGTTGACTCTTACAAGATTGTTGGATGATAGTATATGTTACAGATGCACTTATTATACTACTTATCAAGTTAGTTATGGACTGGTATTGATACTTTGAGAGTTGGGTTACTGATCGGGATTATTTTCCTTTCTTTCATTATGTTTTATATATATTATCATGCAATATCTTTTTATGCACCCACCGAGTGACTTGTACTTGCTCTCTCTTTTCCTTGATCTTCAAGTTAGCAAATAGAGGATGTGTCATATTAACTATATATCTTCGTATCACTCAGAGATCCTCCTGATTTGTTAGTCTCACTGCATCGTAAGATGTTTATCTATTTTTTTCTTTATTGCTATTGCATTTTGATGTTTGATTTTGAATTTTGTCACAATTTGATTGGGCGTCCTAAACTTATATTTACTCATGCATGCGTTAATATATAAATTCTATATTTTGATTTCCCTTATTCATTTGTTTATTTCAAAAAAATTTATCTTGTTCTAATAATTTATCTGGTCATATTATCACTAAGGAGTACCTCCGTTATTTGGATAGTGAATATACTCTCGAGACATGACATTTCTTCCTTCGAAAAAAAGTTCACCATATAAACTATGTACATTGATGAGCTATTAGAATTCCTCGCAAATGCGAGGGTGTCGTTTCTCCATGCGCTAATTATTAGTCTCAAGGGTCAAAGGTCTACCATAATTTACCTTCCTTACGATGGCCCGAGGACGGACTGATAAGGACCGCTAGATTGACGGATTTCAATCTTTGCACCATTGATGAGCTAGAAAGATCATTTTTCATGAACCCACAAATAAAGAATAATATTTTTTGGAAGACGAAATCACTTGTAGTAAGGAAATAAAATTCTCAAACAATTGTTCCATGTATACATTTTAATTTTAGCTAATAATTTTATAGGAAGAGGAAATACTTGCGTAGACTGGGGATTGATGGTGATCTATCATCGTTATCTGGTGGCTTTTGAAATTCTCCGAAGATGATACAAAAAAAAAAAAAAAAAGGCGTTTGGTACGTAGAAAATAGAATATTTTTTATTTTTATTGTTTAGAAAAATAAGAAAATGTATTTGGTTTGTACTTTTCATTTTGGTTTTTCAAAAATGAGAGTGTTTTTTTTTTAAATTGAAAAATACGAAAAAATTATTTTTCAAAAAATGAGAAAATTAAGGTGAAAAAGAGAAAAGGGCTTGAACCAAACGCTCCCTTAAAGTCTCTGCGATTCTCAATGCTTTCGATTTGTTCTTCAATCCATAGAGTTTACTGAAAGCAGCTGGTCCCTTGAAGCATCTTCGGTACCTTGAATTTCCAAGCAAAGAGCATGCAGGAGTTTCCCAAGCTACCCAATTCATTCAGGGGCAATCACAAACTAAAGCGGTTGAAGATCAAAGAGGTTTCAAGGTACGTAGTTGATGGTGAGAAAAGACATGCACAAGTAATATTGAAGATGCCCCATTTGATCCATTGTAGCTGACTGCCCTATGGAACACCACACTTGAGTCAGCTCATTTTGTCTTACAACACAACAGATTTTGGTGTGCTTCTATTAGTATTTTCTATGCTCTTGTGAACCAAAACAAATTAAACATGCCGTGCACAGGTGCATCTGATGAAAAACGTGGTGAAATTCCAATAAATACTTATTTTGAGACAGTGATCGTCACGGACCAATTATTCGATAGCTAAACTCGAAGTCGAAAACGTTGATATAGTTGTCATCCCTAAAATGGAGGATAGCAATTCACCTCTCCAACTGAGGTAGTTTCTTTTGTTCCTCACAAAATATAATAACTTACAAATTGTATTTAGTCTATTCAACTTTAACTGCTCCTGATTGTGTTTGGGTTTCTAAGTTAAGGGGATCATGCCAAACCTAAAGAGAAAGAGGGGAATTGAAAACCCTAGTTGAGGATAAGGAAATATTCCATGGTCCAAGAAGACAAAGAGTTGAATTTCTTTTGGTTTTCCAACACTAATATGATGTAGCACATGCATGTAACCGAGTGATGGCATGACAGACACCTAAACTCAACTCGCCACTGCCCTATATATACAACCATAGAACAATCCAAAGAAGAGCGAGCTAGGAGGAAGAAGAACAAGAAGATAGAGAGCAATCGAGAAGAAGATTCAGGTTTCTGCTGATCACAGAATGGAGTACAGAAAGTGTTACTTGGATCTTGTTCTGATCCCCTTGAGCCTTCTCCTCCACATCTCCTACCACATTTGGCTGTGGCACCAAGTCCGATATCACCCGCTCAGCATCGCCATCGGAATCCACTCCTCCGCCAGGCGTCTTTGGGTCCTTTCCGTCGTCAAAGTAAGCATCGACCGATTTGAGGCACCCGATTGAGCAATTGAGTTAATCGGCGATGGAAATTGAACGAGAACAATTACATTTTTGCTGTTGTTTTATTTTTATTTTTTTTAGGAGAACGAGAAGAAGAACGTCATGGCGGTGCAAACCTTCCGGAACGCGATCATGAGCCAGACGATGATGGCAAGCACCTGCGTCGTCCTCTGCTCCGGCCTCGCGGCCCTCGTCACCACCGTCGAGCCCTCACCGTCGGCTTCGTCAACGACGCTCAAGTACGTCTCCGTCCTCGTCGCCTTCCTCTTCGCCTTCCTCTGCTTGTCCCTCTCCGTCAAGCTCATCAACCAAGCCTGCTTCCTGATAAACACGCCCTCCATGGACTCGGAGTTCACCTGCGACGTGTTGAAGAAGGCGTACATGTTCCAGTTGCTGGGCAGCAGAGTGTTCTACGCGGCGTTGACGCTGCTACTGTGGATTTTCGGGCCGGTTTTGGTGTTCTCCGCATCCGTCGCCGTCGTCTGCGTGTTTCTGAGCGTGGATGTGGTGGACGAAGGAAGAAGAAGAAGAAGAAGGAAGGATGGCAGCGAGGTTGGCGGTGATCAGGTGAAGGTGGATGACGAGATGGAAGATGATGACAAGGGTGAGGTGGTTTAATTTAGGTTATATGAAGGGGTTAATTGAATTTTCTCAGAGATTAATGAGTATTTTTTTAATTAATATTATTTGTTGATTTAATAGTTTTTATAAATGCCGTGTAAAGTGGGTGTGTGTGTATATATTTATTACGTAATTTTGGATGCAAGTAATTAGTAATTGCATTTAACAAAATAAAGGAAAATTTTCATCTCAGCCAATGAAGTTTATAAGTTCTTAAAAATTCCTTATAATTTCAACAACAAAATATCTCTATAATCTTTAAACTTTTTTTTTAACCCTAAGTTGACACGGAAGGGCGAAATAAAATATATAAAAATAGAATGTGAAATTTTTAAAAGAACGAGGTGATTATTTAAAATTTCTTAGGATCAAACTGAAAAAAGATACAATTTGGAAAACAGTGTTATTAAACACTGATGCCTCCATTATGCAAATTCTCATAATACCAGGTTTTTTATTTAATTTTTGGTAATAATATTTTATAATTCTGCAGCGCCTTGGCTCAAATTTTTTCCGCTAAATGGCCTTCGAATTCTCGCCTGGCCGCCGGCTTCGTTCCTTGGATTTATCGTCGCCGATTGTCACCATCCGTCGACTTCTCCGTCCATCTCAACCATGCCGCCTTCTATTTATATCTTGTCTTCTTCCTTTCGCCACCTCCAATTTCCTTGCCCTCTTCGCTTCCCCTTTCGCCGGCCTCCGATGGCGGTGGATGTCTCCGCCGCCGCGCTTGCCGACCTCCACGCCTCGCGCTCCGGCCTCGTCTCCCTCCTCCGGTCTACCTCCGACGTCGAAACCGCCCTCTCTGACTTCGACGCTCGCCTCTCCTCCCACCTCTCCGCCCTCTCCTCCGTCTCTGACGCCGTGGCTCCGCTCCAGTCCCACGCCGTCGCGGCCCGCGCTCTCCGATCCCGCATCGACCGGGGCGTCTCCCCCGCCCTCGCCCTCCTCCCAGCCTTCTCTCTCGTCCGCTCTCTCCAACGCCGCCTCCTCCGCCTCTCACCCTCCCCTTCCGACCCCAGCACTCTCATCGACTATGTTGACTGCGTCGACCGCCTCCACGACGCTATCGCCGGCGTCGCTGCAGACTGCGACCCCGCGGTGCAGCGGCTCCAGGAAGTTGTCGAGTTCCTGAGCCGCACAAAGGCCGCGGACCGCCTCCGCCTCCGTCGTCTCCAGGAGACTCTTGCGGCTCTCCAGGCGATCTACGCCGACGAGGTCGATGCCCTCCGATACGAGGGTCTCTTGGACGAAGCCCTAGTCCGGCTCCAGGACGACTACGAAACCCTCCTGCTCCTTCTGAAACACAATGACCTAGGCGAATCTGACGGCCTCGACAAATTCGCCCAATCGACCGACGGCTCCGATGTCGCCCCTCTCGCTTCGCCTCTCCAGGTCGAGGCCCTCCGGCGAATTTCCCAAACCCTCGCCGCCAACGATTGCCTCGACATCGCGATTGACATCTTCGTCAAGGTAAATGATCTTAACGAACCCTAAAAAATTGATCTTTGGGAATTCTCCGACCGCCGGCGGAC
The DNA here is from genome assembly GCA_025175895.1 of Wurfbainia villosa. Classification (NCBI taxonomy): domain Eukaryota; kingdom Viridiplantae; phylum Streptophyta; class Magnoliopsida; order Zingiberales; family Zingiberaceae; genus Wurfbainia; species Wurfbainia villosa. The sequence continues at coordinate 3,811,112 of JAKLTH010000237.1, read as the reverse complement.
TAGATATGGGGTTGGTTGTGGTTGTAGGTGAGGTATCGTCGGGCTGCGAAGGCGTTGATGAGGCTAAGCCCAGAGTACCTGCGGGCGTACGCGCCGGAGGAGATGGACGCGATGGAGTGGGCGGAGGTGGAGGCGGCGATCACTCTTTGGATCCGGCACCTCGAACTGGCGGTGCAGACTCTGTTCGCTGTCGAGAAGCAACTCTGCCGCGACGTGCTCGGACCCTTGATGGACGGCGTTGTCTGGCCCGAATGCTTCGCCAAAATCGCCGACCGCATCATGGCAGTTTTCTTCCGCTTCGGCGAGGGCGTCGCCCGGAGCTCCAAGCAACCGCACAAGCTCTTCAAGCTCCTCGACATTTTCGACGCCTTGGCCCGCATCCGGCCACAGTTAGAATCTACCTTCGACGGCCAACCGGGCGGCGATATTCGCGCGCGGTTCCGCGAGCTCCAGAAACTCGTTGTCCATGCGGCCACCAAGGCATTGTTGGAGTTCGGTCTCCGGATCGAGGGCCTGCAGGACGCCGCCGAGACATCGCCCGGGGACGGGACGGTGCCCAAGGTCGTCCGGCACGCCGTTCATTACCTCAAATGCCTCGCGACCGCCAGGTACGCTGGACCGATGGAACGAGTGCTCCGAACAGAGCGCAATTGGAGAGAAGATCAGCCGTCTGGTCATCCGGCGGCTGACGCATGCGACGATGGTCTTCTCCGCGACGTGGCCCGCAATATCCTAGAGGCGCTGCAGAGGAACGTGGAGTCGAAGCGCGCGAGGTACGGGAAGAAGGACCGCGCGCTTCCGCACGTCATGGCCACCAATGCGTACTGGTACGTGCACACGAGAACTCGGGGGACGGAGCTGGCGAAGCTGGTGGGGGAGGAGACGATGAGAGCGACGTTCAAAAACGCGGCGGAGCAGGCAGCGTTCGCTTACCAGGAATCGGCGTGGGGGATGCTGTTGAGCTTGGTGGAGAGGGACGACGCAGCGGCGAAGGCGGGGCAGGGGAGGGCGAGGACGAAGGCGGAGGAGTTCATGAGGGGATTCGAGGTCAACATGAGGAAGCACCGAAGCCTCTACGTCTTCCGCGACGCGGACCTGAGAAATCAGATTCGGGAAGCTGTGGAGAAGACGGTGGTGCCCGCATACGCTGAGTTCTTGCACGCGAACGCGACGGCGATCCCCGGAAGGTCGTTCCTGCCGCCCGACTCGATCAGTGCACTAATACGGCAAGCGTTCGACGCCGCCGAAGAAGGGGAAGAAGAGGAAGGTAAGAAGCCGAGCTCCTTTCCGAAGGCTGGAGGCGAGAGGGTTCCACAGCGGAGGGGACGGATCCGGCGAGAGCGAGAGCAGGAGCAGCCGCCGGAGTTCGGAGGCTCTGGTTCCTTAGATATTAGCTGAACGACAAAATATATATAGATTTCCACTTGTAATATGAGGAAACATTATTATTTTCTTTTATTAAAGAATGCAAATATTACAGAGTAAATCCATCCGTAGAATTCCACATCGAGAGCTTCTTCGTCCGTTCGATTCAATAGTGTTTAATCTCAGCAGTTTACAACTAGTTAATAGAGGGAGCAATTCGAAAGCATCTTTTCAAGTTGTTTTAGCACTCATTTTCCCACTAACTCAAAGTCGAAGAAATTTAGGTTCACATAGAATTTACGGCTGCCGTAGAATTTATTTTATCTTGGGATAATTATTAAATTTATCATGAACATTACATAATTTCGTTTTGATAATAAATATTTCGAACAGAAATGCCTCCAAGTGTACGTTTCAAGTGTTGTTAACTAATTTTTTGGAGCATCATTTGTATGTGATATTTTATAGTGTTTCCACATTTCATTGCATTATTTCATAAACAAGCATGCCACGGGTTAATAGTTACACTTATTCGCGAATCCACGAGACTAACGCACAAATTTATTATAATGAGCCAGAATTAATTTCTTGGAGTCTACAAAATTTGTTGGAGCATTCGATCATAAAAGATTTTCGATAATTTATCAAACAGCGCTTTTGAAATTTAGAATTGCTAAAAAAATCGTCACATATTTTCATATTTACTAAATAATCTTGAGATTTAAATTGCGATGGTGACACTTTGTGGTCTTTGAAAATTTAAATCTTGCGGTGGTGTTGGGATTTCAAAGATTCAAAGCGCGAATCAATGTGGTGAATTAATTGCGTTGTGGTGTTGGGAATTTAAATCTCGGCACCACAGTGGTGCTGGGATTTACAATTCCAACACCACAGTGGTACTGATTTTTTTGACGGGAAGAGTAAAAAGGAAATTAAGTGCACTATTTGGTAAATATGAAAGTATATAGTACTTTTTAGGCAATTCCAAACTTTGGGAGCGCTGTTTGATAAATCGTCGAAAGATTTTCAATGATTTATCTATGTTACGATGATTATGAATCCAAGAGCATTCGGAGCGAACGTATCAATTTTTTTGCTATAATAGTTACACTTATTTATAAATTCTTTTTTTTTTCAACAAATTTTGTTTTAAAAGGTTGAATCATTTCATAATGTGATTTAGTACAACAACAAAAATCAACTTTATTTTACCAGGTGAAATAGATTTTGTGAATCTTTTTCGACGTCATTAACTTTATCCCTTATATCATTTATACTTAAATAAATTTTATCTTATTTTATTATTACCATTTGTTAATTAACTCTTTTTTTATTTTTCCTCTTCCTCATTTGATGTATATATTTGTCATAGTTTACATCACACAACTTGAGCATTTATTGATTATATATTTGCTCTCTCTCTAGTATTTTCATTTATTATTTTGTCAATCTTCATATGTTCATATATTCATCTTAACATCCTCATCTCTGTAACTTTCATCTTTTACTTATGTGCTAAAAATAATAATCCAAAATTCAACGTCATATAACATAGCAAATTTAATCATCATTTTATAAAACTTCCCTTTAAATTTTAAAAGTACTTTACGATCACATAAAATATCTGACACTCTCCTTCATTTCAATCATCCTATTTATATTATATGAGATATATATCTCTTAATCTCTTTATCGTTTTACAAAAATGATTATAAATATTTAAAATTCTCGATTCTAAATAATTTGTCATCTCGTATCTTAATAATTATCTCATTACATTTAATATTATTAAACTTAAATTTCATATATTATATTTTTATTCTACTAAGTCTAAAATATATCACTTTTCTAATATACTTCTCACCTATTTCATTTATCAAAATAACAAATATGTACTATGACAATATATCTTCAATATGTCCAGTAAATTAGTACATAATCAACGTAAAAAAAATAAAAAATTAGAGTTAATTTCTGATGTAATTTTATTTTTATTGAAAATATTTTAATTAATCTGCCTGATATAAGATTTTTTATTTTATTTTATTTTATTTTGACGAAACGAGAAATTAGTGAACATGGGAGTTGGATATAAGAGAGGGCTCACAACAATATTATGATATACAAACATCCCAATTAATTAGTATATGCATAAATTCATCAGAATTTAACCATTTAGTATCTCATTACCACGACTCGAATCATAAGCAGATAGAGTATCGTATAGAGTACAACGAAGGAATGAAATTCATATAGCCAATCTCAAATAGTTGCGACTAATACAACTCGAAAAAAGTCCTCATCTTCCTCCGAAGATTCCGCTGAACACTTGGCTGTTGCCACCCAGTGATGCTTCCCACTCTATGGAAGCCATCAGAATCTGCAATAGGTTTGCAGTGATCTCTCTCATTTCGGGTCGACTGACGGGATCATCACTCAAGCACCACATAGCAATGTGCACCATCTGAATTAGGTTGTAGCAGTGATTCAGAAATAACTATTTGTCATGATCTGCAGAAAAACAAAAAAGACAGAAATTTATAAGGATGAACTGATCGACCTTGTGGACTTCTTCAGCAGGGTAAAAGTGATTCAGATTTGGATCTATAATCTCCTGAATGGCACTCTCTGGATCTTCTGAGAGGAAAATTCCTTTCATCTGGTGCAAATCACAAGTAAACAGTTATCTGCCATTGTTATGCGAGATTGCATAACTGAATAAGGAAACTGAGTACGCTGAACAATTCATTTGGCACATTTTTCTTTCTGTTCTTTTCTTTCATTGCCATAAATTGCCAAGTTGAAGATAGTCTTACAATTGTGGCCAGGGATCTCATCTTGCTCGGATCCTTTCGATCTGGAGTTAGAGCCCTTTGGCCTGTGACAAGCTCAGACAGCACAACTCCAAAGGCAAACACATCAGATTTGGTGGTCATTTGCAGCTCCATAACAGATCTGACAAAAACAAGCTACTAATGTCATGTTAGTATGCCCTACATCAAATGACCGAGTGGTGAAGAAGTTACTGAATATGATCTATCTATCTATCTATCTATCTATATGTATATATACGAACTCTGGTGGAAGGTATCCCGGTGTTCCGACCAATCGCGTAGCTAAATACCCTTGTTCTTCCCTGTGTTCCTCCACCAGCTTTGCTAGCCCGAAATCTGCTACCTGTTCGAAGAACGATAAACCATAACTCTAAGACTTATGGAATCTGTTCTCTGTATGGTATTGAGTGAAGCTGAAAAAAAATGCTCACCTTTGCTCTTAGTGTGCTATCCAAAAGGATGTTGCTAGTCTTTATATCGCGATGAACACAAGTCGTCTTGGTGTGTTCGTGTATGTACTCGATTCCGCGTGCTGTATCCAATGCAATCTGTGTTCTTGCTGTCCATGATAGAGGCTGATGACCTGCTTTGAAGTTCATTAGACTTGGTTATTCGATACATTTCAACGAATATACTGTAAATGCAAGTGCTTGGCCCTAACCTTTGAGCAATGGATCATGGAGGTGCTCATTCAGTGAGCCATTCTGAACATACTCATAGACCAAGTAAAGGTAGTCCTCTCCTGCTGCATAACCTATGAGTTCGACCTAGCGAAGGGTCGAATGTCATTAGACAACAGAGAAACACTTTCGAATTTAAGGTTCTATTTTGTGACATACCACATTTCTGTGATGCACGTTGCATAAAACATTTAGCTCAGCCAGGAACTCCTTGGACTTGCTTGATTTCATCTTTTTAATGGCAACTTCCTGCACTGATCGATGTAAGTAAACAACTTGTTTTCTATCGAAATTAAGATGAACTTGAAGATCTAGCTATTACCTCATCGGCTAGGATTCCAAAATATACACTGCCATACCCTCCCTCGCCGATCTTTCTTGATCCTTCAAAACTTGCAGTGGCTTGATCAACTTCTTCCAGACTAAATATCACTGGTCTCTCTGGCCTGAATGTTGCAGTTCCTGCAAAATGAAACTTTTAGGGGTTAAGAACCTCGATTAGAGCTTAATTAGCGACATAATTGAGGTTAGTAAATATCTTAATACCTTCACCGTTCTTGCAAGTAAGAAGCCAGCTCTCCAAGGCTGCAACTGTGCATCTTGTGCTCGCAGTCTTGCTCAAGTTTGCCTTCGATTTCTCGTCAATGGTGTCAGCTGATCGCCGTCTCCAAAAGAAGAGTACCAAGAAGCCGATGAGGATGATCGACAAAAATGATATGGAAATGCCAAGCGCTATGATTGCTACCTTCTCTTTCCCTGATAAATTCCACCGCCACGGAGTTAAATCTAATGCTTTAACCTCACACAATGATGCGATAGGTCTCTTCCGAACTTGAACTTTCTCTAATGGTTTACCTTTGAAGTAATTAGCATGAGCCGGCGCCGGCGAAGAATGTGCACCCATGGGCACGAACAGAAGTTGGTTGAGGCTGAGGGAGTCCGGGTGCAGACTCACCTCTGCGTTTATCGCCGTGATCGAATCCACGTCGGTGTCCAGCATGTTAGCGATGGTTGTCAGCGTGTCGTCGGCCTGCACCGCGTACGATACCACCACCACCTTCTTCTTCCTCTCTCCTGATCCTCCTCCTCCCGCCGTCCAACACCCGCAGGGGAGGAGGACGGCGATATTTTGTTTGATGGTGATATTAACCGGCACGAGCCACGCCAACCCGCTGAACACAGTGGCCGTGATGTAGTCGACGGTGTCGTTCTCCTTCACCGCGTAGACGGCGTCGTGGAACAGGGCGGTGAGGTTGGCGGCCTCCGGCCGCTGGCACGCGCAGGGGACCGCGACCAGGTAGTCTTCCTCGGAGCCTCGGGGGAAGGCCTGGATGAGCGAGGCGTTGGCGGCGTACCGGTCGGCGACCACCGAGACGTTGAGCCCGAGAGGGCGGACATAGAGGAAGGCCTCGCACAGGGGGGAGGGAGAAGGGGCGTCGCAGGCCATTGGCTCGCCATCGCAACGGAGGAAGAAGGTGAGCAAGAGCAGTGCAGCGGCAGCCGGGATAAGCAGGTAATCGCCGGCCGCCATGCACGGTCGTCAGAGAAGAAGGCGAGCTACTGCAACTCCGTCTCGAGGCGTCGGAGCAGCAAGATTTGATTTTGACGGTGTTGCAGCATTGCGACGGGCCAGTTGGACATCAACGCGATGTCGGAATAAAAAATCGATCCAACTCGGGGCGAATCAAATGGGTTCTGATATTGCATTGGGAAGGCCGCCGGCCGGCCGTCGGATATCCAAGCGTTGCTTTCCATTCGCGTCAAAATCCCCACAGAACTAAACGCCAAATGTAAACCCTGGCAATTGATCATCACCAGGTCGTATGATCTATTTAATTAAACGAATTGGATTGGAGAGGATACGTCGATTCCAACTGTCAGTAAACGCGAGCTATACCATTTTCGTTTCTGATTCTACGATGAGCCTTCACCTTCTAACTAGCAATGGCACGAATAAGCGACATGGTTCTTCTCGGAGACATAGCTCGACACAAACTCATCCGCCGTGGCAGCATACGTGGCATCATCGACTTGACGTGGCACAAGAATCTTGGTGAGCCCTGCAGCAATTCGCTTCCCTGCAACGCTCTCGTAGAACACACCAGTCACTGCAGGCACAAACACATCGCTCTTTGAGCAGATTTGGAAGTCGATGACTCTCTCTAGCTCGCTCCCCCTCCCCAGCACCTCCCCTCTCCTCTCCGCCGGCACTAAGTCGTCCTGCAACGCCGGAGCAAACAACCCGGTCAAGGTTCAGATCGATCGTCGAAGATGGACGAACTTAATTTCATAGTTACCTTGGTGTAAGTCCTGGGGAAGTACTCCTTCAACGGACCTAGAGCTTCATCCCACCATGTCTGGGTTACGTAGACAGTGCTGTCTTTTCCGAACCCGAGCTTTCGCAAGAAATCCACGACCTCCTGCGCGCCGTAGCAAGCCTTCTTGCCCGGTTTGCCTTCCTCGCAGCTTTGCTGCCCTAGCGCCTCAATCCTGATGTCGATGGCGATGAACTGGTGGCTGAGCATTTGAAGCTTCTGGATCATCGTGTCGGCAACTTTGGACACCGCGGGCTTGATTTCGAGACTGCCAAACATGGCTAAGCAGGCCACTGACTCCAGTTCATCGTTGCGGTCTTCCCGCATTCCTAGGCCGGCCGAAGGAAAGGAGCTTGCGAGCTTCAAGTGGTTGTTGGCGCGGAAGGCTGGTCGGATTTGCTCCTCAATGAAGTCCTCCGATACGCCGTTGGGGACTCTAATGACAGTCGGCAATCGAGCGGCTACGTCGGCGGGAAGCTTGCTTACCACGTTGACGACGCCTTCCAGGCTCCGGGTGAATTTATCGACATCGTATAATTCTTGGAAGTTCCTGCAGTGGCGATCAGTTCTGTTAGTTAAAAATTGCAAATCCATGAACGTCCTTCTCGCGATCGCACGATGCTGCGGTGCACAATCCTTATAGCTTCCTGAACCTGATTCGATGCCAAATTCTTAGAAGCATTTCGACAAGCATTATCAGAGCGGTTTGTGAAGAACCGCATTGCCATCGAAATTGAAGATTGATTGCTCATAGACAAACAACCGATCGAGTGTTACTGACAACTTCGATGCATGCTCGAGATTAAGATGTAGATCATGCGAAAAAAGAATACCTCTTTTGACCTGGCTTGCTTCCTCTTATGTCAGGGAGCACCAAAGTGGCTCCAAGATACCTTGCAATGACCACAGCATCAGCAACCTATTTGAATTTGATCAAACATAATTCTGAAACACTTTCAGCACAAAATGATCTTCGTTTGATTGACTAAAGAATTTGCATGAGCAAAGAACAAGAACAAAAAAAAAATACTGTAATTAGTAGACCTGTGAGGGATGGTACTCTGGGCCACTCCTCAAGGAGAATGTGATGTAGCCATTTGATTGTTCTGTGATCCATGAGTTAGAATAAATCAAACTATAGTTTTTTTTTTAATCATATTTTCATGGCTAAGAAAGATAAGTTTATGGTGAGGTTGTTTTGAAAGTTTTGGCACAAGACCTGAAGCAGCTGGCTTTCTCCAGCATGGTTTAAGCACTAGGGTTCTAGCTGGTTGACCACTAACCCAGGTTAGTGACCTCTCTTCGACCTTGGTAACATCCACTCGGTGCCTCGCCTGAAGTGCATTGTGCAAAATAGAGAGCAATTTACAAGAGATTCATTCAATTAAGAGTTCGATCTAATCCAAAATATCAACACTTCGATGACAAGTAAAGAACAGAAGTTCACCTGTTTCATGTTTAGATAGGATTTTAAGAACATGATTAAATATCAAAAAGTGCTGAATTGTTAAATTTTAACATTTCTCATCTTTAACATTGTTAGTCTGAGAAGAACACCTTAAAAAAAGGAAATACGATACAAAATTGAAGCTTATATTCTGAAGAAAAAGGTAAATGGAGTATTTTTTTTTCTTTTTCACTGTCACTGCCTCAATTGTAGAGGTATCTCAACGCAGGTCATGATCAAAGTCTACGTACCATTCCAACACCAACAAACAATTAAACAGAACCTGGAAAAGTTGAAGCTTTTTGGAACAACATCAGGAAAAAAAACAAGAAATAGAGGAATCAACGCAGTGGTTAAGAAACTAAAAACAAACTGAAAACAGAGGAAGCTTGTGTCTGTTTTTCTTTGTTTCTTTTTTTTTTTTTCCATTTTTCGATTTACTATTACTATTATTATTACCTCAAGTTCAACCGTGTCGAAATGATCTCTCTTGATCATATTTCCTAGCATGGCGAACATGGAGATGGTCAAGAAACCGGCCAAGATCTGTCTCGGATCCATCGCCACCGGCGTTCTTCTTCTCTGCTCTGCCTCAAGAACAGAGCAAGAACAGAAGAAGAGAAGTAGAGGCGAAAGCGGTGAGAATCGAACTGTGGGAGAAAAAAGAGAAAAGAAAGTCAATGACTGATTAAGATTGATTGACACGTCAGCATGGCAGTTAAGTTTTTCCTTTTTTTCTCGCTTTCTTTTTTTTTTTCTTTCTTTTTTGGATTTTTTTTTTTGGAATGGTATTTTCAACGGAGTGTTAAAAGAAAATTTTATTGTATGTAATTTTATTCTAATAAAAAAATTTACATATTATTATTATTATTATTGTTATTGTTATTATTATATTTTAACATAGATGTTTAATCTTTGTCGATTAATTCTGAATATAAATAACCTTTCTTCCTAATCTATCTATCCAGCGAAAAAAACAAATTTGACTCTCCAATTTTTCTCATTTTAACTTAAAAATTCAGTTTTTCATAATTTATTATTTTCATTATTAAATTATATCATTCACCTCTAACAAATTTAAAGATGTAAAATGAATAAAAAAATTATTTATTACTATATATAATCAAATTCGTTATGCAACTAAAACACCTCGTCATATTTTTTATTTTAAAATTTATTTAAACTTGATTAAAATTATTTTAACTTAGTTAAAAGTTATTTAAAATTATTATAATAAATATTCAAATAACTGTCGTAATAATGCTAAATAAAGATATTTTTGGGAGGTAAAAAATAAAATCGTTTTAAATATTCTTTTTAAAAAAATGGTATGCTTTAGCCAAAAAAAAAGAATTAGGGGTGCTTTTTTATTTTGTCTAATTTATTGGCTTATAATTAAATATAGTGATATTTCGAAGTTTTTAGAAGTGGGATAAATTAATAATGATTCTAAAATAGATTATAATGAGCATATAAAATAACTAAAATGTTAAAATTATCATCTAATTACCATATGCAAATGGTAGGTAATTATGATATTAATTAACTCATAAATGAATTGATCATATGAGACAAATATATTTATCATTTTTTAGAAAGAAAATAATGAGTAATGTTTTGCCAAACTAATATTTAAACTATTTACTCATTCTACAAATTAAAGAATGGAAAAGAAAAACTATCTAGGAAATATGTGGTAGAATGAAAATAAACATAATTCTTTGCAGCATATAATTTAAATAAAATAAAAACTTGCTACAATATATTATCATAAAATAAATGAATGACTAAATGAAAATACTTTAAATTAATTTGATTTTAAGCATTTTATTATTTCTTTTAAAAGAAGACAAGTTTAATTTTGTCTTTAAAGAAAATATATTAGTTATTTTTTATTATTTCGTCCTTAAAAAAATAGTGTTGGTGATGAAAAAGAACTTCACACCTCTTAATTTTTCTATTTCCATACAATATCTTTTATTTTCTTTTAATACACGTCCTACCAAATTTAATAGCATTATTACAAATCAACATTTCTAAAATAACTCATGAGTCGCCATCACATGGATTAATTACATTCCTTCTGTATAATCTTCCTATCCTTTGTTTTTTTTATTGACAATAGAGTATTCAAATTTTCGATCTGATTAATCCTTGAGAGTAATTGGTCCTGTCCTACGAACCTTCAAAATGTCTCATCAAATATATATATATATATATATATATATATATATATATATATCGGGAATCCAGATCGTCACATTCACAACATCACGGGTGAAATACTTTGCACAATTACAGCGGAAACAAAAATACAAACCGGATCCCTTCAGAGATTTATGCAAAATATATAAATCATTTCCTTAGTTTAATTTAGATATTATCTAGAAGAAAAAATATACCTTCGAAGGAAGTCCTTCCCAATCCCACTAATCCAAGCGTTGCTGAATCTCTATATGGTAAGGACAATCGTATCTCCACAGTATTCATACTGACACTCAGCAGTTTTGGAAATACGTTGTGCTAGCAACCCTAGCAAACTGTCAAGAACACTCGGAAGAAAGAAGGAGAGCGCTATCTTGGCTTGCATGTCCAAAACTTCAAGCCACACAAGAATCAACTCACTCATCTCTTCATCAAGAAGACTTTTTATCTCCATCATGAATATCAAGACTCTTAGTATTCCCTTTCATCAATGCGTGAAAACCTCTCATCTCCTTATCATGAATACCAAGACCCTTGTCCCCACGGGGATGGCGGATTGGTTAAGGCAGAGGGTGCTTGCAGATGAGGCCAGGGTTTGATCCCTGGGGTGGCGGGATTAATCCTCCCCCCAGTCGTAGCAGAACCTCCCCTCTGCTGGTACCAGCCCGTCAAAGGGCCATAGGCCCTGCCCCGCGATTTACCCCTTCACGATTTCCTCTTGGGACGGGGGGCCGGAGGCCACTAGGTTGGCGGTTCCAACCTTTTTGCAGATGAATACCAAGACCCTTGTCCCCCAGGGGATGGCTCGATGGTAAGCACAAGGTGACGCTTGCCATGATGCCCGGGTTCGCAACCAGACGAGGGGTCTAAAATCCTCCCTGGGATGAAATATCCTTCCTTATACTTACCACCGAGTTAATGGGTCATAGGCCCACCCTGCGATTTACCTCCCTCACAATAGCCGAGAGGCCGATCGGTGGGGGCCGCTAGGTTGGCGGTTCAAATATTTTGCCATGAATACCAAGACCATTGGTATTCCCTTGCATGATTAATCGCATGATGATAGATGACCCTTGGATTTTCTACATGATGAATCATCTTCCATGGTTTAATTTGAGTCTAACTCAAGTTTAACCAGCTTGAGTCTAACTCAAGTCTTGGTCATTTGTTCAATTGTTCTTTTAGTCAACTAAAAGGAATCATCCCCAAAATAGAATGTCATTTGTGTATGACCCAATAGGCTCTTGTAACGTTGGCAATGTGTCTAAAATCCATTTTAAACACATAAGCAATGAGTGACATCTAGCAATACATCATTGTTACCCAAGTTACAAGAAAGTCGAGATCCAACAACCTTTCCATGACTATTATCATGTATGACGGTGTCCTTCTATCCTTGATATCTTAGATCGATGAATGAGACATAAACCGTGTCATTCCCTTATCGATCTTTATGTGTCTTGATCCCTAAGTAGATTTACTCAAACAAATGAGCTCAATATCTCATATTGACTCATTGAGCATGTCATGCATGTAGTGGTCATACTCTATCAAGAGGCCAAAGATATCACTCCCATCATATGGGAGAGATAGATCTTATCTATATCACTCACATCTTTCCGCATAATTCGTTATATACCCAGCAATCGCCGTTACAGTGCACTCTGTTACAGGTGACGTTAGACGATACCAAAGTACATAACTCCTTATGTAGGGAACCGTAGTGACTTCAGGTCTAAGGACTATTCATATCAATAGTCACATGAGAAGTATATGACACTCATATAACGATCCATGACACTTTCTCATGGCGGGTCAATTCGGTACATATATTCCCCAATATATATATATCTATGTGTCAATGTGATATCACATATCCATGACTTATGAGATCAAGTCATCTATTGACTTACAAGCTAGTCTCAGTGTATCAATATATCCCTTTATCTATTAATACAATACTTGACTAGGAATGTTTAAGTATAATGTTCTCTATAGCTTCTCATAATCAATTCTACAAATTGATATACTGCAGATTAGAACCTACTATTTAAAAGCATTATTATATTTATTTGGTTGGCACACGTATAAAATAAATATAATAATCAATCTTTATATGTTATTAATGAAATATGATACATATGATCCTTAATCAATCATCTCATGATTGACACTAAGGACTGACACTAATAATATATTATATATAGAGGATTTTTTTTTCCCTATGCGATGTCAAATCTGTGCGACGTCTACACGCGAAGGATTGTGCATAATGATTTCACTGTGCACAGTACAGTAAAATCACTGTGCAAAAAGTGAGCACGCACCAGCATGGATAGGAGCGTATGCAGGAGAAAAACATGTTATATATATATTTGATATCACTGTGTGCACATTATCCATGACTGTGTCAGAGTGCACAGTGAAGTGGAATTTTTCAATGTGCATTCCCTATCAACACTCAAAGTATCAACTATATATATAAGCAAAATCATGAGTCATGACTAAGAGATTAGATCATTGAAGTTCTGCACATAAAATTTATTGAGATCAAACTTTACTAGAAAAGAAGTTTACCTCAATGGATAAACGAAGGGGAAAGAAAGAAAATGCTAATCTTAAATCAGACATAAGTTTTTCTGCATTTTAGTTTGCCAATATGTCCAGCAGATGTTGATTCACAATAAGATTGTAATGTAGGAGGAATGAGCAATGCTATGCCAATTTGTCCTTTGGAATTTAGATGCCTAGCAGTTTGCAACTCGCTATGCTGAAACATAGTTAACAATTATTAAAACGACTGTGTATCTTGGCTTTCGACAGTTATTGTTTATGCTATACCTACATAGATTTTCATCCTGGATAAAAAACACTATTTGCCTCGAGTAAATTTCAGATCACAAAGCTATCCCCAGTTTGTCAAAAAGAATAAGTATAATCCATGAAAGATTTTGTAATATCCTGAAAGGGAATAATAAGTTGGAACTTAGATATTATTTAGAGGATATTTTAATGAATCATTTTCAGAAAATGGTCTACTGGTGATCTGATGAAACCAAAGCTTTAGTTCACTAGTCCATGGCATGGGCAGAACATGACGAATAACGAATTGGACCAAGGAGATTTTTTTATAAACTTTTTTTTTTTTGTGATAGATCTTTTTATAAAATAAAAAGGGGTTTTCTTGATCAAACCACACAGAAAACAATGGAACAAAAAAAACATGAAACAGATGCTACATTTCAACAGGAAAATTAATTCAATGGAATTGTTTTTTATGTGAAGACGACAGTGAAATTTGACTTCAGCTACAATACATGAGAGATTAAGGGACAAGCCTATGTCTTGCGTTCAGTTCATAAAACCTAAAAAAGATGATACAAACACACACGATGTAAAAAATTATGCACCAACTTGCTAAATCGATGCTGATAAACTGAAACTAAAGAACTACAAGTTTTTTTGTTTCAACGATAACTAGGGTACACCGGCCAGCATAAGATCCATTAAACTATATAACGGGCCTCAAATAACTGGAACCTATGCTATGTTCTTGTTGTAGGATATAGCTGACCGTCACTTGGACCCTCGTCCACGTCCTTTTCCTCTTCTTACCCTAACTACTGTTCTTTTCTTTGGGTTTCTCCTGCTAGGCTGGGCTTCGACAAGGACACGTTCAATTGACTTCATTGTCGTGCCATTCTGCGATTTTGTGGTGGTATTGTCCATTCTCTGGGCAGCTGGTGGATCGACACTCAGAGACGCATAAGTTATTTCAGTTGTGGCTGCAGTTTGTTCACCGTTGCTACATTGGGTAGAACTCTTGTTTACCACGCATAAAGGTTGTGGATTGCGATTTGGCTCTGAGGAGACACTGAAGAAAACAGATCAAACAATTAGATTAAGACAATTATGAAGAAGAGAAGGACCATGAAGATATTCTCGTGTGGATTTACCCATTGGCGGAGAACTCGTTATTTGCCAATTCTTCTGTTCCATGCGGAGGATGAGGAATCATGTCGAGTGGGTTTAACTCTGTCACACACAGATAGTGCATATTGTTTTAAGAAATATTAGAGACAATATGTAGGTACTAAAGCAATCATGCATAAGCATAACCACAATAAAAATGGGGCATCTAAAGCACAGTGGCAGCATCTTTGGCACAATTTTTTTTTTTGGGGGACCCAACTTGATTCCTTGCCATTTTACTGACATTATTGGATAGATACCAATCTCAAACATTAAACAGTTGGTGTAAGCCGTCACGATCACTGCCAGAAATAGCACAATCCAAGTAATGAAATGGAATGGTTGAGACATAGTATTGCCAGATCACTATGCAACAAAAGAATTAAATACTGAAATTTTAGCTCTAATTTTCATTTCTTTTACTAAAAAAGAGCAGAGAACTGGAAACCTGAATCCAGTTTCAATTCTGTAGAATTATTGGCCTGGACTATCCAAAAAGCAGTTTCATTTGCACTAGAAGTGTGAAAAATATTCTCGCGATTGGTAGCAGCATCAGCACCACTGACATTAAGAAGGGAAAAAAAATCATGATAGTTAGTGGTCAGTAAAGCATACATAACTAAAGTTGCACTAACAAATAAAACAACCATAAACCATACACAATCAAAAACTATTTGCGGATTTTAAATTGACAATTATAAGATTGTAGAAAAAGACACCAAATCAACAATGTTGATAAAAACTCTTGTTTTGATAATAAGTTTTCATGAAAAGGAGTGAGAACATTTCATGGAAACTATTCAACAAGTGGGGTTGGTTTCTTATCGATGATAAAATGAGCACCACCTATTTCCCAATAGATTCTAACTTCACCTGCATTTGTCAAGGCCGGTTGCAATTCTTAGTTAAGCATTCTGCAGCAGCAGAAACAAACGGAATGCCTATTCAATCATCATATAGGTTTGCATTCTATAGACGGCTTGCAAGATTATTGTTCAGTCACTTTAACTTTAACCACCCAAATAAAGAAGTCATTGCACAACCAGGGTGCCTGCAGAGCAGGTGGTTTCTGCCATAATACCATACAAAACTGCTAGTTTATTAGATTAGATGTATCATTCATATCAGGCTGCAACAATGTGGCATCAAATGGGACTCCACCTGTAAATTTCACTTCCAAGAGAGCCTTCAAAGGTTCAAGATTTTGAGACTCGGTACTACTTTTCACACAAGAATTCTTGAAGTTTCATATTATCAAATTTGAATCCTACGTCCATCATAACTACTTGATAAGCTTAAGAGAGCTTACAAAAACTAATCTGGCCTTAGTCCATGATAGGAATATACTGAGTGCCTATCATCTTAAAATAGAACACAAAAACTTTATGATGAAACTAGTAAAACTTGAGATGCATGATATAACCAAGGAAAAACTTACCCATCAGGTGTTTCAATTACTTTTTCAATATGAGGTAGGGGGTCTCTGGAATCTCCTGAATTTAAACAAAATTATATATTTATAAATTAAAAACTGTGACTCATAATCCCCATGGAAAAATAAATGTTTCTTCAAATAAGAAATTACCGCCAGTCACTATTGATCTTGAAGCAGAAATAAAAGATTCACGGGGAACATCATTCTCAACAATGGCATCTTGCACAGTTAATAAAGGATTGCTGACCTCCTGACAACAGAAGATTTTTATAGTGTCGAATACAATTATTATGTTAAAATATGTACTATAACACAAGATATGAAACAAGAACAGAGAATACCAAAAAAGAAAAATCAAGTATCATTCTTAGTGAAAAACAAAAAAAAAACCTTGTTACCTTATTTGAATCCAAACAAATAGGCAAATTGGGATCAGTAGGTCCATCTGATACAGTGGATTCTAAAGTACTTATCGTGGGCATTGGCAATGCAATTTTGTTTGATGCTACCACTGACATCTCAAGTGTTTTCTTCTGCTCCGATGTAAAAGTTGAGGGAGTGGATTTATCTGTTAGTGGTTGTGTCAACTGATCGGCATTGAAAATTCTATTGAAGGAGTAATTAACATCCTTGGAACAATGACCTTCAACATGCTCGGTTAATGATTTAGGAGCATTGAAATTTTCTACAGATGGTAAAGAAGATGAAACTTGCATTGTTCTTAAAAAATCATGATTCCCAACTGCTTCTGATGTGATCTTTGAATTTTTTCTTTGAATTAATTCCCAGGAATCAATTGGTTTGAAGGAATACATCTCCAATGGACCATCAACCAAACGGGGTTTCTTATTATCAGTATTATCTGGGCTTTTCTGTGACCTCACCGAGAGATACTTTCTCTTAAATTCCTGCACAGGGGAATCATATAGTTGGACAGAAACAAACAAGCATCAGTTTGGTATAAGAAACAACATGTCTTGAATCCAAACTATCAGGGATCATTCTTAAACTGCATAGTTATAGAAATCTGTGCCATGTAATTGCAAGAAAATTTGACTCTAAATAAAATCATATCATCATGTAGTAGTGTTATTCAAAAGGGTGTGTGCCACCGATATAAGCAGTAAATGTGCTTGTACAGTTGTACATTATCTACTTTCAATTGTGTAATCGCCTATATTCTAATATTTTACCTTGAACGATGGCAAAGAATTGCTATTTGTTGCATGGTTGCTTCTCTCAGGGAAAAGATTCACTTTTCTATCCATAGTAGATGTTAGAGTACTATTATCAAAGCTTGGAGACTGCCAAGGAGGAAGGTTTTGCATATACGATTTAGCCAAATCCACTGGTGAGGCATCATCAGGAAGATCCTGTAGAATTCATGAACAGAAAGTAACTTCATAATAGAACTTTCATGCTGTGAACTGTAAAGGTTTATTCAAAGTGAATAGCAACACCTAATTTTTTGGAGGATAAAACAGATTACTCAAACACAGTTACGAAAATGGAGGCTCTTTATTTGTAATAAATATGTCATAAGCATAATGAACTTCCAGACAGAAAATTCACAGATATCAAAGGTAAAATTGTGCCCTATGCCACACTTAATTGAACGTGCATGCTAGCGAGATAGAAGCAGCAAACAGCGGCAAGTCAGCAGCAACAAACAAAGATGCAAATATCAATATAAATCAATGCCAGTAGCTCTTTTTCAGCAACAGGTAGCATAGCATAAAAGTGGTCCATTTCTAGACATGTTTTGTTGCATGATCATGGACATAAAACAAGGATCACTAGATATTGTACCCAAATATCATTTCTCACACCAGGAGGGATAGAGACATATGTTCTTATGAAAAAAGACAAGAGAATCCAAGACCAGAAAAAGGAAGTGACAAGATCCATCATGTGATAACCTAGTAAAAGACACTAAAACATAAATATTTGAATAAGGAAACACGCTAAACACTATTAGGACATGTTTTTTAAAAAAAAATCAATAAAATAAACAAAATTTTTCACAAGTTGCTGAAAATAAAACATTGGCGACACAGGTTGACTAGGCTGGATTCAGGAACAAATGGTTAATCCTGGTCAACCCATGGGTGGAGTTTAAAAACTTTGGCTTTTAGAGCTGCACCAAGAATGGGAAATAATTAGTGTTTAACTATGTTGGTTTTGAATGGATATGGTAGCAGTGATGAAGAGTAGTAATTATCATAATTATTTCACGTAGATGAAGAATTAAAAGTAAAGGAAATTGAAAGAGAAGAATGTGTAAAAGAGAAATGATTCTGCAAAATAGTTTTCAGAAGCTAGTAATTTGAAAGGAAGCCTTACATGATGAAGCATATCAGTATTCAAAGTGCAAGGTCCAAGAGCAGGATCAACTTTGGAGTTCGATGTCTGCTTCTTCTCCTCCAACCATTTCTTGGCTTCCATAACAGCTGTGTTGTGAACAACAGGTGTACTAAAGGCAGGTGTCCTAGGAGAAGGATCACCAGGAGAGTACAGAAATGATCCAGGCAGATCAGGACTCTGCTTCAAATGTAGCCAGGCTCCAGAAGAATCAACAGTGTTGCCAAGATCCCTGTTTGCTAATGGTGAATCAACCACTCGAGATTGTAATAACTTAGTCAATCTTTCACATTCATCCCTGGAAGCAGAAGTAGAATATCAGGGTTCAGCTAAGCAAGCTCCCAAATAAAGCACATGTTTGATTATTGTATAATGCAATCTGTTGTATGCATTTTTTTAAAGAAGAGCATCAAAATTCCTTGGATAACACCGACAGGAGAAAAGTTGATATGTGTTTGTTCAAACTGTTCAAAGAAAGTGATTCTATTGTCAAAGCAATTTAAATAATTATGTAACAGTATGCTGGAAGCATAAAAGAGCACACATGACTAAGAACGAAATAACTTGTTGACATTACGATAGCGTATAAATAAGTCCTAGCATAAAATTATAAAGATAATTTTGTTGACATAGATAATGAGAAAGGATACTCTAATATCGATGCCAACCATTTTAGCATAAACTGAAAATGCTACTCAAAGTCCAATATATTTTTTGCATCTACTTACTTATTTTACATTAGTTTTTTATTTAGATGATCACTTTTAGGGATATAAGGGGAACTTTCTAAATTATGAAGCCTTTTGATGATTCAAGATATTCATGATGACAAGGACAAGTTTGGAAGTTGTTTTCCTTTCCGTCAAACGTTTTTCAGGTGTGGGGTTCTACAAATAATTAAGCTGAAGTACTTTCCTTTTGGGAAAAAGAATCAAAGAATATGCCAAATGGTGCTTCATGCAAGAGATATTTAACTAATGCTTAAGTAATAAATTACAAGTATATAATTTAGAAAGCATACTTATCATCATCATTGTACATCATGTTATCGTAACTATTTAGGTCGCATATATCCCTTTACTTAGCGCTTTGCAAGGACAGTAACACAAGTTCAAGTCAATTAAATTACTATTTAAAATTTTAACTAGAGTTTTCTCTGGTCTTATTCCTTTGTACCTTTCACTTTACTCAATTCCGCTCATGTAGCTATACAATATGTTGATTGCCTCCTTCGACTATGTTTATATTATCATATTTAGGGCTACACCTAAATGTTCTCAATAATAGTAATTTATTATTATATTTTTAAACCAACACTTCCATCTTAACATTTTTATCCCAGTTATATTAATTTTCTAAGGTCTTGTTTCTTAGAGAGAGACACAGCAATCACATTAGACTCCAAAAGTTCCTCTCTTTCAACCACCCATTTGTTTTCCTATTAATTATATTGTCATCAATGTATACTGCCTCTTCAGCAATAAAATATATCTAAAAGTCCTATTTGCAGAAATTTCATGTCCAACCATCTTAACTGTTTCATCATTTTTTACTCATTATTGAAACTGTATTTCATATATTCACTTAGTTCTACTAAAGTTTTTCTCCTCAAATAAGTTTATGAGATACTCAATTAATGGTTTAGGTAAGATATGATAAGTAAGTCTGTTTAACAATAAATTAAAAATAAATAAATAAATAAAAGCTAAACTTTGTTGTAAACCTGCAATTATAAAGAAGTTATTTGTCACACTCCCAATCACGCTTATCATGAATAACTACATTACTATACATGGGTATTATCAAATCATTATAAATTCTTGATATTTCTTTCTTCTCTAAAGGTCACTAGAATAATTGTCTAGGGGAAATGCCATAAAAATTTTCTAAAGTAATGATAATCATGCCCAAATCCCTCTCTCACCTTATATTTCTCATTAGTTGTCAAATTAAATAAATAACGTCAAGACCAGTGAATAAATAAATAACATCTGTAGTTCATCTTCTGGACATAAATTCAAATTGATTATATATACATACATATATATGCGCACATGTGTGTGTATGCACATATATATTCTCCCTCTTAGATTTGCATGTTACAGATACAGTATGCTAACAGTTCTAATTCCCAATAAAAAGTAACTAATTATTAGCATCCTTTTATCATATGTTAAAAGCCAGACCATTTCCTAGTCTGTGACTCCATAGAAAATTTTACATCCACACAAAATGAATTAGCCGCAAGTGAATAGTCAAAAATAAAATGCAAATGTGCTATGTGCATCAGAAGGAAGTCTGTCAAGGATATCAAAATACCAACAAACCTACAGCGGAAAAAAAGATATTCTCAGCTACCTTGAGAAAGTCTCCTGAGAGAGCAACTTCTCAATGGCAAGTTTGGTTTCACTAATTGGAACAATTGCAAGTGATCCCTCCACGTGGTCAGCAACCACATCTGTATTATACAATCCCTGACACATAGAAACAACTACTACCTCTTTTACTAAGAAAATTTTTAACTAGAACTTTGTAGAAAAATGGAGAACTAATCAATTCTGAAGGCATAAGAATCAAGAGCATATTATTGTGAAAAATCAAGTGAATTCAACATCTGTAAAAATTCTCATGATTTTCAGTCCACATAAGTTGATTAACTGATAACATTTATAGTCAAATGGAAATGGGACTCTAATGCAATTACTTGATTGGGTCCAGTTAGCATTTTAGGTGCACCAACATTCTCGTCTTCATCTGCAAAGACAAAAAAATCAGAATTTTTTTTGCACAAATCAAAAATGGCATTACAGGCACAAGGATATTCATGCAAGGCTATCTGACTGACATATCTTTTACGAGCAAAACATGCAGGAAAGTTAAGAAAATACAAATAGACAGATATTTTGTTCTTTTAGTAATAAGATAATTAAGTTTGCTGAGGCAAGCATGTCCTCTTAATGTTCCTAGTAAGCAAGACCCTCTAATTTTGCCTTGTTTCCTTGCCCTCTAGTACCATTACCTCAATAAAGGTATAAATTTAGAACAGTAACAGAGTTGCTCGTTCAACCAAAAGATTTCAGATTGTTAGTTATAGTATCTTCTCTGTATTGAGACACTCATGAGATATGTACTAGTTACTATTACTTTAGATAGCAATGATAAGCAAATGTAAGACAGTTGATTTACAAACAGTTGAACATTCTCAGGGGCCAATCAAGGACAAGGGAAGCTAGTGGCAAAGCCAGTTGACTAGAGTCAACATGCACGAGTCGACCAGAGTCAAATTCAAATGAATGATCAAAGACTGCTCGAGTTTACAATTTGGATGGAACTAAATCAAACTTAAGATGAATCAACAGACACACTTCCTTGGCTAATTATTAAGTCAAAGCAAACTGACTAACACTTGGAATCAAGCTAAACCAATTCAACATTTATTTTGGATTCAACAATTTGATGTGTGATGAAACAAACACCAACTATTATATCCAGTTATTACTACTAAGCCTGCTTCTGAAACTTGGTGCCCCTTAGGCTAAGAGAAAATTTTTATAGAATCGTTGTATGATTATTCATACTTCAGAATAAAACTAATCTAATTCAACATTTATTTTGGATTCACCAATTTGACCACTATTATTTTAGTTATTACTACTAAGAGCTTCCAAACTTTGGTACCCCTTTGGCTAAAAGAGAAATTTTATAAATTTATTATGAAGTTAATTATATTTTAAAGATCAGAATGTGTTGAGTCAATTGAAAAATAACACTTACAAAAAAATTAATGTAACTGAGATGATAGTGCTAAGATGATTTGTGAAATTACCAGAAAATAATTTCAAAAACTCAAATACCCCAAGAATTATGCATAGCACTAATAGATGACAAACTGAGAGAAAATGAATTTATATATTGTGAGCATGTTCAAAGGCGATCACAAATTAATTGATTCTAGTTTAAGGTGTAACTTGTAAAGGTAGTGAAAGACCATATTCAACTTTAGTTAAGGTAACTAAAGTGGATCAAGAGTTTTAAATATCACTAGTCATATATTTTTGCATAGAATTCCATTTAGAATCTACAATTAAGTGTTCAAAAGAACAACATTTTAACAACATGTAGAATACACTTATCCCCACCTACTGCAAATGAGCCTGTAGAGACAAAGTACTAATAAATAACATTTCAATGACATCACAAAAGCCTATGGATCTTGATAATTTCCAATCAAGGTTTCTCAAAAAGCATATGCAGGCAGTACACACTCAACCCACTTTATATCACATATATGATTTGCAATGGCATCTACGAAATCTTATACAGTCAGTATTAAAACATTAAAAATATTTATATTGATATCTAAAGTATTTATCACGTGCAAAACATTGTTTAAATTTAAGATTTACATATTACGAGCTACTAAATAGATAACTTAGGGTTTTAAGTAAATTTCCTTTAGTTTATATTAATTTAAATGAACCAAATAAGTTTTTAATTGCATTATGTAGACTTCATATGCCACATGTAATAATGTGGTCCCTATGGAAATCTGCCTATGCAGGTGCTTATGTGGTTCAAGCACCAGCTTTTTAAATTGAGGTTTCTGATACTATAAAATGTTGAATAGAAAGAAAGGAATAGACTAGTACAACATTAAGGACACTCCACTGAGACATGAGCATAGGAGAATAATATCAGGGGTGATCTTTAGTTATCAAAAGGCAACGTTGCATAAAGCGACCCTTCCAAGCACATCAATACGTAGCGAGAGCAGCTTTTTTTCTCATGGAAAGACATGCAAATAAATCCAGGTGGGGCTACGATTTAAGAAAGTAGGAAGCAAAAAAAAATGCACTCACAATGTTTTTGAGTGGATATTCTCTAGGGTATAATAAGTTGCAGACGACAATAACAACCAAGCCTTTTCCCGCTAGGTGAGGTCGGCTTACAATAAGTTGCAGATTTAACATAAAAATGTTCCTCCTACATCTAGTGTAACTACAATTCCTATTATACTCATTTCTATGATAATAAAATAGTTGTTCTTAATATAGAAGCACAGATAAAAGTGATTAAAATTTGGGTCACTTAATCTAACTCAAAAATGGCATCAGAAGTGGTTTCTGGTCTAAATTCTGCACATTAAATATCCTCAGCTAATCTACGTGTTGATCTTGGTCCATGAAGAAGAGTGCTATAAATGTAAAATTGTATATAGGGCACGTCCTAAATTGGTTAAATTTTTATGGTTAAGTTAGTCATGTAACCAAATTTAATAGTTCACATTACTCCAACTCATTTAAACCATGTTCGAATGGGGACGAGAAGAATTTAATGAAATGCATGAAGAGAGCGTTAAAATCATGGAACAGTATCTCCTTCCTAAAACTGCGTCGAGTACAACATACCTAATAGTAGAAATCAAAGACTGCTACACCAGTCACATATGCAGAAGAGAGAAAGACAAATTGCGGTATGCAACATTAGCAATCTCCTCATAAGGAGGGAAAAGTAAAAAACAACTCACCGGATCGAGGGCTGCGGTCATGGTCCGAGGAGTAATCCGAAGAGGAGGAGGAATAGGAAGCGGAAGACTCGGTGGAGCTGCTGTCAGAGCGGAAAACGGAAGAGATGAGCTTCCCGGCGCCGGAGACAAGGCCGACGAGCCAGCTAGGGCTCCCAGCGGGAGGTGGAGGCGCCGGGAGAGCGAGCGGGGGAGTTCGCGCGTACGGGGAGGTCCGCATCGCCCGGCCTCCTCTCCGGTCGCGGAGGGTCTTCCCGCCCGATCCGCCCTCCTCTGGTGACGCGCAGCGAGCCCTAAACAGGGATCCCATGACGTAGGGAGACGGAGAGACGGCAGAGCAGCGATCGGAGAGCGAAGTGCAGAGCGGTGGTCGATTGATTTGGAGGAATTGGAGAAAAGAAGAAGAAGGGAAGTGGTTAAATCGCCATGGAAATCTACCGCAGCGACAGAGAGATAGAGAGGGGGGGAGGAATGGAAATGAGAAAGAAATTAAGAACAGCCAACGGAATCTTTACCCCTTCTAATATTAGCAATTTATCGAAGGGCCGGAAAAAAACCATGCAAAAAAATGGGTTTTCCATTTCTTTATTTATCAGCGACCGATAACGGAACATGATGACGGGACGACATACTCACGCGACGGCGATACGGCTGTGTCCGTTGCATAGGAAGATAAGATCACGTGAATGTGCAAGGATTGAAACAATATAAAATATAATTTAGTGAATTTTTCGCTAGTAAAAATTAGGAAATACAGGATTTATTTTATTTGTGAAAATTAAGGTCACATCAGTACATGAACGAGACACAGTCAATTATTTTCATTAGGGTACATTTGATTGGGTAATTATTTTAGTCATGTGATCAAGTAATCACATAATCAAGAACATTTACGATATTACTCTCAACCAAACACATGATGATCGACCAACGATCGACGATGATGACCGATGACGATGGTCGACCGGCAATCTGCTGTGACGATCGACCGGCAATTAGCGACGACGGCCATCTCGACAGCGACGACGACAGCCGTCGGCGGCCCGATGGCGATGCGGCCGACGCGACGACAACGATTGGCGACATCGATCGGTGACCAACAACGACGGCCGACCGGCGAGATCGGCGGCCAAACGACCAACTTATAATTTGATAAATTAATAAAGATAGTTTTGTCTTAAATAGTAAAAATTAGATGGTATTTTTGAAAAAAAAAATACATAATCAAGGAAATCAAGAAAAATCAAATTCTTAGAGGTTTTTCAATTCTTTCATCCATAATTCTTTTGCTAACGTAATATAACATGTCGAACATCCATCATGATTTGATAATCGTTCAAATTCTAAATCTACGAAGATTTTTTTTTTTTTTTTGATAATTTGGAATAGACAACCAAGATTATCACATAATTCAGATGAACAGTTCTTCTACAGAAGCCATGCGCACCTGCCCCCAACCTCACCTGATGTTTATTAAAATAGGGTATCGTTAATCTGGGGAGGCGAAAAACCCTAGTCTTGCCTCCAATAGATGAGATGAACGAGATTATCTCAATTATCGCAGCAAGAACGCTCGATGCATCACATATGTACAGCTACATAAAAGAGTTAGAAGAGCCCATGCAAATAAGGAATCGATTTAAAAGCCACCTCCACACATAAGTAGCTTCTCAACCTCGATGGATGATATTTCGGCACCTTGATCAAGCAGATTCTGTGTATTTCATACAGGACTGTCACGGAGGAAGAGAACTGGCATTCAGAGATTCAGACATCGGAGATATCTGAATATTTTAGCAAGTTGAAGTAGGCTCTGCGTACTTCCACTTATAGGACTATGATTTGGTTGACATCAGAGACGAAGAGACCCTCAGAAACTAAGGGAAGAAATCTTACGCCCAGTATTCACAAGTCAACCTCAGGAACTACAAAACAACAGAGTGTGCTCGGTAACAGAAAACCAGCTTTAAAACATTACTAATGCGATGGGCTGCGTCAACAACAATAAAGGCATTAGATTTTTTATCTGATGGAAAGTGTTAAAACATGCTAATTATTAACTCGATAACTTCACAGCTGGTACAAAAAAAAAATAAACATCTGATGATGCAGATCATGTCAACTTCAGAAAACTTGATAGCATCGCAGGTAACCACCGCGTTCAAATTCAAACAGATCAGCATACCTAGCAAATGACTGAAGGTAAAAAAATGCTGCAGATATCTACTCAAATTGATCTGGACAATGAAGACTGAGCCTCAACAGCACTGGACAAGCGATGACTAGAAATTGCAATGTAAAAAGCCATGACTGGACTTTTGAGATAGATCATATATATGAAATTGTTGCCGCTACTTCCTGCTTTAAGAATAAACTTGTTAGTTTTTTCTTCTTTGTATAGGGGCAGCCACAAAGCCGAAATCTTGTGTAGTTAAAACATCTCTCAGCTACCCTTTATCATGAATATACAATCTCACTGTCAGAAAACTTCAGGGGCTAATGTTACTCAAAATAAACCCACCATGGACAACTTAAATGCTCCTACTTTCTTAGTCAATAGTTGGATGTTCAAGTCTCTTGCAAAGTAGCAGAGTTCTCTCGCCAAAAGGGCAGAATTTAGATATATGCCCAACATTTACACAAGAAGTAATCAAATTCACTCTTTGAAGTATGAGACGCCTGACTGTGAGCCTGCTACGAAGGTCAGGATGATCGCTAAACTATCATCTGATCCACTCTAGATTTCTTACTCTGATGAGGAAACTTGCTTAAAGTTCTATGGCTTTCGGTCTGACCTTTATCTGACTAATATTGCAAGCTTCGAGATCATTGTCTGATCCTAAAAACTCATCAAATGTATTTGGGTAGTACTTCTCTTGTAAGAAGTCTCAAAACGTTAACAATGGAAATAGCTAGTAGTTCATCTCTCAGAATCGAGTCCACTGTGTTCCACCAGGATCAAACAGCTCCATCAAAAAAAAAAAGAGAAAATCAACCTTCTTGTCCTCTTGATCAACTAAAACTATGAAGGCATTCTTTGCATTGTTCAAAACAATTGTGGCCTTTAAGAGATATTATTGGATCTGTAAAATAAACAGACAAAACAGTTTCTATCAGTTTTCCCTCAAATTCATTGCATCTAATAGTTTAAGAAATGACCAAGTAATAATCATACAATAGCAGTTCATTAAGGCAAATAGAATTATATTATATTGCAAAAAGATAATAAGATGGGTTTCACCTGAGAATCATAAATTCCACATAAAGCAAGCAGACTCTGAAAAAAAGAACTAGCAAAGTCTAGATAAAAGAGATGGCTAAGATAACAATAATGAACTTAGTAAGAATGACCTACAAGGCTTCTTTCCAAAACATAAACATAAGGACCTATACCCTTGTAGTGGAAGTGGTATCTATTAATTTACAATTTGAATGTAAAAAAATATAAAACAGAAGTTTTTCATTTAAAACGTTTGTCCAAAAATGCTTACCTATAATTTTGTATCATGTAATTTCTAGATTTGCACTTCGATAGTTACTTATATCTGCATAAAAAAAATAAAACACAAGATTAGAAACACCGCTCTCCATGTCAATTAACCTATACAGATAGGCTACAATAGAAAAATAAACAAAGACAGTATGGAAAACTAACCTTTATTAAGATGTCCTGGGAACACGATATCAAAAACTTTCACTAAAATATCAATGACATAGCTCTCTGAATTTTATCACTAGGCTTTTGTATGCACTCTATATTAATAAAGTCTAACACCTAAAGAAATAGAGGAAAATGAAGTTTCATATAAAAATAATGATGTTTCAGCAAAACAACATTCTTTTACAATAAAAACAGACCCAATAGTAAACACAAAATTTATCGAATTCAAATATGACAACAAACAAAACCAAAAATGAAGAGAGTATAAGCACACCATTCTAGTCTGTCATCATAATATACGCATGCATTTCCATGTGATAAACAAGAATCAAACATACAATAAGAAAAAATGAGCAAAAGGAAAGTGTAAGGGGAAGGCAGAATTCCAAGCATTATCTACTAAAAACCCAAGCTTAGAGACACCATGCTTCATCTAAAACAAGATAATTCATATTTGCAATTAGAATCCCCTAAAACAACAAATGGAATAATTCGGTGATGATAGATGGCAAAGATTCTGCTGTAACTGTATAATTACTACACAGTTACATGTCCAAACATTAAAATTTGAATTATTATCTTGGAACACTGAAACATTAATATATTTAGCAATCATGATATAAATGCCAATAATTGGTGTGCATAAGGAAATGATGAAGAATTTCATCAAGATAAACCATAGAACTTTTGCAACACATCTTTCTTAGAGTTCAAATATGACATTGATTTAAAAAAAAAAACTTATAAGCAAGTAAGTTTGCATAGGCTAGGATGAAATATACTTCAATGTAGTCAAAAACTAAAACCAGGATATATTGAGCTTATGGCAGTGATGATAGGAAGACGAGACACTAATACAATCATTTATAAAAACAGCCTTTGTCCGTGATACTAACCTCCACTTTTCAAGTTAAGTGCAGCCAAGGGAAATACTACCAAGTCACTGAAAAAGAGGATGCTATTGATTATACTAGTAGGTTAACATAATAGTGAACAACTGATCAAAAGCTTCACAATTCAATCTCGTACTGAAGTGTCCTAAAACAATTGCTGATAAGTTTCTGGTTTCCATCCTGCTTCTCAATGTTTGATATATTGAGGGGTTGAAAGAATAACCCATAGGATCCAAAAAAAAAACAGGACTCAGAAACTAGGGCTAAGTGGCAATGGTAAAATCCATGAGAATGTTTTAGAGCATAAGAAATAGACAAGGAGTCACCTATAAAAATTGACAAAAAAGAGGATAGGAATTCCCTACTGAAGTTCCTAGTCAAGCCTATGAAAAAACACCAAAAGGAAGGAGTCAGTCGCCTCTAGGTTTTTTCAATCAAGGAAGGATATAACCAAGGGCATGTTTAAGCCAATGGATTTCTTCCAGTAGATGAGATTGAGATTGATTCTTGGAAGGTCAACAGCCACAGAGTTTTGTTGTGGCACATGAATCTTAAGATGTAAGAATAATGCATCCAATCATGTTAGTAGAGGTGTAAAAATGTCACGAATTTTGGTTGTCATCCATCCTTCCTTCAATTTGCATGGTGTAGACCAACTGAGATGAAAGATGAATGATTAATTGACATCTTGATTCACAAAATAATCCCTCCTACTTGATTCATCCATACATGTAAACATTCATAAATATTCATTGGTAGCTCTATCTATCTACCATGTTAGTCATCCTTTGACTTATCAAATTGATGACGAGTGATAACACAAGCATCTAGGCATCGAGGGTAAGGCAAGCAGATTTTCTTGGATTCTCTCCAACCCAGTTTGAGTGCATCTATTTAAAACGATGTTATGGGGAAGAAAAATGCTCGCAATTCATTTTGTAATAATTTCAAAAAAGAACCCATGTGTCTAAGTTACCCTTCTCCGGATGCAAAGCGTGACTGCAGAAAAAGGTTTCATACAACTGAAAATTTTGATATTAAAAAAGCACCACTAAAAGGTTTTTTTTAAAAAATGATCGACTGACATATATTAAAAAGATATATTCTACTTACCTAATAATTTTCCAATACCTCCCACGACAACTTTCTCACTAAAGAAACAGATTGGTTTTTCTTCTTCCAGCAGTTTCATGGATTAGCCAAATCAAGCTCGACTTATCCTCAGATCTTCTAGCAAGTTGGGACATAACACTCCACAACAAGCACTCCACCTTTCGAAATCGTTCCTCTCTATGCATAGATTTCCAAGTCCGGCCAGCTGTGCCTCAGTTTAAAACCCTGAACCCATAAGTTGAGGAGGAAGATAGAAAGAGAATCAGTACCAACGTTGCTCGTGGATCGTCTCCGTGGGGAATCACGCGACTCGGATCAACCGCGACGCTGTTCTTCGTGTCGATTCGCTGCAACCGTCTCCAATCGCCGAGATCAAGAGTTCGCCGATCTCTTTGCGCCTTCGCATGATCGCATCCCAGATACGACGTAAAACGGTGTCGGAATAAATAGGTGAGGATTACGGCAATGAAACGGGTTATCGGGTCGGTTTGAAGATGTGGGTTAATGGCAACCTATTCATTAACCGATATTGGGGCCTGAAATCCTATAAAAGCCGACCGAATTTTGCAAAAGTTGAGAATCTGTTCAACTCTTTGTCATTCGTTCTAGGACACTGACGAGAGAGAGTTAAATCACGGAGGATAAAATTCTTTGACACGGTGACAAGAAAGTGTTCATATGAAACCAGAGAAATTTTAGATCTTTTATCCGGAATCGAATCTTATCCATTCTACAAGTAACTCCTGTTTTACCATCGCACCATCCCGCAGAGACAAAAAAGGCGGATCGAATTCAGTTACATGTCTTATTGTCTTGTAAGCTAAGTAATGGAGACCAAAAATGTAGACGGAGATAAATGACTTTTAATAAATTAATTTAGTTAATAGGGCCATCAAAGTAAGTTAAATCAATTAAAGATGAAAAAACAAGTGCATGTATTAATAATTGATTCGTATAATGTTTATTTATATTGATTTATATATCATGAATGTGTCCAGAACTATTTCGAATCGATTCGGATTAAATTGATTTCAAAATTAAAATTTTAGAATCGAAATCAATTCGAAATTGATTTTGAATCGATTTGGATCGGTTTCAATGTCGACAAATTCGAAATCGATTAAAATCGAATCGAAATCAAAATTGAAGAACTGATAAACATATCTACTTTAATAAAACATTTAGAAAAACAAATAAAAGAACATTCAAATCTCACTATGAACGAATATTTTAAAAGTGGTCTTTGAACGTGCACAACCAATGTTCTAGATATACTCGACAAGTGAATCAGGAAAAAAAAACTGTTTATCTTCAAAATTAATATATATAAAAGCAAACAAGAAGAAGGCGATTTATAAGAATTAAAATTGAGCGTGTAGATTATTTTTAAAAAGGGGATAAATTCATCAATGATGAAGCCCTAAGAGAAGGAATAAAACGATAAAGGTTTGAATATCAAATAAAATAAATATGGCAAAGGTATTGTAAAATAAATAAATAAATTCATCCTAATTTCAATATAACATCGCTGATATATCAAATAAATATTGATATTACATTTACATCGCATAAAACCAAAGGTTTTTGTAAACGTCAAACTTTAGTAATTCGATAATTTATTAAAGATGCATTTCAAATTTGAAATTGTTCAAATATATATTTATCAAAATATACACTTCATTCCCTTTTTATCTTTCTCGCTAAATAAATATACAATTAATACGGAGATTTTGTATGCATCCGAGTCACAATCGAAAATCTCGAGTCATCAAAATATATTATTGGGAATTCAAATCTCATGATCACTGTATTTTTGATAATATAATTCCAGTACCATCTTTTTTCGCCAACTTGATATTGTATGTGGTGCTGAAAATTTAAATCTCAGCACCACTATGTTCCTGATAATATATTCTCAACACCATCTTTTTTTTCGATCAAATGATATTGTATGTGGTGTTAGGAATTTAGATCTCAGCACCACTATGTTCCTAGTAATATAATTCTCAGCACTGTCTTTTTGTTTGTCAGCTTGATATTGTACATGGTGCTGAGAATTTAAATCTCAGGTCCATTGTATTTCTGAGAATATAATTTCCAGCACCATCTTTTTTCTAGACAAGTTTGATATTATACGTGGTGTTGAAAATTTAAATCTCAAGATTATTGTATTTCTGAGAATATAATTCTCAGCATCATTTTTTTTTCCGGTCAATTTAAAATTGGACATGTTGTTGAAAATTTAAATCCCAAGATCACCATGTTATTGGCATTTTCAGTTGTGACTCGAATATATATAATATTTGATCATTAAATCTACGTTTAATAGGAAAGATAAAAGAGAATGAGATACGTCCTTTGATAAATATAAAATTATAGAGCATTATTTGAACAATTTTTACATGGGCTCTTTGATAAATTACCGTCGGTAATTCAAACAGTACTAATTAAGCATAGAAATGAGACAGTCGAATAATGGCATTCATTTCCGTGAATTATTCGACAAAGACTGAGTATTAGCAATTTCTCAAGTATCAACACTAAAATATGTAGAAAGATTTGGCTCTCATAAATTAATATCAGACTTTTAAAGTCACCCACCCTAACCTAAGACGGGAAGATGTCTTAGTGAAGAAACTTCCACGTGCAAATGGTAACTGATGCAAAGCAAAATAAAGTCAACTCGAGCCCAAAGCCCAACGAGTCCTTTAGTAGTCGAGAGGAGGAAGGAAATTGGAGACTGGCCTAGATATGAGGTGCAACTTAGGAGGTATAGATCTAGAGTGGTAAATGAATCAAACGTTTATAAATAAGTTTGCTATTCGATTCGGTAAGAGCACATTTATATTCGTTCAATATGTATCAAAGTCAATTAATAAACAAGCTTGAACAGTTTGATAAATTAAATAAACAAGCTTGAACACATATGTATTCGACTCGTTAATGTTCGTGAACATTAACAAGTTGATTTATGATTAAATTTTTTTAAAAATTATTTTTAAATTTATTTATACTTATTTATAAATCAAAATTAAATTAGTAAAATTTTAAATAAATAAATAAGTTTAACTTAAGAGTTTGATAACGTTTAAATAAGTCAAATTTAAACAAGCTTGATTCAAATTGAATCAAACTTTATTAGAAACTCGATACTCATTAAACAATTCAAATTCAAGCCAAACTCAAGCTAAAAAAAAAAAATATCAAATCAAATTTGAACAGATTTTTCAATAGCTCGACTTGTTTACAACCCTATGTAAATTCACTCTTTAATCGTCTCAAATTTATTTTTTAAAAGATCCCATAAATCAGTCTACCATTGAACATAAAAATTAATGCATATGGTCATTGTGACTCTTTTCAACCATACTCACTTGCTGAAGTTTATCATTGATTTAGTTTTGCTTGCTTGCTAGCACTCATTGTCGGCCTAACTTCGCTTAGTCATGTTCACTATGAATCTCATTCTGGTGATGTCAATTGCTCAGGAACTAGATAGTTGCATATTTAAATTCGTCAAAAATTATAACTATACATAAATCAATTTAAAAAAAAAACAATGTATTAAAAATGTTGAGAATTTCAAGGTATTTAATTTGAATGAATTTATTGCTATAAAGATGAAAATATTTTTTTTTTCAAAAATTAAATATATAAAATTATAGATATGAGAACAAGCTATTTATATATTTATTTGATTTTAATCCCACACATCTCTAATATAGTAATAAAAAAATCTCGTGTAATTTTATTTATCACTAGTCTCAGCGCACTAAGAGTTTTTGAGGTTTGGAGATTAAATCCTCGTGATCTAACAAAAAATAGAGAAAATATACTGAGAAGCTTGAATCTCACTCAGTAGTTGCTTGCTATCCTTGCTATGGCCGAGTAAGTCCCCAGGGCAGCAGTGATGATGCCCACTGCAATGATTGTGATCCCCAACACGACCTGAGATAATTTGGAAAAGAAAAAAAAAATTATGATGAACAAAGAAAATTATAGTTTTTTCAATCACATAAATTATTTATCAAATATATATATATGTAAAAGAATGATTTCCTACTCAATTCATTTGTAAACATCTATGAACACTTTTATTATTCACCGTCCGATCGGATGAACACTATAATTCAATCTTTAAATCCTAAAAGATCGAACGATAGATAATGAAAATATTCACATATGTTCACGGATGAATTATGTATGATAATATTCTTTTATCTTAATTAATTGAGAATTAAACAGTTTTAGTGAAACTATTCGCTTTACTAATTCAAAGCAAAGAAAAAAAAATCATTCCAACTTCTCACGTATATGCACAACCTTAATTTTAAAATTTATCAACATTCGTCGAAAAAATAGTTATCAATAATCTCATACAGAAACCATGGAAAGAACACCTAAAAACTTATTGATTACCGTGTGCGGGGATTTAAAAGAAAATATTTCCGAACCAATTGCGAATGGATCTACCAGTTCACCAAGAACCAAAAAACAAAAAACAAAACCTATGTTACATGCATAGTATCTAAAATTAATTACTTTTGGAAATGTATGTGAAAGATCGACAAGGATTTACATTTGAAATTCTCAAGCAAACGAAAGCGCTAGATTTCAACATGACTGTTCCACTTTGCAAATTTGAGGTGAAAAACTTCATAATTCTACATATGAACAGACACAGTTTGGAATGTAGACATTCCTATGCAATTTCCAAGGAATTAAGATGGTTTTCCCTTAAACTGGTCAAAGTGAATGGTTTTGTTCGAACTCTTCATTTTTCAAGGAATCAAGATGAATATAATGGGTATACTAAAGGTGATTGTTTGCTCTGTACATATAATATATTTATAAAAAAAACAAAATGCTATGAAAGAGTGATATTCCTAGTGAAGGTAGGAACAAAAGATGTAAGGAAATCAGATTTTCATGCTAATATACAGTAAATTATCAAAATCCTTTCCGAAGTTTAATTGCTTTCTCAAAATACTCTTTAAGGCTTTATTAATGTCAAAATGCTCCCAACATTTCCAAAATGCTCTCTCTAAAACTGAAATACCTATTTTATCATTCTAAAATGTCATCCAAATTGCACGTCTATTAACGGAGGGGATTTTTTCAAAATAAAATAGAAATGTTAGGGGGGCATGTTAGCATCAATAAAAGATTAGGAACAGTTTGAAAAAGTGTTTAAACCTTAAGCCATTTTGAAAATTACCACTAGCAAAGAAAAGAAGGGATTTAGACATGTCAAATAGCATATGATGATGTATGAACCTTTGCCCAAGGCTACCAAACTTTATGATGTCGTTATACACGATTGAAATTATAGAGCCCAGAAAATGTATAAAGCACACTCTGAACATAATCTCAATTCCATTAATTTGAAAAAAGACTACCTGCCATCTAGTAGCTTTCTTCCTTGATATCTTCAGGAAGCACAAGGTCGGCATTACGATCGCCTGCAAAACATACCAAATAATAGCTCAGTTTGTTCACAAATGAATATGATAAGAATCAGTTTAAAATCCATCATTACTACAGTATTTTCTTTCATAAGGAGAGTACAATGAGTTATTTGATGTATCATAATCATTTTTGTCCCAACTATTCAGGTCATTCATGGACCTTATCCCTCGATAGGGTCCTATTCCTTTTCTTTGTAATATACAAAATAACTAAAATGATTAGCATACCAACAAAATGAAGTAATTTCTTTTACTTCATTAGTCATTTGAAAAATTCTATTTTGGAAAGACTTTCAGGAAAAAAAAACTAGAAATAAGACGTATGCTAGCAACTATTTAACATATTTGGCCATCCAGAAACAGAAGACATGATCCAAAACAATGCTCGGTAAGAATTCCAAAGGAAAAAAAGGCTATAATATACCACAAGTATGCTGAGCAGTGAACCAATCAATGCCATCACAAGTCCTGTAACCATGTCAATAGTAGCTTCATGTTAAGAAACTCAAATTACATGTTTGACAACTAGATCGTGGAACTTTGCAATAAAAATATAAGCAATGGTAAATACCAGGAGAAAACTAATTTATCAGCAGCCAGCAAATTGACATAAAGCTAGACTTCGGGTATTTTTCCATATTAATTTAACATGAAATCGACCTGGATGGTTTTGTATTTGAATAACTGTAACTGAAACATAAATTCAAGTCAAATTAACTAATTGAAATGGCAGTCAGCAACTCAGCTGAGGTTCATAAATAGTGCCAAGGTCAAATCCATCCGTAATTGGTTATATATACATATTGGGGTTTTAGGGATGATAATGTACCTATATGAGGTTTCAGAGATGCTCATAGTTTTTAGAATTGTGATAATAATTTCAACAATTTCTATACAAGGAAAATGAAGTTTCCATGATAGAGGGAATGTAGGAATAGTTGATTGTATATTGTTTAGGTCATCGGATTTGAGAAACATGGAGCTAATTAATTTCCACTGCAAAAACATTATTAATTTTATAGTTTACCTGTCTAATAATTTTATAGTTTATCTATAAGATATCTGCCATTGTTTGATCATTTCTTCATTTCGAACTTAAACCTTAGATCAATTTCATCAGTTGCAGAATTCTACTAGTACAATATTACACAACAAACAGTGAAAATTTTTAGTAATAAATGTCAGAGATACATACCAAAGAATGGTAGAAGAAAAGCAACAAACACGGTAGAAACAACAAGAGCAGTTCTTAACAGCAAAGAGCACCAAATCTTATTAGCAAGTTCCTGAGGAAGCAACTCCTCCAAGCTCCTGCCTAGAGGATTTATAATGAGAGCATATGTTATTTTCCGTTAAGGTTGAACAATGGTTGTAAACGTCAACAGTAAGGAAAACCAAAGAGCTAAAGATACATTGATGGTAAAAGGATATTTGGTCAACGGATTGATCACCTGTTGACAAACATAGGAACACATTGTTAAGAACAT
The DNA here is from genome assembly GCA_025175895.1 of Wurfbainia villosa. Taxonomy (NCBI): domain Eukaryota; kingdom Viridiplantae; phylum Streptophyta; class Magnoliopsida; order Zingiberales; family Zingiberaceae; genus Wurfbainia; species Wurfbainia villosa. Next base: position 3,774,352 of record JAKLTH010000237.1, on the reverse strand, counting down.
TCACCAATCCATGAGTTCCGCAATAAAGTTAAAATACAAGTAATTTATAAGATATCTTTCACCCCTCTATTTTATGACGAGCATGTTCTCCTTGCAGGATTTTTTTTTTTAAAAAAACCCAATGTTTTGATCTTTCTTAAGAAAATCCTGGTCACTAAGAAAATTCTTCTTGAGTACATCACCCAATTAATTAAACACAAACTACGATGGAAACACATAAGATGTCAAGAGAACATCAAAAAGCAAAGAGGTGCCGATCTAAAATCAGATAGTTAATTGCTCTGTATGATAGTGGCACAGTGAAGAAATAAGGATGAAACTAACACCATTTAGAGAGAAAAACATTAGCGAGAAATAAGATGAAAGGATAGGTGAATCAAAGAAATTTACTAGAGGAACACTTTTTTCTCAGTGATGAAGTCATGAGATACGTCACATAAAGTAATAACACTAAATAACAAAAATATAGAGGATTTGTAACTCATTGATTTAAATTAATAAAAGTGAAAAAACATGTCGATGAAATGTATTGATGGGTTCTAGAAATCTATTTATAAGGTGATACATTAGGTTGTTGCCTTATGACTTAGAGATCATGAGTTTGAATCCTGAAAACAGTCTCTTGCAAAGCAGGATAAGACTATGTACAATAAATCCTTTCCAAAACCCTGCATGGCCAGAGTTTCGTGCATCAGGTTGCCCTTTTATAGACTAAGCATCATGCTTGAAATTAAAGTAACACAAATGACAAAACGTAATCACTAGAGCATAGTAAAATTAGGCAATAAGAATTGAAGGCTTAATGAATTGAAAAAAAAAAAGTAATTAAACATAGACATTTAGATGACTCATAGCTTCATCTCTCCTTATTTATTGGTTTTAACTCATCTAAACATTTTTCCAATTTTGAGCACACATGGAAAATGACACATATATGGCTATCTTTATTCATATTCACAATGAAACCAAAGTGCATAGTTGGCACTAAATTCTAAGGACAGCTGATGAACATTGTTTCCTTAAATAGATTATAAATGAAATATAAAAAAAATAAAAGGAAAAAAATCAAACATAATCATTGTTAACAATTACCATTGTCCATATTGCAACTTTTGAGGCAAAAGTATTGTTTGGCAAGTTCAATGTTAGTTGGGAAAGTGTGTCATCACCAAACATGAGATATCCTATGGCAGCGAAAGAACCATATATTGCTGCAGACAGAGAGAAACTGTTTCCAATAGGGTTATGAAGATACGTCTCAGGAAACATATGAAGAATCATTCAAAATACTTTAAAAGTTTTTTTGTGATTTGCCGCACCATATTAACAATGCTTTATTAAATTGTGATGGATCCGACATTGACTGGTAGATGTTTGGGAACACTGCATGCCCACCAAAGCAAAAACCAAAAACACCGATAGCAAATGCAAAGCCTCCCCAATTCACGGATCTACCAGTGGGATGGAAGCCAACTCCATCCGTGGTGCCAACAAAAACAATGGAGACAAAAATCAATAGAGTTGCAATCACACCGCCAGCTGCAAAGGAATTTTGTGGTGAATTAATTACAAATATAAAGTACTTGCTAGCTAAGAGAAAATAGTCAATCTTACCTGAAAGATAGGAGACGAATCTGAGGTCACGTAGCCAAACAGTTGGTAAGACAATTAAAGCAGTTAATACTCCAAAAAAGTGAATAGAACTGATATGAATCCCAGCCCAATGAAAAGCAGTCCCAGGGAAGATCTTATTAAGATTATCACCTTCTAATATAATGAATTCTACACAAAAAGTCTGCATCGTGAAATAAACAAAGAGATATGATCAATTTTTTGAAAAGCTACATATTGTCATGTCATTCTCAGAAAGATCAAACAGACAATGAACTCTCCGGATCTGAATGAGTCATACTTACGTATAATTCTGTGTACAGTATAACCTGCATCACGAATAACAGCATCAGATATTATACACTCACTAAATAATAATAGTGCAGTATAGGATCGTCAGATGATCTTCACATACAACAAAACTGCTTTGACAAACTATCAAAAAGCAACATGTTAGAAAGATAAAGATACCAAACCAGATCAAATGTATGAATGACAACTTTAGTCACTATATGTGCAGGGATACTACCAAGAGTTCATGAATGATGGTTCAGATGTTAAAAAAAATTTAAACCGACTTTTTTGCTGAATAAAAGATTTTAATCACCCTTGATGAAACTCACAGATATCAAGAGACGTCCGAATCTTCCAAATGCAGCTTCTCCAATATCAGGGTAACTAGACAGGCCATCTTTACTCTCAAGACAATGCTTCATAAGAATGCCGGTGTAACAACAAACAAATGCAAAAAGAGCTAGCAGTGCCAAACTAGCCCATCCAGCTTCTTTCACTGCAGATGGCGTCGAAATAAGACCAATCCCTACCATTACATTAATCCCTGGCCAGTAACAAAATAAGAAATGCTTCCTGACAGATGATTTTTTTCGATAAAATTCCAATATATATGAGAAAGACCAAAATATCTTCAGTCAATAAGGGATTGTACAATAAGATCAATCATTGAAGAAATGATAACAACTTAAGTTGTTGATAGGCCTACCATTAAACACAGTCTGAGCTACATTACATCCATGATGAACATGTCCACCAGAATACTGCAACTGAGAGGCTAATGGCTTAGCTAAGGTGGAGGTGGAAGCAAGAGGTTTTCTAAGATTTCTGTCTGATCCTTGACTCTGACAAAATTTACTGGACAACAGTGGCAAACTCATGTCTGAACTTTGACCGCTAGTCTGATTGTCAACGCCAAAACTGGAATTAAGTCCAAGAAAACCGACGGCCCGCGATGCAGATATTGTGTAGGAATCAGTTGTTTCCCTGTCAAAAGGATAACAGTAATGTAGGAAATTATCAGCTTTAAATATCTTATGTGTGAATAGATTTGAGACAAAAGTGTGGATTGAAATCCAGATAGAAATCGAATAGACTAAGTAGAAAATTTTTGGGGTAGTGAGTAAGAATCACTTAGGAACCTAGGGATCAATTATTCAAACGTCAGTGTACAATTATAATCATACAATATTTAGCAGTCTCAATTTTTAACAAATCAACAAGCTTATATGATAGAAGCCTAATAATTTCAGATGACGCGTACAATAATCGAATATAGAGATGTCAAAGAAAGCTCATAGAATCAATAGAAGCAATTATTTATTTTTGATATTTTAAACCTAAAAGGGATAGAATGAGAAGTACTTGATTCAAGCTATCTACACTGCCAAAGATCAATGCTTTCACTGTTAAACCAACCATCACTAACAAATCAACAATCTATTGAACAGGTGAGCGTCATTCATTGAGGAGATGGGAGAAAGCAGAGACTTGCACCATCAACGTAGGACATGCATCTCATCTCAGGAACGCACAAGTAATGTACCTGTAACTTTGGGGCCAATATTGAGATCGAAAAGAAGATTTCTTCTCCGCATCCGCGACCTCCTCTTCTTCATTCTCATCCTCTACCTTGTTTTGTGCCGACTCCTGATCGTAGTAGATCTCGCCATCAATGCTGTCCTCAAAGAAAAGCTCCAGGTCGCTGTCGTCGCCCTGGAGAGTAGAAGTCGCCATTTGCAGAGCAGGCGATATCGCAATACAGTGAGAGAGACAGAGAGAGAGGCGATCGCTGCGGGCGGAGCCGCAAAGGGAAGCGCTAGGGCGAGGACGCCGGAATGAAGAGCAAAGGACAAGTTTTGAACGCCACCTGCGCCTGCTCCCCTCACACGTACTATCGCCTTTATATAGCAAAACTTCACATCATGCCCCAGTGAGCACATGAAAATTTTATTTTTGCCCCTCTAGTTTATTACCTTCTCTCTAAAATATTTCACTTATTTTTAAAAATTATCATTTAACCCTAAATATTTATCTTACGTTGACCATTTCCTCCCATAAAATTCTAGGTAAATAATTTATTTTCATGAAAAAACATCGATATCTCTAACGATATTTACAAACTCCAAATAATTAATGTTTTTAAAATTTCAAACTGTAAATTTATTTTCATTAAATTAAGTTACCTAACTCATCTTAACCTGATCTGTGAATGATTTTTTGTTTGCTGAATTAATGTTCTTGCTAAAACAGTTTGTCCTCTAATGGTTGACAAATTTGTATTGGTAAAAACTTTAAATTAAAGTTTTAAATTATCGATTGAATTTTTAAATTAATTCACACTAAAACTTGTATAAAAATGGTACACAGAATAACCATAAATTAATTTACAAAAAAAAAAATTTTTTAACTAGAGAATCTACACACGTTGAAATAGTCAATCTAGCGATTCCTATCTGATGCGGCGAGGAAGATTTGTTCACCTCCTTTCGATGCGATGAAGCACGAAGGGAACTTTGGATGGGAGTTTCTCACAGGCCGCAACAGTAAAGATGAGAAGACGAAGTAAAGAAACGCAAATCAACACAGGCAATGAAAACTAGAACATAGGATGTAACGTGGTTCGGAATAAGTATTCCTACTCCACGGAGGTGAGCTTTCTCACCGGATGCAGTGCCCAAACACCTTTAACTATGAACGTCCTCCTTTCCGGAAAGGAGACTTCCCGAGGTGGAGGGGAAAATCTCTTGCAGTTCAATCCCAATACAACAAAGAGTACACGCAGTGCCAAAGTAAAAATCGCTCCTCTCCTTCTCCGGCGTGATGGTGGTAGCTCTCCTTCTCCTCCTCTGTCTTCGTTTCTTGCCAGTTGGAATAATGTGGATCTCCTTCCTTCTGTCCTCCTCCTCCCTTTTATCCTCCTTCTCTGATCCATCGCTACCTCGCGGGTTGTCCCCATCGTACACGTGACCACCACGTCCACCTGGAGAATAATTCTGTTACAGATACGAGGAGCGAAGGCTCCTCGGAATATTATGTGGGGATCTCTCCTTCTGTTATATAACACCTCTTCATCTACATTTCAGGAAACTAGGTTAGTCTGTCCCCCTCAACCATCAACTTCTGGTGAAACTAACTTAGGTCTATAGCTCACGGGTGGTATAGCCTTTGGGCTCCCCACCAGCTCGAACTAACTCTCCTTCTCCCCCCACCGAACGACCTCCGGACTGACTAGGCCGAGTCGATTCTTATTCGTCCCATCTACTTCTAAGTCTATATAGCCGGACCGTTTCTAGCTTATTTTCTATCGAAGCACCTCTCCTTGCTTCCGCTTTGCCGTATCGATTACCTTCACTAGCTTTCCCGTGCCAATTATTCCAGGCGCTTACGCCCGAACCGTTCCTCTCCTCTTTCTCCGCCGAACCAATTATCCAGTTCGGGTAACACCTTACATGTGAGCCCTCCTATTTGGTTCACAGAGAAGAGGTAATAGCAGTATCATTAGTCAACTCCAAAAAATAGTCAAGCGAAGTTATAAGCTTGACTTTTCAACTATATAAGGTTCCAGCTCCATTCTTAGTTCATTAATTAAATCATACCCCTTTCTTACAACTCCCCCTATACTCTTGAAGTGGCCTAATGGGCCCATAGGCCCCGCTTTCCCTTTTCTCTTATCTATTTGAACAGTCGCAAAAGCCCTATATAAATCTCTATTTTTGTCCTTCTAGGTATTACTTAGCGTGCTTAGCAATCCCGTCTCTTCAACTTCTTCCTTCCTGCAATTTTCACCGGCGGCGTTTCAGCGACCCAGCCTTTCCTTTCTTACACGCTCCTCCTCTAACCCCCAAGTAAGTATTCTATCCTATTTTATACCTATGACCCCTAAGACCATCCCTTCACCCGCGTGGTATGAACACACCGTAACCCAACTGGACTGTAACCATTACTTCTTTAACCTTAAAGATAGGTTTATAGACTCTTCCCTAAAATGCTGCTTTACGACCAAGATGCATCGACCACACTGTCCTCCTCCTGGTCTAACTTGCTTCTTCTCCGAACAGTTCTTCAATGACCTGTCTCTACCAGCACCTTCCGTCTATCTAGAAATTTTAGACTTTTACGGATTACCCTTAAACCAATTTACCCCCAATTCCTTTCGCATTCTGTCAGGGGCCTCTATAGTGTTCCAACATCTAAACCTTTCTTTAACTCCTCAAATATTCCACTGTTTCTTTCAATTGAAATCTTCCAAAGCAGGCCTTTTTTATCTGTCCAGTCGTCCAGACTGCCAATTCCTAGTGAACATGTCTACTTCCCATAAAGGATGGGAAGAATTGTACTTCTTTGTGCAGCTTCTAGTACCTTTACCTTACTCGGACACCTGGAAGTTAGAACTTCCCGAACTGCCTTCCTTCCGGGAAATGAGGACCCAATGCCCTTTCTCGAAAGTTTATAGAATACTGGGAGAGTCGCATTATTGTTCGGATCACTTAATGAAAACTCCCCTTCTGAGCCACTTCGGACTATCCCCCTTCCCTTCAACGACCTCAGCTGCCATAGGTAGGATGACACTTACCCTTCAATATAACTTTCTCTCTGCATTATTCATCTTTCTCATCAATGCATTTTGCAGATAATCTAATGCAGCACGCTTTGGTGAAAGGAGAAGAGGTTGAGGCTGCCAAGAAGAAGAATGCCTCAACAAAGAGGGGTAAGTCGGTGGCAGCTCCTTCTTCTCCTCGGAAGAAATTGCGGCTCATTAAGAAAGGAGTCCCGAGTTCATCTGCTCTTCCCCCTTCCTCTTCCGGTCAACATGGTTCGCAATCCTTAACCATCTACGAACCGAGGAGGAAGGACATCACCTTATCCGTCCCATCTTCGTCTCCTCAAGGAGGAGATTCCCCTTCTCATTCTCCTAATTCATCCCCCCTTTCACATGATTCTCCCTTGCCTTTCCGAACCAAGTCCATCTCTGCCCCTATCCCCTCCGACACACTTACTTCTCCCGCCCCTCTCAATGCGTCGGACCCAATCTTCCTTTCGAAGGAGAAGACCTTCCCCTCCCGACCCCCCCCCCCCCAAGGGCTACATTGGGGTCTCTACTGCAGATCCGTCACCCTTCAGAGGTAAAATTCTTTAATCAATCAGGCGTGCAAGGCCCTTGCGAACAAGTAGGCAAATTGCTGCTGAGGTGCCTACTGTCCCCTTCTCATCTTTACTGTACGTATCACTGTATGTCAACATATACTGATGGCGCTTTCTTTCCTTTAGGTCTCAGCCCAGCATAGCAAAATGGTAACTCACCTAGCCCAATTTCAGTCCAGCGTAGAAGCACACCACTTTGCCTCTCTAGCACAGCAGAAACAATTCGCTCGGCAGTTAAGCGAGAGAGAACAAAAGGAATCCGACCTGAGGGGCCAATGTGAAGATGTTATGACACAGTTGGCCCTGGTTCAAAGTGAAAAGGAGGAGCTTCAACGAAGAAATGAAGACCTCGAATAGCAAGTCTTCCTCCAGTCCAGCGAACTGCAGCAGGTGGATCTTCTTGCCCGTGAACTAAAAGAGTATAAGGGGCAGCTTGGGGACGCCATTATTAAAGTCGTCGATTCTTCGACTGCTATCCAACAGCTTCATCAAGAATGTCAACGGCTTCAAATGGAACGCCAAGCATGGGAAGCCACTAAGAAATCTTGCATAGAGAAGTGTCAAGAGCTCTCCTCCATGGTGGCTGCTCTTCCTCAAGCCCTGTCAGCAGCGGCTCGGCAACAGTCTGACCTTCATCAAGAATACTCCGAGGCCCTTTCAGCTCTGGGTCAGCAAGCTATAAAAGCAGCAACTGAGAAGGATGTCTTGGCAGCCCAACTAACTGAAAGCCAAATCCAGCTGGCTGATTGTCGGGCTCAGCTAACTAGTTGTCAGTCCCAACTGAAGGAACAGGATGCTGACCTAAAGGGGCGATATGTCAAGAAAGGAGTGGATCTGTTTATACTGAGCTTTGACGGGTCTTCAGCTCTAAATGCGGAACGGGGATATTCACCCCGGCATGGACACTAGTTATTTAAATCCCGTAGATGTCTTATCTAAGTGTCCCCCCGAACTGTTTGAGCTGTAACTCCTAATATCCAACTTCCTGTAATGACCCCCTTTTTTAATGCTGAAGAAGGCTTATATTAGCATAGCTTTTTATTGTTCTTTTTGTATGCCTTATTGCGAGTTGGGAATTCTGTGCTTTTCTCCTTTTTATAATTACGTTTCTTTTCCCGTGTCGGATGGCGCGATCCCCTTCTCTGTTCGGGAACTCACTCCGAAGATCCCGGATGATCTTATTCATATCCGACCCAATCTTGGCTCAGCTAAAAATTAAATTACTTACGCCTGTTGATCTTCTCTGTCTACCTTACTGCTTTGGAAGTGATATCTAGATGAGTACCTATGCTGCTGCCATTACGATATCAGTCTCTTCGTCTTCTTCCCTTTCCCAAGAACTATTGCAGTTCCTTTCCTCTCAACTATAAATTATCACCCTCCATGTCTTCGTCCTTCCATCTCACTCTCATGGCTTCGGCGGGACACCCTATTGATATTTTTTCGGATTCTGAATCTTTGGTGTGAGGCAGCTTCGGAGAGAAGATTCTGCGAGACCCGGCTCGGCACTACTACCTCAGCTTTCCGCCCCCTTCCTTTTCCGCCTCACACCACAGCTCCCTCCCCTCCCACGGGGAGGTCTTATCAAGCACCCTTCCCTTCTTTCCACAATCGGGTGTGGAACCCTCCTTTAACATGGGAGTACACAGTGGGAGATCCCCGGGCCTCTGCTGAATTTCCCCCACTTCCACCGGCCCTGGCTTTCATTCCGGTCTCCCCGGCGAGGATCCGCCCACCTCCTTTTGAAGAAGCTCCGCCAGTGGTACCTTCTGCACAAGGCGAGCTCTACCGAGTCATCTTGGCGCATTCCCCCCCCCCCCCCCCCTCGAGGGGCCCTCTAACTATTCTCCTGTTAAAAGTAATCATAAAAAGTCTTCCTAGATTAAATAATGTAATCATGCTTAAGTATGTTAAATAAAAAAGAAAGGAAACAATTGATATCCACTCTGGTCGTTTTCCTGTGAATGTAAAGTTTCGGTCCTCAAAAAAACTGCAATCTCGCCTGAACGTACTTTTTCTTGCCATTTCCATGGGATTCGAACCCTTTCCTTCATAATTACGGTACCAGCAACTCTTCACCTACTGTCTTTACGCTTCCCCTTCTTTACTAGCATTCATTATCTCTATTTCCTCTGTGAATAAATGCACCCTTCTCCTTCATCGCTATAAAGACCTCCAACCCTTGCCGTATAACACCCATCTTTTTCTTTCTCTTCTTCTCGCCATGGACAAAATGTCTGACCAAGGCAGCAGTTCTCATCCTACTGAAGAAAAGGTTGACGAGCAACGTTATATTGCTAATCTGGAGGAACAAGTGAGATATTTGCAGCAACGATTGAGGGAAGCTTCCGCCAATAACCACTCTTTGCGTCAGCAATTAGCCGGGTCACAGAAGGAACTATCCAAACAAATCTTCCTTCAACAATCTTACCTCTAGCAACTATTGTGCCAACGCCAGCCGCGCAAAAAGACTCCGTCAGCTCCTCCCAACAAAGAACTGTAATGCCCCATACATAAGGGTTTATTTTTGCTATCTTTTCCCCAAGGAGGAGCTATAACATGTAACCATTCTGAAATAAGGAACTTTCTGTAAAAACAGCTTTCGCCTATATTTTCCTCGTTTATCCTTTCTTCTAACATTTCTCGGGCTATGTCAAATCTCATCTTCTTCCTAGGAAAATCAAATAGTCGAATCACCTCTTCCCCCTTTAAGTGCACGGGGACCCTGCACATATATATTCTTCGTGTAGAAATAAAATTTTATATAGCTCAGGGAATACTCAACTCTTCCGCTCTGTCACCGCACGAGAATAGAATAATATACGACCAAAAAATGCATTCAACTCTTCTACTTCGCGAGGATAAAAATGATAGATAACTGAGGAGACCACAGTTCTTCCGTTCCACCACCGTACGGGGATAAAATAATATATATAGTTGAAGAATGAATTCAACTCTTCCGCTTCGCTGGGATAAAAATGATAAATAACTGAGGAGACCTCAGTTCTTCCGTTCCACCACCGCACGGGGATAAAATAATATATATAGTTGAAGAATGAATTCAACTCTTCCGCTTCGCGAGGATAAAAATGATAAATAACTGATGAGACCTCAGTTCTTCCGTTCCACCACCACACGGGGATAAAATAATATATATAGTTGAAGAATGAATTCAACTCTTCGCTGAGGATAAAATGATAAATAGCGAGTGAGACCTCGGTTCTTCCGTTCCACCACCACACCGGGATAAAATAATATATATAGTAGAAGAATGAATTCAACTCTTAGCGAGGATAAAAATGATAAATAATCGAGGAGACCTCAATTCTTCCGCTCCACCAGCGGGATAAAATAATATATATAGTTGAAGAATGAATTCAACTCTTGCCATGAGGATAAAAATGATAAATAACTGAGGAGACCTCAGTTCTTCCGTTCCACCACCGCACGGGGATAAAATAATATATATAGTTGAAGAATGAATTCAACTCTTCCGCTTCGCTGGGATAAAAATGATAAATAACTACGGAGACCTCAGTTCTTCCGTTTCACCACCGTACGGAAATAAAATAATATATATAGTTGAAGATTGAATTCAACTCTTCCGCTTCGCAAGGATAAAAATGATAAATAACTGAGGAGACCTCAGTTCTTCCGTTCCACCACCGCACGGGGATAAAATAATATATATAGTTGAAGAATGAATTCAACTCTTCCGCTTCGCGGGGATAAAAATAATAAATAACTGAAGAGACCTCAGTTCTTCCGTTCCACCACCGCACGGGGATAAAATAATATATATAGTTGAAGAATGAATTCAACTCTTCTGCTTCGCGAGGATAAAAATGATAAATAACTGAGGAGACCTCAGTTCTTCCGTTCCACCACCACACGGGGATAAAATAATATATATAGTTGAAGAATGAATTCAACTCTTCCGCTTCACGGGGATAAAAATGATAAAAAACTGAGGAGACCTCAGTTCTTTCGTTCCACCACCGCACGGGGATAAAATAATATATATAGTTGAAGAATGAATTCAACTCTTCCGCTTCACGGGGATAAAAATGATAAATAATTGAGGAGACCTCAGTTCTTCCGTTCCACCACCGCACGGGGATAAAATAATATATATAGTTGAAGAATGAATTCAACTCTTCCGTTTCGCGAGGATAAAAATGATAAATAACTGAGGAGACCTCAGTTCTTCCGTTCCACCACCGCACGGGGATAAAATAATATATATAGTTGAAGAATGAATTCAACTCTTCCGCTTCGCGGGGATAAAAATGATAAATAACTGAGGAGACCTCAGTTCTTCCGTTCCACCACCGTACGGGGATAAAATAATATATATAATTGAAGAATGATTTCAACTCTTCCGCTTCGCGGGGATAAAAATGATAAATAACCGAGGAGACCTCAGTTCTTCCGTTCCACCACCGCACGGGGATAAAATAATATATATAGTTGAAGAATGAATTCAACTCTTCCGCTTCGCGGGGATAAAAATGATAAATAACTGAGGAGACCTCAGTTCTTCCATTTCACCACCACACGGGGATAAAATAATATATATAGTTGAAGAATGAATTCAACTCTTCCTCTTCGCGAGGATAAAAATGATAAATAACTGAGGAGACCTCAGTTCTTCTATTCCACCACTGCACGGGGATAAAATAATATATATAGTTGAAGAATGAATTCAACTCTTCCGCTTCGCGGGGATAAAAATGATAACTGAGGAGACCTCAGTTCTTCCGTTCCACCGCCGCACGGGGATAAAATAATATATATAGTTGAAGAATGAATTCAACTCTTCCGCTTCGCGGGGATAAAAATGATAAATAATTGAGGAGAACTCAGTTCTTTCGTTCCACCACCGCATGGGGATAAAATAATATATATAGTTGAAGAATGAATTCAACTCTTCAGCTTTGCTGGGATAAAAATGATAAATAACTTAGGAGACATCAGTTCTTCCGTTTCACCACCGCACGAGGATAAAATAATATATATAGTTAAAGAATGAATTCAATTCTTCCGCTTCGCGGGGATAAAAATGATAAATAACTTAGGAGACCTCAGTTCTTCCGTTCCACTATCGCACGGGGATAAAATAATATATATAGTTGAAGAATGAATTCAACTCTTCCGCTTCGCGGGGATAAAAATGATAAATAACTGAGGAGACCTCAGTTCTTCCGTTCCACCACCGCACTGGGATAAAATAATATATATAGTTGAAGAATGAATTCAACTCTTCCGCTTCGCGGGGATAAAAATGATAAATAACTGAGGAGACCTCAGTTCTTCTGTTCCACCACCGCATGGGGATAAAATAATATATATAGTTGAAGAATGAATTCAACTCTTCCGCTTCGCGGGGATAAAAATGATAAATAACTGAGGAGACCTCAGTTCTTCCGTTCCACCACCGTACAGGGATAAAATAATATATATAATTGAAGAATGTTTTCAACTCTTCCGCTTCGCGGAGATAAAAATGATAAATAACCGAGGAGACCTCATTTCTTCCGTTCCACCACCGCACGGGGATAAAATAATATATATAGTTGAAGAATGAATTCAACTCTTCCGCTTCGCGGGGATAAAAATGATAAATAACTGAGGAGACCTCAGTTCTTCCGTTCCACCACCGCACGGGGATAAAATAATATATATAGTTGAAGAATGAATTCAACTCTTCCGCTTCGCGGGGATAAAAATGATAAATAACTGAGGAGACCTCAGTTCTTCCGTTCCACCACCGCACGGGGATAAAATAATATATATCTACCCAAAGGCCTTCGGCATAAAAAGTGAGTTGCTTCTCCACCGCTACTCTTCCTTCTTTTGTCCCGAAGGGAACACCCTCATCCATCCTCTCTATTGAAAGCAAGAGTTTTATTATATAACGGGTCATCATAGAAATAAATCCTCGTTACCCTTCTGCTTAGGGCCTCCCTTTCTACTTACTAGGAGCCCAATAGCCATTATTAGCCCATTTTTTCCTCCTTTTATAGGGGATGCTTCATCTTCCTTTCTTTTGTCACCTTTATTTCTTCCGCCTTTTCGTCTCCTTCTCTTTCGTCTGTTCTTCTTTCCGCCGCCATCCTCCGTTGCCCTCAATCCCTTTCCTCAACACTTTCCTTCTTTCCCTGGCCAGCAGGATACATTCTTCTTTCTTCCAAGAAATAGCAAGCCGTTACCCCCATATCAAACGGGGTAATGGTCAGGCGTCAGCTTCATCTTCCCCTTCCGCTGCCACACCTGCCCCGTCTCGCCTTTCTTCTTCGCCTTCGTCTGAAGCCCTTGCTACATCTGTACCAGAGGAAACCGGAATAACCAGCCCCTCCTCATCTCCTCTGTTACTCACAAACCCTAACTCTCCCATTTTCTCCCCCTCCGCCGTAAGTGTTCGGAAGTCGCCTCCTCTTTCCTCACAACCTGAAGATGAATCCAGAACGGTAGTGCGTTCACACCTGTCGACCACGGATGCTTTTGCATCTACGCCTTCTCTGTTCCCGAAATATGGTACCTCCCCTGAACCTATGGTAATTGATATTCCTCCACTGCCCATCTCCCCTTCTGCTCAACGCCTGGGGAGCCCGTCATTTTCTATGGGCACTAGCCCAGGCCCCTCCACTTCTCACCTTCCCAACAAAGAGCTTTCCATTCCGATGCTCTCTATACCCTTTTCTCCAGATTCTTCACCGAAACAATCCCCTTCCGCCACTTCTGATGTTCCCTCCTCACAACCAGCCATCATACACCTTCCCCCTCTAGCCACTGATTCTTTACCCCCAACTTCCACCCATTTGAACCTCCTGACCAGTGCTCCTTCTTTTTCTTTTACCTTAGAACCCCGGTCGCAGCTGATGGCCGCCACCCCTATTCTTCCTTTTCCAAATGAACCTCCACCGTGAGTGTCATCCATCCCCTCTTCTTCTTCCTCTCCCCGGGGGCCTTCGAATCTTGAATTTGGAGGAGATGATCCCTAGAATGGAAGGTCTGCGCCACGCTTTAGAATTGATATGTTTCTCTAATCAGCTTCGCTAATTTCCCTTACTGAATAACTTTCTTTCAACCAATGGCTTACAAGCCCTGACAAATTACCAAGAATTGAATCGCTCTCTCCAACAATACCGAGCCCAATCTCTGAAGTTAGAACAACAGCAACGGGAGGATCTGGCGGCTGCTCTAAATCGGGAGCACCTCTTATCACAACAACTGCAGCAATGTCAAGAGCGACTGACAGAAGCTCACCGCCAACTTCAAAAAGATGCCGCAACTATAGCGGCATTACAAGAACAGCAGCAAGCTGGCATGGAATCGCCCTCCCTCCGGCAGAGTGTTCAGGCGGCACGCTTGACAGGGAGGCTTCCTCTTCTCAAGAATTAATAAGTCTTCGAGAGCAGGTAGCAGAACTCCTTCAAGGGAAGCAACGAGACTCGGACGTCATCGCCCGCCTCCGAGTTCAACACCAGAAGGCAGAGGATAAAATAGGGAACCTCCGCACTCGCTTGTGCAAGGAGGTACAAGAAAACTCCTCCCTCATAACTTCTAGGGCGCATGCTCACGCCCGTATACACAGGCAAGAAACCTCCCTCCAGAGGCTGGGCACTGAGCTTATCCGCACCAGATCCTACCCCGAGGCGGTAGAGGGGATTTCAGCCTTAATGCGCCAGAATATGATGGACATGACGAATCTGATCCAGCAGGATCAGACTTCCCGAGCCGATGATATCTCCGTCCTAGCAGATGCTATTATGGAAGTGTCCCGGCATTATAGTGACATACGTCGAACCCTTCGGGAGCAACAAGAGAAATCTCACAGGCTTCATCGGAATCGGAGCCCTGACCGCCCGAATCGACAGGAGCGGTTAACCATCCTGCTGCGCGCCACCTATCAAAATGGGTTTAACGAGGCGGTTCGACAGTACGCCGATCAAGGGCTTCCCCCAGCGAATCATCCTACTTTTTCTTTAAATTGGGAGACCGGCTTCCGACGTTATCCCCCCGATCGATTTAAGCTATAATATGATGTATTGCTCCAGGATGTAATCCCTTTGTTATCTTCTTTTCTTCTTTATAGTTTGCTATAAGGACTACAACATTATTATGAATCAATCAAACTCAGATGCGCTTCGTATCTAATTAATACAACAAATTGTCAAGTACATCCCCTCGAGGGCCCTTCAACTCCTTTTCCCTTATCCATCCTTTCTTATACAGTATGGAAAGGTTTCAAGTGAATAGCATTCCACGGTCGTGGAAATTCTTTACCTTGATCGTCCTTTAGATAATATGTCGACCCAGCTACGCGATGCGTCACTTCATAGGGTCCTTCCCAATTTGGAGCTAACTTTCCCGGATCTCCCGTAGGATTAACTTTTCGTAGAACCCAATCTCCCTCCTGAAATCTTCGGGGCATCACCTTCTTATTAAAGGCTTGATGTACCCTCTGCTTGTAAAACTCTGCTCGTCAGTGCTTCGAATAATTTGGTTCTGCTCTGGCTCATACATTTCCATTCGAGCGCTACTTAAGAGGACTTCAACCGGAATAACGGCCTCCGTCCCATATACCAAACTGAATGGAGTTTCTCCCGTCGCAGCCTTTGGTGTGGTTCGGTAGGCCCACAGGATTCCAGGTAGCTCTTCTACCCAGTTCCCCCTCTGAGCCCCTAATTTGGTCTTCAACCCTTGAATAAGAATCCTATTAACTTCAACTTGCCCGCTGGTTTGGGGATGGGCTACTGAAGTAAAAGTTTGCTAGATATTGAGGCTTTGACACCATTCTTTAATTTTCTTGCCCTGGAATTGTCGTCCATTATCACTGACTATCCTCCGAGGAATACCATATCGACAAACGATATTCTGCCATAGGAACTGTATTACAGCATTCTCAGTAATTTTGGCAAGAGGCTCTGCTTCCATCCACTTGGAGAAGTAATCTACGGCCACCAATAAAAATTTCTTCTGCAAAGGTGTCACAGACATCGGGTCCACTATATCCATTCCCCATTGATCAAAAGGGCATGAAATGACCACAACTTTCATTAATTCATCCGGTCGTTCGGACCGATTGCTATGCTTTTGACAAGCTGGGCAAGTTTGCACTATACGAGCGGCATCTTGTTGGAGGGTAGGCCAAAAATATCCTGCTAACAGGGCCTTCCTTGCTAAAACTCTCCCCCCAGATGATTACTGTAACAACCTTCATGAATCTCCCGGAGTACCCATTCAGCATCCTCACTTCCTAAGCATTTCAATAAGGGTCGTCCGAAAGACGTCTTGTATAAGTCTCCATTCAAGAGGGTGAATCGTCTGGCTCTGCACATTAAAGCAGATGCCGCTCCTTTTTCTTCAGGGACCTTTCCATGCTGTAAATAAACTATGATGTCGGTCCTCCAATCAGGGATTGGGTCTGGTTCGGGCGCCGCTTCCTCCACATTGCATATCGCTAGGGAAGTAGGGATTTCCACACTGACTGTTAAATATTGAAAATTTAAAATATTAAATTAAATGGCCAAAGAATTAAAAAAAAATAATCCTGGAAATTTTTTGGGATTTTTAGGAAATTTTAGGAATTTTTCTGGATTTAAACGGGGCTTGTACATGGTAGTTATAGGGATAAGAAAAAATAAGCTTTTAAAAGGCCTGTTTGGATTATCTGACCTAAGGCTATTTCCCCAATTTTTCTTTTTCTTCGCGCGCCGCAAGCGGTTTCTCCTTCTCCTCGCGTCTGCAGCCACACCGACGCCCTCTGCCATCTCCTTCTCCGCGCGCACCCCCTCTCCGCTACTGATCGCTCGAGTCGCACGCGTCGACGGGTAGGCCACCGCCGTGCCACCTTCTCCCCGCGTGCGCATGCCTGCTGCCACTGCCCGTTGCCCCCATTCATCACTGTCGATCCTCTTCATCGTCGTCGGCCAAGCGCGCAGATTTGCAACCGACTGTCGCCACTGTAGGTATAATTCTGCCGCCTGTGGCCAGCCTCCCCCGCCGCGACCGACCTCCACCGCACATAGAAAGCTTCCTTCGTGCGCTGGTCCTCGCCACTGTCGTTGTGCTGCCAATCCCGACGGTGGAAGTTTAGGCTTGCCGACCTCACCTCCGGACAATGTCGACCTCGCTGGTCGATTCCCTGTCGGAGTCGCGGAAGCTGCGCGAGTCTAGGTTGACCCGCGATCACCGCACCTCCACTGCGCTGTTTCCACCCCGACACTGTCGGTGCGCTCAGAGGGTCACCTTTCGCCGTCGAAGCTATTTTCGACACTGCCAGGAACCCTGCCATCGTCTTCCGCTCAGCTGGGACTAGAATCCGACGATTGCCGAATGGAATTGGAAATAAGGGAAGGTTTTCGATTTTAGTTGATTAATCAAAGCATGTTAGTTAATTTAGTTGATAAATTAAAAGCCATAGGATTTTATTTGTGTGACTTAGGTTGTTAAAATGTGGATCAATCCAGATTTAATTGATTAATTAGCTTATGATTAATTAATCAAAATTTTGATCAAATGGTTAAGTGGGATAGAATAATGGTATGAATATTTTTGGTAGGAAAAGATTAATAAGATAGTTAAAATATTGACAATTAAATTGGATAACTGATAGTTGAGTTAACGATGGTTTTATTTATAACAGAGTTGGGAGCTGGAGCACGTTCTCGGAGTTAGAGATAGCTAGAACACTCTGCAGTCAGAGGTTTTGGTGACGAGACAGGTTCACGAGCTTAGAGACCGTGAGTTTCTTCATAGCATGCGGGTATTTTGAATTATCTTTTAGATATAGTCAAGTTGATATGCTAGTTAGGATAACTTACAATAATTTTCATATTTATATGCCTAGTATGTGTTTGTGCCTACTTGATACATGCATTTGATCGGTTATGATTATATCTTCCCTGTTTTACTTGGATCATAGATATGTACTTATTAATTGTGCATATTATTCGGATAGGTATTTTTAGTTGGATTTACATGCTTTAGAATCATGTACCATCTTGCATGATTGCATGCTGGATGGACGGGGTTCCTTTATAGTTGAGCCCGCAACCAGTTACATGGTCTGCACACATTGCCACTCATGGGTTAGTGATACATCAAGAGGGTGTGTGCAGTTGCTCTGTCAGGCTCCGCTAGTCCGCTCATGGGTAGCGATGAGGCAGCGTGGTAGCGGGCAGGGATCCCTCCTCTGATCTATGACACCGGGAGATGAGAGCTTAGCTCCCCCACTCTATTTGGGGCAGGAGGATAGGTGTACTCCGACAGCATCCTGTCCACTCGGTCACTCAGGAGCAGTGATGGCAGAGTACACAGTTGTCATAGCCCTACCCACTCAGCTTCACCATCGCGTGTGAGGCGGCTGACTGATGTCAGGGGTGACTATGTCATTTGCACGGCAAGCATTTTGCACGGATCGCATTTGTATTGTGTTTGCTGCATTATTTTATTGATGCCTTGGATGTTGCATATGATTGTTATGCATACAGGATTCATATTCGTATATGGTGATGACTTTATCTCTTATAGTAGGGCACATGTTCCTATATCAGGGTAGGAGATTCAGGTGAGTACAGTCCTTTTGCATTTATTTCTTGCTTACCCTATATGTGAGATTGTACTGGCATGATTTTTATTGTTAGTCATATCTTACTTTGCATATCGACTATACCCGATGAGTTCTTTGAACTTACCCCGTTGATTTATATCTATTTCGGGATGAAGCTGTCAGGAGAGTCCAGCTGTCAAACCCCACTCGTTGTGAAAGTTCTATTTGTTATCTGTGTTTACGGTTTTGGGTATTTTGATTAGAATATATGTATAGGACTGGAGTTGGATATTTGTACCTGTGGATATTTTGGTATGTCCTTAGGGACCTTTATTCGGATTTTATCTCGATTGGTTTTGGTTGGGTATTCCTGCCCAGATGGCAGAAGGGGTAAGTCTAATTGTTATAGACGATTTACCATTTACTTTGATTGTTGGCCTGAGGCCTTATTACCTGCGTGGGTTGTTTAGATTCCGGTCGTGTTGACCGATGTATAGTGGCCATGTAGGTCTTGTATAGAAAATTGGTATTGTCACCCGTACAGGGGAGATGCTGCCGGATTTTCGTCTGGCGGGGACTCCCTCGGGGCGTGACACGGACCGTTTCCAATTATTTCACTCCTTCCTTAGTACTAGCCACCCGAGCCAATTCATTTGTCTTCCCGTTATTCTCCCTTGGAATTTGCTTCAAGAGGACTTGCTAAAACTGAGCTTTTTCTTTCTCGAAAGCTTTCAAATACTTGTGTAAC